>CANTUQ010000237.1:0-395489 GCA_947683425.1 Excoecaria cochinchinensis
GATCCGAGCCCAATAATTCGGGAAAACTCGATCGGAATAGCTACTGGAAGCTTGCCGGTCACAACGCGTCGAGAATTGGCTCCGTCGGAATTTTTACGGATTTCCCTAGGGGTACCACTAGGGAAAATCACCAAAATCGAGAAATCGTAAAAAGTGGTGAAATTTTGGATCCGAGCCCAATAATTCGCGAACACTCGATCGGAATAGCTACTGGAAGCTTGCCGGTCACAACGCGTCGAGAATTGGCTCCGTCAAAATTTTTACGGATTTCCCTAGGGGTACCACTAGGGAAAATCACCAAAATCGAGAAATCGTAAAAAGTGGTGAAATTTTTGATCCGATCCCAATAATTCGGGAAAACTCGATCGGAATAGCTACTGGAAGCTTGCCGGTCAAAACGCGTCGAGAATTGGCTCCGTCGGAATTTTTACGGATTTCCCTAGGTGTACCACTAGGGAAAATCACCAAAATCGAGAAATCGTAAAAAGTGGTGAAATTTTGGATCCGAGCCCAATAATTCGGGAAAACTCGATCAGAATAGCTACTGGAAGCTTGCCGGTCACAACGCGTCGAGAATTGTCTACGTCTGAATCCGACAAATTTTTACGGATTTTCCTAGGGGTACCACTGGGAAAAATCACCAAAATCGAGAAATCGTAAAAAGTGGTGAAATTTTGGATCCGAGCCCAATAATTCGGGAAAACTCGATCGGAAATGCTACTGGAAGCTTGCCGGTCACAACGCGTTGAGAATTGGCTCCGTCGGAATCCGACGAATTTTTACGGATTTCCCTAGGGGTACCACTAGGGAAAATCACCAAAATCGAGATATCGTAAAAAGTGGTGAAATTTTGGATCCGAGCCCAATAATTCTGGAAAAACTCGATCGGAATAGGTAGTGGAAGCTTGCCGGTCACAACGCGTCGAGAATTGGCTCCGTCGGAATCCGACGAATTTTTACGGATTTCCCTAGGGGTACCACTAGGGAAAATCACAAAAATCGAGAAATCGTAAAAAGTGATGAAATTTTGGATCCGAGCCCAATAATTCGGGAAAACTCGATCGGAATAGCTACTGGAAGCTTGTCGGTCACAACGCGTCGAGAATTGGCTCCGTCGGTATTTTTACGGATTTCCCTAGGGGTACCACTAAGGAAAATCACCAAAATCGAGAAATCGTAAAAAGTGGTGAAATTTTGGATCCGAGCCCAATAATTCGGGAAAACTCGATCGGAATAGCTACTGGAAACTTGCCGGTCACAACGCGTCGAGAATTGGCTCCGTCGGAATCCGACGAATTTTTACGGATTTCCCTAGGGGTACCACTAGGGAAAATCACCAAAATCGAGAAATCGTAAAAAGTGGTGAAATTTTAGAATCCGAGCCCAATAATTCGGGAAAACTCGATCGGAATAGCTACTGGAAGCTTGCCGGTCACAACGCGTCGAGAATTGGCTCCGTCGGAATCCGACGAATTTTTACGGATTTCCCTAGGGGTACCACTAGGGAAAATCACCAAAATCGAGAAATCGTAAAAAGTGGTGAAATTTTTGATCCGAGCCCAATAATTCGGGAAAACTCGATCGGAATAGATACTGGAAGCTTGCCGGTCACAACGCGTCGAGAATTGGCTCCGTCGGAATTCGACAAATTTTTACGGATTTCCTTAGGGGTACCTCTAGGGAAAATCACCAAAATCGAAAAATCGTAAAAAGTGGTGAAATTTCTGATCCAAGCCAAATAATTCGGGAAAACTCGATCGAAAATGCTACTGGAAGCTTGCCGGTCACAACGCGTCGAGAATTGGCTCCGTCGGAATCCGACGAATTTATAAGAATTTTCCTAGGGGTACCACTAGGGAAAATCACCAAAATCGAGAAATCGTAAAAAGTGGTGAAATTTTGGATCCGAGCCCAATAATTCGGGAAAACTCGATCGGAATAGCTACTGAAAGCTTGTCGGTCACAACGCGTCGAGAATTGGCTCCGTTGAAATTTTTACGGATTTCCCTAGGGGTACCACTAGGGAAAATCACCAAAATCGAGAAATCGTAAAAAGTGGTGAAATTTTGGATCCGAGCCCAATAATTCGGGAAAACTCGATCGGAATAGCTACTGGAAGCTTGCCGGTCACAACGCGTCGAGAATTGGCTCCGTCGGAATTTTTACGGATTTCCCTAGGGGTACCACTAGGGAAAATCACCAAAATCGAGAAATCGTAAAAAGTGGTGAAATTTTTGATCCGAGCCCAATAATTCGGGTAAACTCGATCGGAATAGCTACTGGAAGCTTGCCGGTCACAACGCGTCGAGAATTGGCTCCGTCGGAATTTTTACGGATTTCCCTAGGGGTACCACTAAGGAAAATCACCAAAATCGAGAAATCGTAAAAAGTGGTAAAATTTTGGATCCGAGCCCAATAATTCGGGAAAACTCGATCGGAATAGCTACTGGAAACTTGCCGGTCACAACGCGTCGAGAATTGGCTCCGTCGGAATCCGACAAATTTTTACGGATTTCCCTAGGGGTACCACTAGGGAAAATCACCAAAATCGAGAAATCGTAAAAAGTGGTGAAATTTTGGATCCGAGCCCAATAATTCGGGAAAACTCGATCGGAATAGCTACTGGAAGCTTGCCGGTCACAACGCGTCGAGAATTGGCTCCGTCGAAATTTTTACGGATTTCCCTAGGGGTACCACTAGGAAAAATCACCAAAATCGAGAAATCGTAAAAAGTGGTGAAATTTTGAATCCGAGCCCAATAATTCGGGAAAACTCGATCGGAATAGCTACTGGAAGCTTGCCGGTCACAACGCGTCGAGAATTGGCTCCGTCGGAATCCGACGAATTTTTACGGATTTCCCTAGGGGTACCACTAGGGAAAATCACCAAAATCGAGAAATCGTAAAAAGTGGTGAAATTTTTGAATCCGAGCCCAATAATTCGGGAAAACTCGATCGGAATAGCTACTGGAAGCTTGCCGGTCACAACGCGTCGAGAATTGGCTCCGTCGGAATCCGACGAATTTTTACGGATTTCCCTAGGGGTACCACTAGGGAAAATCACCAAAATCGAGAAATCGTAAAAAGTGGTGAAATTTTTGATCCGAGCCCAATAATTCGGGAAAACTCGATCGGAATAGATACTGAAAGCTTGCCGGTCACAACGTGTCGAGAATTGGCTCCGTCGGAATTTTTACGGATTTCCCTAGGGGTACCACTAGGGAAAATCACCAAAATCGAGAAATCGTAAAAAGTGGTGAAATTTTGGATCCGAGCCCAATAATTCGGGAAAACTCGATCGGAATAGATACTGGAAGCTTGCCGGTCACAACGCGTCGAGAATTGGCTCCGTCGGAATTCGACAAATTTTTACGGATTTCCTTAGGGGTACCTCTAGGGAAAATCACCAAAATCGAAAAATCGTAAAAAGTGGTGAAATTTCTGATCCAAGCCAAATAATTCGGGAAAACTCGATCGAAAATGCTACTGGAAGCTTGCCGGTCACAACGCGTCGAGAATTGGCTCCGTCGGAATCCGACGAATTTATAAGAATTTTCCTAGGGGTACCACTAGGGAAAATCACCAAAATCGAGAAATCGTAAAAAGTGGTGAAATTTTGGATCCGAGCCCAATAATTCGGGAAAACTCGATCGGAATAGCTACTGGAAGCTTGCCGGTCAAAACGCGTTGAGAATTGGCTCCGTCGGAATCCGACGAATTTTTAAGGATTTCCCTAGGGGTACCACTAGGGAAAATCATTAAAATCGAGAAATCGTAAAAAGTGGTGAAATTTTAGAATCCGAGCCCAATAATTCGGGAAAACTCGATCGGAATAGCTACTGGAAGCTTGCCGGTCACAACGCGTCGAGAATTGGCTCCGTCGAAATCCGACGAATTTTAACGGATTTCCCTAGGGGTACCACTAGGGAAAATCACCAAAATCGAGAAATCGTAAAAAGTGGTGAAATTTTTGATCCGAGCCCAATAATTCGGGAAAACTCGATCGGAATAGATACTGAAAGCTTGCCGGTCACAACGTGTCGAGAATTGGCTCCGTCGGAATTTTTACGGATTTCCCTAGGGGTACCACTAGGGAAAATCACCAAAATCGAGAAATCGTAAAAAGTGGTGAAATTTTGGATCCGAGCCCAATAATTCGGGAAAACTCGATCGGAATAGATACTGGAAGCTTGCCGGTCACAACGCGTCGAGAATTGGCTCAGTCGGAATTTTTACGGATTTTCCTAGGGGTACCACTAGGGAAAATCACCAAAATCGATAAACCGTAAAAAAGTGGTGAAATTTTGGATCCGAGCCCAATAATTCGGGAAAACTCAATCGGAATAGCTACTGGAAGCTTGCCGGTCACAACGCGTCGAGAATTGGCTCCGTCGGAATCCGACGAATTTTTACGGATTTCCCTAGGGGTACCACTAGGGAAAATCACCAAAATCGAGAAATCTTTAAAAGTGGTGAAATTTTGGATCCGAGCCCAATAATTCGGGAAAACTCGATCGGAATAGCTACTGGAAGCTTGCCGGTCACAACGCGTCGAGAATTGGCTCCGTCGGAATTATTACGGATTTCCCTAGGGGTACCACTAGGGAAAATCACCAAAATCGAGAAATCGTAAAAAGTGGTGAAATTTTGGATCCGAGCCCAATAATTCGGGAAAACTCGATCGGAATAGCTACTGGAAGCTTGCCGGTCACAACGCGTCAAGAATTGGCTCCGTCGGAATTTTTACGGATTTCCCTAGGGGTACCACTAGGGAAAATCACCAAAATCGAGAAATCGTAAAAAGTGGTAAAATTTTGATCCGAGCCCAATAATTCGGGAAAACTCGATCGGAATAGCTACTGGAAGCTTGCCGGTCACAACGCGTCGAGAATTGGCTCCGTCGGAATTTTTACGGATTTCCCTAGGGGTACCACTAGGGAAAATCACCAAAATCGAGAAATCGTAAAAAGTGGTGAAATTTTTGATCCGAGCCCAATAATTCGGGAAAACTCGATCGGAATAGCTACTGGAAGCTTGCCGGTCACAACGCGTCGAGAATTGGCTCCGTCGGAATTTTTACGGATTTCCCTAGGGGTACCACTAGGGAAAATCACCAAAATCGAGAAATCGTAAAAAGTGGTGAAATTTTGGATCCGAGCCCAATAATTCGGGAAAACTCGATCGGAATAGCTACTGGAAGCTTGCCGGTCACAACGCGTCGAGAATTGGCTCCGTCGGAATTATTACGGATTTCCCTAGGGGTACCACTAGGGAAAATCACCAAAATCGAGAAATCGTAAAAAGTGGTGAAATTTTGGATCCGAGCCCCAATAATTCGGGAAAACTCGATCGGAATAGCTACTGGAAGCTTGCCGGTCACAACGCGTCAAGAATTGGCTCCGTCGGAATTATTACGGATTTCCCTAGGGGTACCACTAGGGAAAATCACCAAAATCGAGAAATCGTAAAAAGTGGTGAAATTTTGGATCCGAGCCCAATAATTCGGGAAAACTCGATCGGAATAGCTACTGGAAGCTTGCCGGTCACAACGCGTCGAGAATTGGCTCCGTCGGAATTTTTACGGATTTCCTTAGGGGTACCACTAGGGAAAATCACCAAAATCGAGAAATCGTAAAAAGTGGTGAAATTTTTGATCCGAGCCCAATAATTCGGGAAAACTCGATCGGAATAGCTACTGGAAGCTTGCCGGTCACAACGCGTCGAGAATTGGCTCCGTCGGAATCCGACAAATTTTTACGGATTTCCCTAGGGGTACCACTAGGGAAAATCACCAAAATCGAGAAATCGTAAAAAGTGGTGAAATTTTGGATCCGAGCCCAATAATTCGAGAAAACTCGATCGGAATAGCTACTGGAAGCTTGCCGGTCACAACGCGTCGAGAATTGGCTCCGTCGAAATTTTTACGGATATCCCTAGGGGTACCACTAGGGAAAATCACCAAAATCGAGAAATCGTAAAAAGTGGTGAAATTTTGGATCCGATCCCAATAATTCGAGAAAACTCGATCGGAATAGCTACTGGAAGCTTGCCGGTCAAAACGCGTTGAGAATTGGCTCCGTCGGAATTTTTACGGATTTCCCTAGGTGTACCACTAGGGAAAATCACCAAAATCGAGAAATCGTAAAAAGTGGTGAAATTTTTGATCCGAGCCCAATAATTCGGGAAAACTCGATCGGAATAGCTACTGGAAGCTTGCCGGTCACAACGCGTCGAGAATTGCTCCGTCGGAATTTTTACGGATTTTCCTAGGGGTACCACTAGGGAAAATCACCAAAATCGAGAAATCGTAAAAAGTGGTGAAATTTTGGATCCGAGCCCAATAATTCGGGAAAACTCGATCGGAATAGCTACTGGAAGCTTGCCGGTCACAACGCGTCGAGAATTGGCTCCGTCGAAATTTTTTCGGATTTCCCTAAGCGTACCACTAGGGAAAATCACCAAAATCGAGAAATCGTAAAAAGTGGTGAAATTTTGGATCCGAGCTCAATAATTCGGGAAAACTCGATCGGAATAGCTACTGGAAGCTTGCCGGTCACAACGCGTCGAGAATTGGCTCCGTCGGAATCCGACGAATTTTTACGGATTTCCCTAGGGGTACCACTAGGGAAAATCACCAAAATCGAGAAATCGTAAAAAGTGGTGAAATTTTGGATCCGAGCCCAATAATTCGGGAAAACTCGATCGAAATAGCTACTGGAAGCTTGCCGGTCACAACGCGTCGAGAATTGGCTCCGTCGGAATTTTTACGGATTTCCCTAGGGGTACCACTAAGGAAAATCACCAAAATCGAGAAATCGTAAAAAGTGGTGAAATTTTGGATCCGAGCCCAATAATTCGGGAAAACTCGATCGGAATAGCTACTGGAAACTTGCCGGTCACAACGCGTCGAGAATTGGCTCCGTCGGAATCCGACAAATTTTTACGGATTTCCCTAGGGGTACCACTAGGGAAAATCACCAAAATCGAGAAATCGTAAAAAGTGGTGAAATTTTGAATCCGAGCCCAATAATTCGGGAAAACTCGATCGGAATAGCTACTGGAAGCTTGCCGGTCACAACGCGTCGAGAATTGGCTCCGTCGGAATACGACGAATTTTTACGGATTTCCCTAGGGGTACCACTAGGGAAAAATCACCAAAATCGAGAAATGGTTAAAAGTGGTGAAATTTTGGATCCGAGCCCAATAATTCGGGAAAACTCGATCAGAATAGCTACTAGAAGCTTGCCGGTCACAACGCGTTGAGAATTGGCTCCGTCGAAATCCGACGAATTTTTACGGATTTCCCTAGGGGTACCACTATGGAAAATCACCAAAATCGAGAAATCGTAAAAAGTGGTGAAATTTTAGTTCCGAGCCCAATAATTCGGGAAAACTCGATCGGAATAGCTACTGGAAGCTTGCCGGTCACAACGCGTCGAGAATTGGCTCCGTCGGAATCCGACGAATTTTTACGGATTTCCCTAGGGGTACCACTAGGAAAAATCACCAAATCGAGAAATCGTTAAAAGTGGTGAAATTTTGGATCCGAGCCCAATAATTCGGGAAAACTCGATCGGAATAGCTACTGGAAGCTTGCCGGTCACAACGCGTCGAGAATTGGCTCCGTCGGAATCCGACGAATTTTTACGGATTTCCCTAGGGGTACCACTATGGAAAATCACCAAAATCGAGAAATCGTTAAAAGTTGTGAAATTTTGGATCCGAGCCCAATAATTCGGGAAAACTCGATCAGAATAGCTACTAGAAGCTTGCCGGTCACAACGCGTTGAGAATTGGCTCCGTCGAAATCCGACGAATTTTTACGGATTTCCCTAGGGGTACCACTATGGAAAATCACCAAAATCGAGAAATCGTAAAAAGTGGTGAAATTTTAGTTCCGAGCCCAATAATTCGGGAAAACTCGATCGGAATAGCTACTGGAAGCTTGCCGGTCAAAACGCGTTGAGAATTGGCTCCGTCGGAATCCGACAAATTTTTACGGATTTCCCTAGGGGTACCACTAGGAAAAATCACCAAAATCGAGAAATCGTAAAAAGTGGTGAAATTTTAGAATCCGAGCCCAATAATTCGGGAAAACTCGATCGGAATAGCTACTGGAAGCTTGCCGGTCACAACGCGTCGAGAATTGGCTCCGTCGGAATCCGACGAATTTTTACGGATTTCCCTAGGGGTACCACTAGGGAAAATCACCAAAATCGAGAAATCGTAAAAAGTGGTGAAATTTTTGATCCGAGCCCAATAATTCGGGAAAACTCGATCGGAATAGATACTGAAAGCTTGCCGGTCACAACGTGTCGAGAATTGGCTCCGTCGGAATTTTTACGGATTTCCCTAGGGGTACCACTAGGGAAAATCACCAAAATCGAGAAATCGTAAAAAGTGGTGAAATTTTGGATCCGAGCCCAATAATTCGGGAAATCTCGATCGGAATGGATACTGGAAGCTTGCCGGTCACAACGCGTCGAGAATTGGCTCCGTCGGAATTCGACAAATTTTTACGGATTTCCTTAGGGGTACCTCTAGGGAAAATCACCAAAATCGAAAAAATCGTAAAAAGTGGTAAAATTTCTGATCCAAGCCAAATAATTCGGGAAAACTCGATCGAAAATGCTACTGGAAGCTTGCCGGTCACAACGCGTCGAGAATTGGCTCCGTCGGAATCCGACGAATTTATACGAATTTTCCTAGGGGTACCACTAGGGAAAATCACCAAAATCGAGAAATCGTAAAAAGTGGTGAAATTTTGGATCCGAGCCCAATAATTCGGGAAAACTCGATCGGAATAGCTACTGAAAGCTTGTCGGTCACAACGCGTCGAGAATTGGCTCCGTTGAAATTTTTACGGATTTCCCTAGGGGTACCACTAGGGAAAATCACCAAAATCGAGTAATCGTAAAAAGTGGTGAAATTTTGGATCCGAGCCCAATAATTCGGGAAAACTCGATCGGAATAGCTACTGGAAGCTTGCCGGTCACAACGCGTCGAGAATTGGCTCCGTCGGAATTTTTACGGATTTCCCTAGGGGTACCACTAGGGAAAATCACCAAAATCGAGAAATCGTAAAAAGTGGTGAAATTTTTGATCCGAGCCGAATAATTCGGGTAAACTCGATCGGAATAGCTACTGGAAGCTTGCCGGTCACAATGCGTCGAGAATTGGCTCCGTGGGAATTTTTACGGATTTCCCTAGGGGTACCACTAGGGAAAATCACCAAAATCGAGAAATCGTAAAAAGTGGTGAAATTTTGGATCCGAGCCCAATAATTCGGGAAAACTCGATCAGAATAGCTACTGGAAGCTTGCCGGTCACAACGCGTTGAGAATTGGCTCCGTCTGAATCCGACAAATTTTTACGGATTTTCCTAGGGGTACCACTGGGAAAAATCACCAAAATCGAGAAATCATAAAAAGTGGTGAAATTTTGGATCCGAGCCCAATCATTCGGGAAAACTCGATCGGAAATGCTACTGGAAGCTTGCCGGTCACAACGCGTTGAGAATTGGCCCCGTCGGAATCCGACGAATTTTTACGGATTTCCCTAGGGGTACCACTAGGGAAAATCACCAAAATCGAGAAATCGTAAAAAGTGGTGAAATTTTTGATCCGAGCCCAATAATTCTGGAAAACTCGATCGGAATAGCTACTGGAAGCTTGCCGGTCACAACGCGTCGAGAATTGGCTCCGTCGGAATCCGACGAATTTTTACGGATTTCCCTAGGGGTACCACTAGGGAAAATCACAAAAATCGAGAAATCGTAAAAAGTGGTGAAATTTTGGATCCGAGCCCAATAATTCGGGAAAACTCGATCGGAATAGCTACTGGAAGCTTGCCGGTCACAACGCGTCGAGAATTGGCTCCGTCGGAATCCGACGAATTTTTACGGATTTCCCTAGGGGTACCACTAGGGAAAATCACCAAAATCGAGAAATCGTTAAAAGTGGTGAAATTTTGGATCCGAGCCCAATAATTCGGGAAAACTCGATCGGAATAGCTACTGGAAGCTTGCCGGTCACAACGCGTCGAGAATTGGCTCCGTCGGAATTATTACGGATTTCCCTAGGGGTACCACTAGGGAAAATCACCAAAATCGAGAAATCGTAAAAAGTGGTGAAATTTTGGATCCGAGCCCAATAATTCGGGAAAACTCGATCGGAATAGCTACTGGAAGCTTGCAGGTCACAACGCGTCGAGAATTGGCTCCGTCGGAATTTTTACGGATTTCCCTAGGGGTACCACTAGGGAAAATCACCAAAATCGAGAAATCGTAAAAAGTGGTGAAATTTTGGATCCGAGCCCAATAATTCGGGAAAACTCGATCGGAATAGCTACTGGAAGCTTACCGGTCACAACGCGTCGAGAATTGGCTCCATCGAAATTTTTACGGATTTCCCTAGGGGTACCACTAGGGAAAATCACCAAAATCGAGAAATCGTAAAAAGTGGTGAAATTTTTGATCCGAGCCCAATAATTCGGAAAAACTCGATCGGAATAGCTACTGGAAGCTTGCCGGTCACAACGCGTCGAGAATTGGCTCCGTCGAAATCCGACGAATTTTTATGGATTTTCCTAGGGGTATCACTATGGAAAATCACCAAAATCGAGAAATCGTAAAAAGTGGTAAAATTTTTGATCCGTGCCCAATAATTCGGGGAAACTCGATCGGAATAGCTACTGGAAGCTTACCGGTCACAACGCGTCGAGAATTGGCTTCGTCGGAATCCGACGAATTTTTACGGATTTCCCTAGGGGTACCACTAGGGAAAATCACAAAAATCGAGAAATCGTAAAAAGTGGTGAAATTTTAGATCCGAGCTCAATAATTCTGGAAAACTCGATCGGAATAGCTACTGGAAGCTTGCCCATCACAACGCGTCGAGAATTGGCTCCATCGGAATCCGACGAACTTTTACGGATTTTCCTAGGGGTACCACTAGTGAAAATCATCAAAATCGAGAAATCGTAAAAAGTGGTGAAATTTTTGATCCGAGCCCAATAATTCGGGAAAACTCGATCGGAATAGCTACTGAAAGCTTCCCTGTTACAAGGCGTCGAGAATTGGCTCCGTCGAAATCTGTCGAATTTTTACGGATTTCCCTAGGGGTATCACTAAGAAAAATCACCAAAATCGAGAAATCGTAAAAAGTGGTGAAATTTTGGATCCGAGCCCAATAATTCGGGAAAACTCAATCGGAATAGCTACTGGAAGCTTGTCGGTCACAACGCGTCGAGAATTGGCACCGTCGGAATCCGACGAATTTTTACGGATTTCCCTAGGGGTACCACTAAGGAAAATCACCAAAATCGAGAAATCGTAAAAAGTGGTGAAATTTTGGATCCGAGCCCAATAATTCGGGAAAACTCGATCGAAATAGCTACTGGAAGCTTGCCGGTCACAACGCATCGAGAATTGGCTCCGTCGGAATTTTTACGGATTTCCCTAGGGGTACCACTAGGGAAAATCACCAAAATCGAGAAATCGTAAAAAGTTGTGAAATTTTAGATCCGAGCCCAATAATTCGAGAAAACTCGATCGGAATAGCTACTGGAAGCTTGCCGGTCACAACGCGTCGAGAATTGGCTCCGTCGAAATTTTTACGGATTTCCCTAGGTGTACCACTAGGGAAAATCACCAAAATCGAGAAATCGTAAAAAGTGGTGAAATTTTGGATCCGAGCCCAATAATTCGGGAAAACTCTATCGGAATAGCTACTGGAAGCTTGCCGGTCACAACGCGTCGAGAATTGGCTCCGTCGAAATTTTTACGGATTTCCCTAGGGGTACCACTAGGGAAAATCACCAAAATCGAGAAATCGTAAAAAGTGGTGAAATTTTGGATCCGAGCCCAATAATTCGGGAAAACTCGATCGGAATAGCTACTGGAAGCTTACCGGTCACAACGCGTCGAGAATTGGCTCCGTCGGAATTTTTACGGATTTCCCTAGGGGTACCACTAGGGAAAATCACCAAAATCGAGAAATCGTAAAAAGTGGTGAAATTTTGGATCCGATCCCAATAATTCGGGAAAACTCGATCGGAATAGCTACTGGAAGCTTGCCGGTCACAACGCGTCGAGAATTGGCTCCGTCGGAATTTTTACGGATTTTCCTAGGGGTACCACTAGGTAAAATCACCAAAATCGATAAATCGTAAAAAGTGGTGAAATTTTGGATCCGAGCCCAATAATTCTGGAAAACTCGATCGGAATAGCTACTGGAAGCTTGCCGGTCACAACGCGTCGAGAATTGGCTCCGTCGGAATTTTTACGGATTTCCCTAGGTGTACCACTAGGGAAAATCACCAAAATCGAGAAATCGTAAAAAGTGGTGAAATTTTTGATCCGAGCCCAATAATTCGGGAAAACTCGATCAGAATAGCTACTGGAAGCTTGCCAGTCACAACGCGTCGAGAATTGGCTCCGTCTGAATCCGACAAATTTTTACGGATTTTCCTAGGGGTACCACTGGGGAAAATCACCAAAATCGAGAAATCGTAAAAAGTGGTGAAATTTTGGATCCGAGCCCAATAATTCGGGAAAACTCGATCGGAAATGCTACTGGAAGCTTGACGGTCACAACGCGTCGAGAATTGGCTCCGTCGGAATCCGACGAATTTTTACGGATTTCCCTAGGGGTACCACTAGGGAAAATCACCAAAATCGAGAAATCGTAAAAAGTGGTGAAATTTTGGATCCGAGCCCAATAATTCGGGAAAACTCGATCGGAATAGCTACTGGAAGCTTGACGGTCACAACGCGTCGAGAATTGGCTCCGTCGGAATTTTTACGAATTTACATAGGGGTACCACTAGAAAAAATCACCAAAATCGAGAAATCGTAAAAAGTGGTGAAATTTTTGATCCGAGCCCAATAATTCGGGAAAACTCAATCGGAATAGCTACTGGAAGCTTGCCGGTCACAACGCGTCGAGAATTGGCTCCGTCGGAATCCGATGAATTTTTACGGATTTCCCTAGGGGTACCACTAGGAAAAATCACCAAAATCGAGAAATCGTAAAAAGTGGTGAAATTTTGGATCCGAGCCCAATAATTTGGGTAAACTCGATCGGAATAGCTACTGGAAGCTTGCCGGTCACAACGCGTGGAGAATTGGCTCCGTCGGAATCCGATAAATTTTTACGGATTTCCCAAGGGGTACCACCAGGGAAAATCACAAAAATCGAGAAATCGTAAAAAGTGGTGAAATTTTGGATCCGAGCCCAATAATTCGGGAAAACTCGATCGGAATAGCTACTGGAAACTTGCCGGTCACAACGCGTCGAGAATTGGCTCCATCGAAATCTGACGAATTTTTACGGATTTCCCTAGGGGTACCACTAGGGAAAATCACCAAAATCGAGAAATCGTAAAAAGTGGTGAAATTTTTTATCCGAGCCCAATAATTCGGGAAAACTCGATCGGAGTAGCTACTGGAAGCTTGCCGGTCACAACGCATCGAGAATTGGCTCCGTCGGAATCCGACGAATTTTTATGGATTTCCCTAGGGGTACCACTATGGAAAATCACCAAAATCGAGAAATCGTAAAAAGTGGTGAAATTTTGGATCCGAGCCCAATAATTCTGGAAAACTCGATCGGAATAGCTACTGGAAGCTTGCCGGTCACAACGCTTCGAGAATTGGCTCCGTCGGAATCCGACGAATTTTTACGGATTTCCCTAGGGGTACCACTAGGGAAAATCACCAAAATCGAGAAATCGTAAAAAGTGGTGAAATTTTTTATCCGAGCCCAATAATTCGGGAAAACTAGATCGGAATAGCTACTGGAAGCTTTCCGGTAACAACGCGTCGAGAATTGGCTCCGTCGGAATCCGACGAATTTTTACGGATTTCCCTAGGGGTACCACTATGGAAAATCACCAAAATCGAGAAATCGTAAAAAGTGGTGAAATTTTGGATCCGAGCCCAATAATTCTGGAAAACTCGATCGGAATAGCTACTGGAAGCTTGCCGGTCACAACCATTCGAGAATTGGCTCCGTCGGAATCCGACGAATTTTTACGGATTTCCCTAGGGGTACCACTAGGGAAAATCACCAAAATCGAGAAATCGTAAAAAGTGGTGAAATTTTTGATCCGAGCCCAATAATTCGGGAAAACTAGATCGGAATAGCTACTGGAAGCTTTCCGGTCACAACGCGTCGAGAATTGTCTCCGTCGGAATCCGACGAATTTTTACGGATTTCCCTAGGGGTACCACTAGGGAAAATCACCAAAATCGAGAAATCGTAAAAAGTGGTGAAATTTTGGATCCGAGCCCAATAATTCGGGAAAACTCGATCGGAATAGCTACTGGAAGCTTACCGGTCACAACACGTCGAGAATTGGCTCCGTCGGAATCCGACGAATTTTTACGGATTTCCCTAGGGGTACCACTAGGGAAAATCACCAAAATCGAGAAATCGTAAAAAGTGGTGAAATTTTGGGTCCGAGCCCAATAATTCGAGAAAACTCGATCGGAATAGCTACTGGAAGCTTGCCGGTCACAACGCGTCGAGAATTGGCTCCGTCGGAATTTTTACGGATTTCCCTAGGGGTACCACTAGGGAAAATCACCAAAATCGAGAAATCGTAAAAAGTGGTGAAATTTTTGATCCGAGCCTAATAATTCGGGAAAACTCGATCGGAATAGCTACTGGAAGCTTGCCGGTCACAACGCGTCAAGAATTGGCTCCGTCGGAATCCGACGAATTTTTACGGATTTCCCTAGGGGTACCACTAGTGAAAATCACCAAAATCGAGAAATCGTAAAAAGTGGTGAAATTTTGGATCCGAGCCCAATAATTTGGGTAAACTCGATCGGAATAGCTACTGGAAGCTTGCCGGTCACAACGCGTGGAGAATTGGCTCCATCGGAATCCGACAAATTTTTACGGATTTCCCTAGGGGTACCACCAGGGAAAATCACAAAAATCGAGAAATCGTAAAAAGTGGTGAAATTTTGGATCCGAGCCCAATAATTCGGGAAAACACGATCGGAATAGCTACTGGAAACTTGCCGGTCACAACGCGTCGAGAATTGGCTCCATCGAAATCTGACGAATTTTTACGGATTTCCCTAGGGGTACCACTAGGGAAAATCACCAAAATCGAGAAATCGTAAAAAGTGGTGAAATTTTTTATCCGAGCCCAATAATTCGGGAAAACTCGATCGGAGTAGCTACTGGAAGCTTGCCGGTCACAACGCATCTAGAATTGGCTCCGTCGGAATCCGACGAATTTTTACGAGTTTCCCTAGGGCTACCACTAGGAAAAATCACCAAAATCAAGAAATCGTAAAAAGTGGTGAAATTTTGGATCCGAGCCCAATAATTCGGGAAAACTCGATCGAAATAGCTACTGGAAGCTTGCCGGTCACAACGCGTCGAGAATTAGCTCCGTCGGAATCCGACGAATTTTTACGGATTTCCCTAGGGGTACCACTAGGGAAAATCACCAAAATCGAGAAATCGTAAAAAGTGGTGAAATTTTGGATCCGAGCCCAATAGTTCGGGAAAACTCGATCGGAATAGCTACTGGAAGCTTGTCGGTCACAACGCGTCAAGAATTGGCTCCGTCGGAATTTTTACGGATTTACATAGGGGTACCACTAGGAAAAATCACCAAAATCGAGAAATCGTAAAAAGTGGTGAAATTTTTGATCCGAGCCCAATAATTCGGGAAAACTCGATCGGAATAGCTACTGGAAGCTTGCCGGTCACAACGCGTCGAGAATTGGCTCCGTCGGAATCCGAAGAATTTTTACGGATTTCCCTAGGGGTACCACTAGGAAAAATCACCAAAATCGAGAAATCGTAAAAAGTGGTGAAATTTTGGATCCGAGCCCAATAATTGAGGAAAACTCGATCGGAATAGCTACTGGAAGCTTGCCGGTCACAACGCGTCAAGAATTGGCTCCGTCGGAATCCGACGAATTTTTACGGATTTCCCTAGGGGTACCACTAGGAAAAATCACCAAAATCGAGAAATCGTAAAAAGTGGTGAAATTTTGGATCCGAGCCCAATAATTCTGGAAAACTCGATCGAAATAGCTACTGGAAGCTTGCCGGTCACAACGCGTCGAGAATTGGCTCCGTCGGAATCCGATGAATTTTTACGGATTTCCCTAGGGGTACCACTAGGGAAAATCACCAAAATCGAGAAATCGTAAAAAGTGGTGAAATTTTGGGTCCGAGCCCAATAATTCGAGAAAACTCGATCAGAATAGCTACTGGAAGCTTGCCGGTAACAACGCGTCGAGAATTGGCTCCGTCGGAATTTTTACGGATTTCCCTAGGGGTACTACTAGGGAAAATCACCAAAATCGAGAAATCGTAAAAAGTGGTGAAATTTTGGATCCGAGCCTAATAATTCGGGAAAACTCGATCGGAATAGCTACTGGAAGCTTGCCGGTCACAACGCGTCGAGAATTGGCTCCGTCGGAATCCGACGAATTTTTACGGATTTCCCTAGGGGTACCACTAGTGAAAATCACCAAAATCGAGAAATCGTAAAAAGTGGTGAAATTTTGGATCTAAGCCCAATAATTCGGGTAAACTCGATCGGAATAGCTACTGGAAGCTTGCCGGTCACAACGCGTTGAGAATTGGCTCCGTCGGAATCCGACAAATGTTTACGGATTTCCCTAGGGGTACCACTAGGGAAAATCACAAAAATCGAGAAATCGTAAAAAGTGGTGAAATTTTGGATCCGAGCCCAATAATTCGGGAAAACTCGATCGGAATAGCTACTGGAAGCTTGCCGCTCACAACGCGTCGAGAATTTGCTCCGTCGAAATCCGACGAATTTTTACGGATTTCCCTAGTGGTACTACTAGGGAAAATCACCAAAATCGAGAAATCATAAAAAGTGGTGAAATTTTGGATCCGAGCCCAATAATTTGGGAAAACTCGATCGGAATAGCTACTGGAAGCTTGCCGGTCACAACGCGTCGAGAATTGGCTCCGTCGGAATTTTGACGGATTTCCCTAGGGGTACCACTAGGGAAAATCACCAACTTCGAGAAATCGTAAAAAGTGGTGAAATTTTTGATCCGAGCCCAATAATTCGGGAAAACTCGATCGGAATAGCTACTGGAAGCTTTCCGGTCACAACGCGTCGAGAATTGACTCCGTCTGAATTTTTACGGATTTCCCTAGGGGTACCACTAGGGAAAATCACCAAAATCGAGAAATCGTAAAAAGTGGTGAAATTTTGGATCCGAGCCCAATAATTCGGGAAAACTCGATCGGAATAGCTACTGGAAGCTTGTCGGTCACAACGCGTCGAGAAATTGCTCCGTCGGAATTTTTACGGATTTCCCTAGGTGTACCACGAGGAAAAATCACCAAAATCGAGAAATCGTAAAAAGTGGTAAAATTTTTTATCCGAGCCCAATAATTCGGGAAAACTCGATCAGAATAAATACTGGAAGCTTGCCGGTCACAACGCAACGAGAATTGGCTCCGTCGGAATCCGACAAATTTTTACGGATTTCCCTAGGGGTACCACTAGGGAAAATCACCAAAATCGAGAAATCGTAAAAAGTGGTGAAATTTTTGATCCGAGCCCAATAATTCGGGAAAACTCGATCGGAAATGCTACTGGAAGCTTACCGGTCACAACGCGTCGAGAATTGGCTCCGTCGGAATCCGACGAATTTTTACAGATTTCCCTAGGGCTACCACTAGGGAAAATTACCAAAATCGAGAAATCGTAAAAAGTGGTGAAATTTTGGATCCGAGCCCAATAATTCTGGAAAACTCGATCGGAATAGCTACTGGAAGCTTGCCGGTCACAACGCGTCGAGAATTGGCTCCGTCGGAATCCGACGAATTTTTACGGATTTCCCTAGGGATACCACTAGGGAAAATCACCAAAATCGAGAAATCGTAAAAAGTGGTGAAATTTTTTATCCAAGCCCAATAATTCGGGAAAACTAGATCGGAATAGCTACTGGAAGCTTGCCGGTCACAACGCGTCGAGAATTGGCTCCGTCGGAATCCGACGAATTTTTACGGATTTCCCTAGGGGTACATCTAGGGAAAATCACCAAAATCGAGAAATCATAAAAAGTGGTGAAATTTTTGATCCGATCCAAATAATTCGGGAAAACTCGATCGGAATAGCTACTGGAAGCTTGCCGGTCACAACGCGTCGAGAATTGGCTCCGTCGGAATCCGACGAATTTTTATGGATTTCCCTAGGGGTACCAGTAGTGAAAATCACCAAAATCGAGAAATCGTAAAAAGTGGTGAAATTTTGGATCCGAGCCCAATAATTCGGGTAAACCCGATCGGAATAGCTACTGGAAGCTTGCCGGTCACAACGCGTTGAGAATTCGCTCCGTCGAAATCCGACAAAATTTTACGGATTTCCCTAGGGGTACCACTAGGGAAAATCACCAAAATCGAGAAATCGTAAATAGTGGTGAAATTTTGGATCCGAGCCCAATAATTCGGGAAAACTCGATCGGAATAGCTACTAGAAGCTTTCCGGTCACAACGTGTCGAGAATTGGCTCCGTCGGAATCTGACGAATTTTTACGGATTTCCCTAGTGGTACCACTAGGGAAAATCACCAAAATCGAGAAATCATAAAAAATGGTGAAATTTTGGATCCGATCCCAATAATTCGGGAAAACTCGATCGGAATAGCTACAGGAAGCTTGCCGGTCACAACGCGTCGAGAATTGGCTCCGTCGGAATTTTTACGGATTTCCCTAGGGGTACCACTAGGGAAAATCACCAAAATCGAGAAATCGTAAAAAGTGGTGAAATTTTTGATCCGAGCCCAATAATTCGGGAAAACTCGATCGGAATAGCTACTGGAAGCTTGCCGGTCACAACGCGTCAAGAATTGGCTCCGTCGGAATTTTTACGGATTTACATAGGGGTACCACTAGGAAAAATCACCAAAATCGAGAAATCGTAAAAAGTGGTGAAATTTTTGATCCGAGCCCAATAGTTCGGGAAAACTCGATCGGAATAGCTACTGGAAGCTTGTCGGTCACAACGCGTCAAGAATTGGCTCCGTCGGAATTTTTACGGATTTACATAGGGGTACCACTAGGAAAAATCACCAAAATCGAGAAATCGTAAAAAGTGGTGAAATTTTTGATCCGAGCCCAATAATTCGGGAAAACTCGATCGGAATAGCTACTGGAAGCTTGCCGGTCACAACGCGTCGAGAATTGGCTCCGTCGGAATCCGAAGAATTTTTACGGATTTCCCTAGGGGTACCACTAGGAAAAATCACCAAAATCGAGAAATCGTAAAAAGTGGTGAAATTTTGGATCCGAGCCCAATAATTGAGGAAAACTCGATCGGAATAGCTACTGGAAGCTTGCCGGTCACAACGCGTCAAGAATTGGCTCCGTCGGAATCCGACGAATTTTTACGGATTTCCCTAGGGGTACCACTAGGAAAAATCACCAAAATCGAGAAATCGTAAAAAGTGGTGAAATTTTGGATCCGAGCCCAATAATTCTGGAAAACTCGATCGAAATAGCTACTGGAAGCTTGCCGGTCACAACGCGTCGAGAATTGGCTCCGTCGGAATCCGATGAATTTTTACGGATTTCCCTAGGGGTACCACTAGGGAAAATCACCAAAATCGAGAAATCGTAAAAAGTGGTGAAATTTTGGGTCCGAGCCCAATAATTCGAGAAAACTCGATCAGAATAGCTACTGGAAGCTTGCCGGTAACAACGCGTCGAGAATTGGCTCCGTCGGAATTTTACGGATTTCCCTAGGGGTACTACTAGGGAAAATCACCAAAATCGAGAAATCGTAAAAAGTGGTGAAATTTTGGATCCGAGCCTAATAATTCGGGAAAACTCGATCGGAATAGCTACTGGAAGCTTGCCGGTCACAACGCGTCGAGAATTGGCTCCGTCGGAATCCGACGAATTTTTACGGATTTCCCTAGGGGTACCACTAGTGAAAATCACCAAAATCGAGAAATCGTAAAAAGTGGTGAAATTTTGGATCTAAGCCCAATAATTCGGGTAAACTCGATCGGAATAGCTACTGGAAGCTTGCCGGTCACAACGCGTTGAGAATTGGCTCCGTCGGAATCCGACAAATGTTTACGGATTTCCCTAGGGGTACCACTAGGGAAAATCACAAAAATCGAGAAATCGTAAAAAGTGGTGAAATTTTGGATCCGAGCCCAATAATTCGGGAAAACTCGATCGGAATAGCTACTGGAAGCTTGCCGCTCACAACGCGTCGAGAATTTGCTCCGTCGAAATCCGACGAATTTTTACGGATTTCCCTAGTGGTACTACTAGGGAAAATCACTAAAATCGAGAAATCATAAAAAGTGGTGAAATTTTGGATCCGAGCCCAATAATTTGGGAAAACTCGATCGGAATAGCTACTGGAAGCTTGCCGGTCACAACGCGTCGAGAATTGGCTCCGTCGGAATTTTGACGGATTTCCCTAGGGGTACCACTAGGGAAAATCACCAACTTCGAGAAATCGTAAAAAGTGGTGAAATTTTTGATCCGAGCCCAATAATTCGGGAAAACTCGATCGGAATAGCTACTGGAAGCTTGCCGGTCACAACGCGTCGAGAATTGACTCCGTCTGAATTTTTACGGATTTCCCTAGGGGTACCACTAGGGAAAATCACCAAAATCGAGAAATCGTAAAAAGTGGTGAAATTTTGGATCCGAGCCCAATAATTCGGGAAAACTCGATCGGAATAGCTACTGGAAGCTTGTCGGTCACAACGCGTCGAGAAATTGCTCCGTCGGAATTTTTACGGATTTCCCTAGGTGTACCACGAGGAAAAATCACCAAAATCGAGAAATCGTAAAAAGTGGTAAAATTTTTTATCCGAGCCCAATAATTCGGGAAAACTCGATCAGAATAAATACTGGAAGCTTGCCGGTCACAACGCAACGAGAATTGGCTCCGTCGGAATCCGACAAATTTTTACGGATTTCCCTAGGGGTACCACTAGGGAAAATCACCAAAATCGAGAAATCGTAAAAAGTGGTGAAATTTTTGATCCGAGCCCAATAATTCGGGAAAACTCGATCGGAAATGCTACTGGAAGCTTACCGGTCACAACGCGTCGAGAATTGGCTCCGTCGGAATCCGACGAATTTTTACGGATTTCCCTAGGGCTACCACTAGGGAAAATTACCAAAATCGAGAAATCGTAAAAAGTGGTGAAATTTTGGATCCGAGCCCAATAATTCTGGAAAACTCGATCGGAATAGCTACTGGAAGCTTGCCGGTCACAACGCGTCGAGAATTGGCTCCGTCGGAATCCGACGAATTTTTACGGATTTCCCTAGGGATACCACTAGGGAAAATCACCAAAATCGAGAAATCGTAAAAAGTGGTGAAATTTTTTATCCAAGCCCAATAATTCGGGAAAACTAGATCGGAATAGCTACTGGAAGCTTGCCGGTCACAACGCGTCGAGAATTGGCTCCGTCGGAATCCGACAAATTTTTACGGATTTCCCTAGGGGTACATCTAGGGAAAATCACCAAAATCGAGAAATCATAAAAAGTGGTGAAATTTTTGATCCGATCCAAATAATTCGGGAAAACTCGATCGGAATAGCTACTGGAAGCTTGCCGGTCACAACGCGTCGAGAATTGGCTCCGTCGGAATCCGACGAATTTTTATGGATTTCCCTAGGGGTACCAGTAGTGAAAATCACCAAAATCGAGAAATCGTAAAAAGTGGTGAAATTTTGGATCCGAGCCCAATAATTCGGGTAAACCCGATCGGAATAGCTACTGGAAGCTTGCCGGTCACAACGCGTTGAGAATTCGCTCCGTCGAAATCCGACAAAATTTTACGGATTTCCCTAGGGGTACCACTAGGGAAAATCACCAAAATCGAGAAATCGTAAATAGTGGTGAAATTTTGGATCCGAGCCCAATAATTCGGGAAAACTCGATCGGAATAGCTACTAGAAGCTTTCCGGTCACAACGTGTCGAGAATTGGCTCCGTCGGAATCTGACGAATTTTTACGGATTTCCCTAGTGGTACCACTAGGGAAAATCACCAAAATCGAGAAATCATAAAAAATGGTGAAATTTTGGATCCGATCCCAATAATTCGGGAAAACTCGATCGGAATAGCTACAGGAAGCTTGCCGGTCACAACGCGTCGAGAATTGGCTCCGTCGGAATTTTTACGGATTTCCCTAGGGGTACCACTAGGGAAAATCACCAAAATCGAGAAATCGTAAAAAGTGGTGAAATTTTGGATCCGAGCCTAATAATTCGGGAAAACTCGATCGGAATAGCTACTGGAAGCTTGCCGGTCACAACGCATCGAGAATTGGCTCCGTCGGAATCCGACGAATTTTTACGGATTTTCCTAGGGGTACCACTTGGGAAAATCACCAAAATCGAGAAATCGTAAAAAGTGGTTAAATTTTAGATCCGAGCCCAATAATTCGGGTAAACTCAATCGGAATAGCTACTGGAAGCTTGCCGGTCACAACGCGTCGAGAATTGGCTCCGTCGGAATCCGATAAATTTTTACGGATTTCCCTAGGGGTACCACTAGGGAAAATCACAAAAATCGAGAAATCGTAAAAAGTGGTGAAATTTTGGATCCGAGCCCAATAATTCGGGTAAACTCGATCGGAATAGCTACTGGAAGCTTGCCGGTCACAACGCGTCGAGAATTGGCTCCGTCGGAATTTTTACGGATTTCCCTAGGGGTACCACTAGGGAAAGTCACCAAAATCGAGAAATCATAAAAAGTGGTGAGATTTTTGATCCGAGCCCAATAATTCAGAGAAAACTCGATCGGAATAGCTACTGGAAGCTTGCCGGTCACAACGCGTCGAGAATTGGCTCCATCGGAATTTTTACGGATTTCCCTAGGGGTACCACTAGGGAAAATCACCAAAATCGAGAAATCGTAAAAAGTGGTGAAATTTTGGATCCGAGCCCAATAATTCGGGAAAACTAGATCGGAATAGCTACTGGAAGCTTGCCGGTCACAACGCGTCGAGAATTGGCTCCGTCGGAATCCGACGAATTTTTACGGATTTCCCTAGGGGTACCACTAGGGAAAATCACCAAAATCGAGAAATCGTAAAAAGTGGTGAAATTTTTGATCCGAGCCCAATAATTCGGGAAAACTTGATCGGAATAGCTACTGGAAGCTTGCCGGTCACAACGCGTCGAGAATTGGCTCCATCGGAATACGACGAATTTTTACGGATTTCCCTAGGGGTACCACTAGGGAAAATCACCAAAATCGAGAAATCGTAAAAAGTGGTGAAATTTTGGATCCGAGCCCAATAATTCGGGAAAACTCGATCGGAATAGCTACTGGAAGCTTGCCGGTCACAACGCGTCGAGAATTGGCTCCGTCGGAATCCGACGAATTTTTACGGATTTCCCTAGGGGTACCACTAGTGAAAATCACCAAAATCGAGAAATCGTAAAAAGTGGTGAAATTTTGGATCTGAGCCCAATAATTCGGGTAAACTCGATCGGAATAGCTACTGGAAGCTTGCCGGTCACAACGCGTTGAGAATTGGCTCCGTCGAAATCCGATAAATTTTTACGGATTTTCCTAGGGGTACCACTAGGGAAAATCACAAAAATCGAGAAATCGTAAAAAGTGGTGAAATTTTGGATCCGAGCCCAATAATTCGGGAAAACTCGATCGGAATAGCTACTGGAAGCTTGCCGGTCACAACGCGTCGAGAATTTGCTCCGTCGGAATCCGACGAATTTTTACGGATTTCCCTAGTGGTACTACTAGGGAAAATCACCAAAATCGAGAAATCATAAAAAGTGGTGAAATTTGGATCCGAGCCCAATAATTTGGGAAAATTCGATCGGAATAGCTACTGGAAGCTTGCCGGTCACAATGCGTCGAGAATTGGCTCCGTCGGAATTTTTACGGATTTCCCTAGGGGTACCACTAGGGAAAATCACCAAAATCGAGAAATCGTAAAAAGTGGTAAAATTTTTGATCCGAGCCCAATAATTCGGGAAAACTAGATCGGAATAGCTACTGGAAGCTTGTCGGTCACAACGCGTCGAGAATTGGCTCCGTCGGAATCCGACGAATTTTTACGGATTTCCCTAGGGGTACCACTAGGGAAAATCACCAAATCGAGAAATCGTAAAAAGTGGTGAAATTTTGGATCCGAGCCCAATAATTCGGGAAAACTCGATCGGAATAGCTACTGGAAGCTTGCCGGTCACAACGCGTCGAGAATTGGCTCCGTCGGAATCTGACAAATTTTTACGGATTTCCCTAGGGGTACCACTAGGGAAAATCACCAAAATCGAGAAATCGTAAAAAGTGGTGAAATTTTGGATCCGAGCCCAATAATTCGGGAAAACTCGATCGGAATAGCTACTGGAAGCTTGCCGGTCACAACGCGTCGAGAATTGGCTCCGTCGGAATCCGACGAATTTTTACGGATTTCCCTAGGGGTACCACTAGTGAAAATCACCAAAATCGAGAAATCGTAAAAAGTGGTGAAATTTTGGATCTGAGCCCAATAATTCGGGTAAACTCGATCGGAATAGCTACTGGAAGCTTGCCGGTCACAACGCGTTGAGAATTGGCTCCGTCGAAATCCGATAAATTTTTACGGATTTCCCTAGGGGTACCACTAGGGAAAATAACAAAAATCGAGAAATCGTAAAAAGTGGTGAAATTTTGGATCCGAGCCCAATAATTCGGAAAAACTCGATCGGAATAGCTACTGGAAGCTTGCCGGTCACAACGCGTCGAGAATTTGCTCCGTCGAAATCCGACGAATTTTTACGGATTTCCCTAGTGGTACTACTAGGGAAAATCACCAAAATCGAGAAATCATAAAAAGTGGTGAAATTTTGGATCCGAGCCCAATAATTTGGGAAAACTCGATCGGAATAGCTACTGGAAGCTTGCCGGTCACAACGCGTCGAGAATTGGCTCCGTCGGAATTTTTACGGATTTCCCTAGGGGTACCACTAGGGAAAATCACCAAAATCGAGAAATCGTAAAAGTGGTAAAATTTTGGATCCGAGCCTAATAATTCGGGAAAACTCGATCGGAATAGCTACTGGAAGCTTGCCGGTCACAACGCGTCGAGAATTGACTCCGTCGGAATCCGACGAATTTTTACGGATTTCCTTAGGGGTACCACTAGTGAAAATCACCAAAATCGAGAAATCGTAAAAAGTGGTGAAATTTTGGATCTGAGCCCAATAATTCGGGTAAACTCGATCGGAATAGCTACTGGAAGCTTGCCGGTCACAACGCGTTGAGAATTGGCTCCGTCGAAATCCGACAAATTTTTACGGATTTCCCTAGGGGTACCACTAGGGAAAATCACAAAAATTTCCGAGAAAATCGTAAAAAGTGGTGAAATTTTGGATCCGAGCCCAATAATTCGGGAAAACTCGATCGGAATAGCTACTGGAAGCTTGCCGGTCACAACGCGTCGAGAATTTGCTCCGTCGGAATCCGACGAATTTTTACGGATTTCCTTAGTGGTACTACTAGGGAAAATCACCAAAATCGAGAAATCATAAAAAGTGGTGAAATTTTGGATCCGAGCCCAATAATTTGGGAAAACTCGATCGGAATAGCTACTGGAAGCTTGCCGGTCACAACGCGTCGAGAATTGGCTCCGTCGGAATTTTTACGGATTTCCCTAGGGGTACCACTAGGGAAAATCACCAAAATCGAGAAATCGTAAAAAGTGGTGAAATTTTGGATCCGAGCCTAATAATTCGGGAAAACTCGATCGGAATAGCTACTGGAAGCTTGCCGGTCACAACGCGTCGAGAATTGGCTCCGTCGGAATCCGAAGAATTTTTACGGATTTCCCTAGGGGTACCACTAGTGAAAATCACCAAAATCGAGAAATCGTAAAAAGTGGTGAAATTTTGGATCTGAGCCCAATAATTCGGGTAAACTCGATCGGAATAGCTACTGGAAGCTTGCCGGTCACAACGCGTTGAGAATTGGCTCCGTCGAAATCCGATAAATTTTACGGATTTCCCTAGGGGTACCACTAGGGAAAATCACAAAAATCGAGAAATCGTAAAAAGTGGTGAAATTTTGGATCCGAGCCCAATAATTCGGGAACACTCGATCGGAATAGCTACTGGAAGCTTGCCGGTCACAACGCGTCGAGAATTTGCTCCGTCGGAATCCGACGAATTTTTACGGATTTCCCTAGTGGTACTACTAGGGAAAATCACCAAAATCGAGAAATCATAAAAAGTGGTGAAATTTTGGATCCGAGCCCAATAATTTGGGAAAACTCGATCGGAATAGCTACTGGAAGCTTGCCGGTCACAACGCGTCGAGAATTGGCTCCGTCGGAATTTTTACGGATTTCCCTAGGGGTACCACTAGGGAAAATCACCAAAATCGAGAAATCATAAAAGTGGTGAAATTTTGGATCCGAGCCCAATAATTCGGGAAAACTCGATCGGATAGCTACTGGAAGCTTGCCGGTCACAACGCGTCGAGAATTGACTCCGTCGGAATTTTTTCAGATTTCGCTAGGGGTACCAC
The DNA here is from genome assembly GCA_947683425.1 of Excoecaria cochinchinensis. Lineage (NCBI taxonomy): Eukaryota > Viridiplantae > Streptophyta > Magnoliopsida > Malpighiales > Euphorbiaceae > Excoecaria > Excoecaria cochinchinensis. The sequence continues at coordinate 26,538 of CANTUQ010000237.1, forward strand.
TAGGGAAAATCACCAAAATCGAGAAATCGTAAAAAGTTGTGAAATTTTGGATCCGAGCCTAATAATTCGGGAAAACTCGATCGGAATAGCTACTGGAAGCTTGCCGGTCACAACGCGTCGAGAATTGGCTCCGTCGGAATCCGACGAATTTTTACGGATTTCCCTAGGGGTACCACTAGGGAAAATCACCAAAATCGAGAAATCGTAAAAAGTGGTGAAATTTTGGATCCGAGCCCAATAATTCGGGAACACTCGATCGGAATAGCTACTGGAAGCTTGCCGGTCACAACGCGTCGAGAATTTGCTCCGTCGGAATCCGACGAATTTTTACGGATTTCCCTAGTGGTACTACTAGGGAAAATCACCAAAATCGAGAAATCATAAAAAGTGGTGAAATTTTGGATCCGAGCCCAATAATTTGGGAAAACTCGATCGGAATAGCTACTGGAAGCTTGCCGGTCACAACGCGTCGAGAATTGGCTCCGTCGGAATTTTTACGGATTTCCCTAGGGGTACCACTAGGGAAAATCACCAAAATCGAGAAATCATAAAAAGTGGTGAAATTTTGGATCCGAGCCCAATAATTCGGGAAAACTCGATCGGAATAGCTACTGGAAGCTTGCCGGTCACAACGCGTCGAGAATTGACTCCGTCGGAATTTTTTCAGATTTCGCTAGGGGTACCACTAGGGAAAATCACCAAAATCGAGAAATCGTAAAAAGTTGTGAAATTTTGGATCCGAGCCTAATAATTCGGGAAAACTCGATCGGAATAGCTACTGGAAGCTTGCCGGTCACAACGCGTCGAGAATTGGCTCCGTCGGAATCCGACGAATTTTTACGGATTTCCCTAGGGGTACCACTAGGGAAAATCACCAAATCGAGAAATCGTAAAAAGTGGTGAAATTTTGGATCCGAGCCCAATAATTCGGGAAAACTCGATCGGAATAGCTACTGGAAGCTTGCCGGTCACAACGCGTCGAGAATTGGTTCCGTCGGAATCCGACGAATTTTTATGGATTTTCCTAGGGGTACCACTAGTAAAAATCACCAAAATCGAGAAATTGTAAAAAGTGGTGAAATTTTGGATCCGAGCCCAATAATTCGGGTAAACCCGATCGGAATAGCTACTGGAAGCTTGCCGGTCACAACGCGTTGAGAATTCGCTCCGTCGAAATCCGACAAATTTTTACGGATTTCCCTAGGGGTACCACTAGGGAAAATCACCAAAATCGAGAAATCGTAAAAAGTGGTGAAATTTTGGATCCGAGCCCAATAATTCGGGAAAAATCGATCGGAATAGCTACTAGAAGCTTTCCGGTCACAACGTGTCGAGAATTGGCTCCGTCGGAATCTGACGAATTTTTACGGATTTCCCTAGTGGTACAACTAGGGAAAATCACCAAAATCGAGAAATCATAAAAAATGGTGAAATTTTGGATCCGATCCCAATAATTCGGTAAAACTCGATCAAAATAGCTACTGGAAGCTTGCCGGTCACAACGCGTCGAGAATTGGCTCCGTCGGAATTTTTACGGATTTCCCTAGGGGTACCACTAGGGAAAATCACCAAAATCGAGAAATCGTAAAAAGTGGTGAAATTTTGGATCCGAGCCTAATAATTCGGGAAAACTCGATCGGAATAGCTACTGGAAGCTTGCCGGTCACAACGCATCGAGAATTGGCTCCGTCGGAATCCGACGAATTTTTACGGATTTTCCTAGGGGTACCACTTGGGAAAATCACCAAAATCGAGAAATCGTAAAAAGTGGTGAAATTTAGATCCGAGCCCAATAATTCGGGTAAACTCAATCGGAATAGCTACTGGAAGTTTGCCGGTCACAACGCGTCGAGAATTGGCTCCGTCGGAATCCGACAAATTTTTATGGATTTCCCTAGGGGTACCACTAGGGAAAATCACAAAAATCGAGAAATCGTAAAAAGTGGTGAAATTTTGGATCCGAGCCCAATAATTCGGGTAAACTCGATCGGAATAGCTACTGGAAGCTTGCCGGTCACAACGCGTCGAGAATTGGCTCCGTCGGAATTTTTACGGATTTCCCTAGGGGTACCACTAGTGAAAATCACCAAAATCGAGAAATCGTAAAAAGTGGTGAAATTTTGGATCCGAGCCCAATAATTCGGGAAAACTCGATCGGAATAGCTACTAGAAGCTTTCCGGTCACAACGTGTCGAGAATTGGCTCCGTCGGAATCTAACGAATTTTTACGGATTTCCCTAGTGGTACCACTAGGGAAAATCACCAAAATCGAGAAATCATAAAAAATGGTGAAATTTTGGATCCGATCCCAATAATTCGGAAAAACTCGATCGGAATAGCTACTGGAAGCTTGCCGGTCACAACGCGTCGAGAATTGGCTCCGTCGGAATTTTTACGGATTTCCCTAGGGCTACCACTAGGGAAAATCACCAAAATCGAGAAATCGTAAAAAGTGGTGAAATTTTGTATCCGAGCCCAATAATTCGAGAAAACTCGATCGAAATAGCTACTGGAAGCTTGCCGGTCACAACGCATCGAGAATTGGCTCCGTCAGAATCCGACGAATTTTTACGGATTTCCCTAGGGGTACCACTAGGGAAAATCACCAAAATCGAGAAATCGTAAAAACTGGTGAAATTTTGGATCCGAGCCCAATAATTCGGGAAAACTCGATCGGAATAGCTACTGGAAGCTTGTCGGTCACAACGCGTCGAGAATTGGCTCCGTCGGAATTTTTACGGATTTCCCTAGGGGTACCACTAGGAAAAATCACCAAAATCGAGAAATCGTAAAAAGTGGTGAGATTTTTGATCCGAGCCCATTAATTCAGAGAAAACTCGATCGGAATAGCTACTGGAAGCTTGCCGGTCACAACGCATCGAGAATTGGCTCCGTCGGAATTCGTCGATTTTTTACGGATTTCCCTAGGGCTACCACTAGGGAAAATCACCAAAATCGAGAAATCGTAAAAAGTGGTGAAATTTTGGATCCGAGCCCAATAATTCGAGAAAACTCGATCGAAATAGCTACTGGAAGCTTGCCGGTCACAACGCATCGAGAATTGGCTCCGTTAGAATCCGACGAATTTTTACGGATTTCCCTAGGGGTACCACTAGGGAAAATCACCAAAATCGAGAAATCGTAAAAAGTGGTGAAATTTTGGATCCGAGCCCAATAATTAGGGAAAACTCGATCGAAATAGCTACTGGAAGCTTGCCGGTCACAACGCGTCGAGAATTGGCTCCGTCGGAATTTTTACGTATTTCCCTAGGGGTACCACTAGGAAAAATCACCACAATCGAGAAATCGTAAAAAGTGGTGAGATTTTTGATCCGAGCCCAATAATTCAGAGAAAACTTGATCGGAATAGCTACTGGAAGCTTGCCGGTCACAACGCGTCGAGAATTGGCTCCGTAGGAATTTTTACAGATTTTCCTAGGGGTACCACTAGGGAAAATCACCAAAATCGAGAAATCGTAAAAAGTGGTGAAATTTTGGATCCGAGCCCAATAATTCGGGAAAACTAGATCGGAATAGCTACTGGAAGCTTGCCGGTCACAACGCGTCGAGAATTGGCTCCGTCGGAATCCGACGAATTTTTACGGATTTCCCTAGGGGTACCACTAGAGAAAATCACCAAAATCGAGAAATCGTAAAAAGTGGTGAAATTTTGGATCCGAGCCCAATAATTCGGGAAAACTAGATCGGAATAGCTACTGGAAGCTTGCCGGTCACAACGCGTCGAGAATTGGCTCCGTCGGAATCCGACGAATTTTTACGGATTTCCCTAGGGGTACCACTAGGGAAAATCACCAAAATCGAGAAATCGTAAAAAGTGGTGAAATTTTGGATCCGAGCCCAATAATTCGGGAAAACTCGATCGGAATAGCTACTGGAAGCTTGTCGGTCACAACGCGTCGAGAATTGGCTCCGTCGGAATCCGACGAATTTTTACGGATTTCCCTAGGGGTACCACTAGTGAAAATCACCAAAATCGAGAAATCGTAAAAAGTGGTGAAATTTTGGATCTGAGCCCAATAATTCGGGTAAACTCGATCGGAATTGCTACTGGAAGCTTGCCGGTCACAACGCGTTAAGAATTGGCTCCGTCGAAATCCGATAAATTTTTACGGATTTCCCTAGGGGTACCACTAGGGAAAATCACAAAAATCGAGAAATCGTAAAAAGTGGTGAAATTTTGGATCCGAGCCCAATAATTCGGGAAAACTCGATCGGAATAGCTACTGGAAGCTTGCCGGTCACAACGCGTCGAGAATTTGCTCCGTCGGAATTCGACGAATTTTTACGGATTTCCCTAGTGGTACTACTAGGGAAAATCACCAAAATCGAGAAATCATAAAAAGTGGTGAAATTTTGGATCCGAGCCCAATAATTTGGGAAAACTCGATCGGAATAGCTACTGGAAGCTTGCCGGTCACAACGCGTCGAGAATTGGCTCCGTCGGAATTTTTACGGATTTCCCTAGGGGTACCACTAGGGAAAATCACCAAAATCGAGAAATCGTAAAAAGTGGTGAAATTTTTAATCCGAGCCCAATAATTCGGGAAAACTCGATCGGAATAGCTACTGGAAGCTTGCCGGTCACAACGCATCGAGAATTGGCTCCGTCGGAATCCGACGAATTTTTACGGATTTCCCTAGGGGTACCACTAGGAAAAATCACCAAAATCGAGAAATCGTAAAAAGTGGTGAAATTTTTTATCCGAGCCCAATAATTCGGGAAAACTAGATCGGAATAGCTACTGGAAGCTTGTCGGTCACAACGCGTCGAGAATTGGCTCCGTCGGAATCCGACGAATTTTATGGATTTCCCTAGGGGTACCACTAGGGAAAATCACCAAAATCGAGAAATCGTAAAAAGTGGTGAAATTTTTTATCCGAGCCCAATAATTCGGGAAAACTAGATCGGAATAGCTACTGGAAGCTTGTCGGTCACAACGCGTCGAGAATTGGCTCCGTCGGAATCCGACGAATTTTTACGGATTTCCCTAGGGGTACCACTAGGAAAAATCACCAAAATCGAGAAATCGTAAAAATTGGTGAAATTTTGGATCCGAGCCCAATAATTCGGGAAAACTCGATCGGAATAGCTACTGGAAGCTTGCCGGTCACAACGCGTCGAGAATTGGCTCCGTCGGAATCTGACAAATTTTTACGGATTTCCCTAGGGGTACCACTAGGGAAAATCACCAAAATCGAGAAATCGTAAAAAGTGGTGAAATTTTGGATCCGAGCCCAATAATTCGGGAAAACTCGATCGGAATAGCTACTGGAAGCTTGCCGGTCACAACGCGTCGAGAATTGGCTCCGTCGAAATCCGACGAATTTTTACGGATTTCCCTAGGGGTACCACTAGTGAAAATCACCAAAATCGAGAAATCGTAAAAAGTGGTGAAATTTTGGATCTGAGCCCAATAATTCGGGTAAACTCGATCGGAATAGCTACTGGAAGCTTGCCGGTCACAACGCGTTGAGAATTGGCTTCGTCGAAATCCGATAAATTTTTACGGATTTCCCTAGGGGTACCACTAGGGAAAATCACAAAAATCGAGAAATCGTAAAAAGTTGTGAAATTTTGGATCCGAGCCCAATAATTCGGGAAAACTCGATCGGAATAGCTACTGGAAGCTTGCCGGTCAAAACGCGTCGAGAATTTGCTCCGTCGGAATCCGACGAATTTTTACGGATTTCCCTAGTGGTACTACTAGGGAAAATCACCAAAATCGAGAAATCATAAAAAGTGGTGAAATTTTGGATCCGAGCCCAATAATTTGGGAAAACTCGATCGGAATAGCTACTGGAAGCTTGCCGGTCACAACGCGTCGAGAATTGGTTCCGTCGGAATTTTTACGGATTTCCCTAGGGGTACCACTAGGGAAAATCACCAAAATCGAGAAATCGTAAAAAGTGGTGAAATTTTGGATCCGAGCCTAATAATTCGGGAAAACTCGATCGGAATAGCTACGGGAAGCTTGCCGGTCACAACGCGTCGAGAATTGGCTCCGTCGGAATCCGACGAATTTTTACGGATTTCCCTAGGGGTACCACTAGTGAAAATCACCAAAATCGAGAAATCGTAAAAAGTGGTGAAATTTTGGATCTGAGCCCAATAATTCGGGTAAACTCGATCGGAATAGCTACTGGAAGCTTGCCGGTCACAACGCGTTGAGAATTGGCTCCGTCGAAATCCGATAAATTTTTACGGATTTCCCTAGGGGTACCACTAGGGAAAATCACAAAAATCGAGAAATCGTAAAAAGTGGTTAAATTTTGGATCCGAGCCCAATAATTCGGGAAAACTCGATCGGAATAGCTACTGGAAGCTTGCCGGTCACAACGCGTCGAGAATTTGCTCCGTCGAAATCCGACGAATTTTTACGGATTTCCCTAGTGGTACTACTAGGGAAAATCACCAAAATCGAGAAATCATAAAAAGTGGTGAAATTTTGGATCCGAGCCCAATAATTTGGGAAAACTCGATCGGAATAGCTAGTGGAAGCTTGCCGGTCACAACGCGTCGAGAATTGGTTCCGTCGGAATTTTTACGGATTTCCCTAGGGGTACCACTAGGGAAAATCACCAAAATCGAGAAATCGTAAAAAGTGGTGAAATTTTGGATCCGAGCCTAATAATTCGGGAAAACTCGATCGGAATAGCTACGGGAAGCTTGCCGGTCACAACGCGTCGAGAATTGGCTCCGTCGGAATCCGACGAATTTTTACGGATTCCTAGGGGTACCACTAGTGAAAATCACCAAAATCGAGAAATCGTAAAAAGTGGTGAAATTTTGGATCCGAGCCCAATAATTCGGGAAAACTCGATCGGAATAGCTACTGGAAGCTTGCCGGTCACAACGCGTCGAGAATTGGCTCCGTCGGAATTTTTACGGATTTCCCTAGGGGTACCACTAGGGAAAATCACCAAAATCGAGAAATCATAAAAAGTGGTGAAATTTTGGATCCGAGCCATATAATTCGGGAAAACTCGATCGGAATAGCTACTGGAAGCTTGCCGGTCACAACGCGTCGAGAATTGACTCCGTCGGAATTTTTCAGATTTCGCTAGGGGTACCACTAGGGAAAATCACCAAAATCGAGAAATCGTAAAAAGTTGTGAAATTTTGGATCCGAGCCTAATAATTCGGGAAAACTCGATCGGAATAGCTACTGGAAGCTTGCCGGTCACAACGCGTCGTGAATTGGCTCCGTCGGAATCCGATGATTTTTACGGATTTCCTAGGGGTACCACTAGGGAAAATCACCAAAATCGAGAAATCGTAAAAAGTGGTGAAATTTTGGATCCGAGCCCAATAATTCGGGAAAACCTCGATCGGAATAGATACTGGAAGCTTGCCGGTCACAACGCGTCGAGAATTTGCTCCGTCGGAATCCGACGAATTTTTACGGATTTCCCTAGTGGTACTACTAGGGAAAATCACCAAAATCGAGAAATCATAAAAGTGGTGAAATTTTGGATCCGAGCCCAATAATTTGGGAAAACTCGATCGGAATAGCTACTCGAAGCTTGCCGGTCACAACGCGTCGAGAATTGGCTCCGTCGGAATTTTTACGGATTTCCCTAGGGGTACCACTAGGGAAAATCACCAAAATCGAGAAATCATAAAAAGTGGTGAAATTTTGGATCCGAGCCAATAATTCGGGAAAACTCGATCGGAATAGCTACTGGAAGCTTGCCGGTCACAACGCGTCGAGAATTGACTCCGTCGGAATTTTTTCAGATTTCGCTAGGGGTACCACTAGGGAAAATCACCAAAATCGAGAAATCGTAAAAAGTTGTGAAATTTGGATCCGAGCCTAATAATTCGGGAAAACTCGATCGGAATAGCTACTGGAAGCTTGCCGGTCACAACGCGTCGAGAATTGGCTCCGTCGGAATCCGACGAATTTTTTACGGATTTCCCTAGGGGTACCACTAGGGAAAATCACCAAAATCGAGAAATCGTAAAAAGTGGTGAAATTTTGGATCCGAGCCCAATAATTCGGGAAAACCTCGATCGGAATAGCTACTGGAAGCTTGCCGGTCACAACGCGTTGAGAATTGGCTCCGTCGGAATCTGACAAATTTTTACGGATTTCCCCTAGGGGTACCACTAGGGAAAATCACCAAAATCGAGAAATCGTAAAAAGTGGTGAAATTTTGGGTCCGAGCCCAATAATTCGAGAAAACTCGATCAGAAAAGCTACTGGAAGCTTGCCGGTCACAACGCGTCGAGAATTGCTCCGTCGGAATTTTTACGGATTTCCCTAGGGGTACCACTAGGGAAAATCACCAAAATCAAGAAATCGTAAAAAGTGGTGAAATTTTGGATCCGAGCCTAATAATTCGGGAAAACTCGATCGGAATAGCTACTGGAAGCTTGCCGGTCACAACGCGTCGAGATTGGCTCCGTCGGAATCCGACGATTTTTACGGATTTCCCTAGGGGTACCACTAGGAAAAATCACCAAAATCGAGAAATCGTAAAAAGTGGTGAAATTTTGGATCCGAGCCCAATAATTCGGGAAAACCTCGATCGGAATAGCTACTGGAAGCTTGCCGGTCACAACGCGTGGAGAATTGGCTCCGTCGGATATCTGACAAATTTTTACGGATTTCCCTAGGGGTACCACTAGGGAAAATCACCAAAATCGAGAAATCGTAAAAAGTGGTGAAATTTTGGGTCCGAGCCCAATAATTCGAGAAAACTCGATCAGAAAAGCTACTGGAAGCTTGCCGGTCACAACGCGTCGAGAATTGGCTCCGTCGGAATTTTTACGGATTTCCCTAGGGGTACCACTAGGGAAAATCACCAAAATCGAGAAATCGTAAAAAGTGGAGAAATTTGGATCCGAGCCTAATAATTCGGGAAAACTCGATCGGAATAGCTACTGGAAGCTTGCCGGTCACAACGCGTCGAGAATTGGCTCCGTCGGAATCCGACGAATTTTTACGGATTTCCCTAGGGGTACCACTAGTGAAAATCACCAAAATCGAGAAATCGTAAAAAGTGGTGAAATTTTGGATCTGAGCCCAATAATTCGGGTAAACTCGATCGGAATAGCTACTGGAAGCTTGCCGGTCACAACGCGTTGAGAATTGGCTCCGTCGAAATCCGACAAATTTTTACGGATTTCCCTAGGGGTACCACTAGGGAAAATCACAAAAATCGAGAAATCGTAAAAAGTGGTGAAATTTTGGATCCGAGCCCAATAATTCGGGAAAACTCGATCGGAATAGCTACTGGAAGCTTGCCGGTCACAACGCGTCGAGAATTTGCTCCGTCGGAATCCGACGAATTTTTACGGATTTCCCTAGTGGTACTACTAGGGAAAATCACCAAAATCGAGAAATCATAAAAAGTGGTGAAATTTTGGATCCGAGCCCAATAATTTGGGAAAACTCGATCGGAATAGCTACTGGAAGCTTGCCGGTCACAACGCGTCGAGAATTGGCTCCGTCGGAATTTTTACGGATTTCCCTAGGGGTACCACTAGGGAAAATCACCAAAATCGAGAAATCGTAAAAAGTGGTGAAATTTTTGATCCGAGCCTAATAATTCGGGAAAACTCGATCGGAATAGCTACTGGAAGCTTGCCGGTCACAACGCGTCGAGAATTGGCTCCGTCGGAATCCGACGAATTTTTACGGATTTCCCTAGGGGTACCACTAGTGAAAATCACCAAAATCGAGAAATCGTAAAAAGTGGTGAAATTTTGGATCTGAGCCCAATAATTCGGGTAAACTCGATCGGAATAGCTACTGGAAGCTTGCCGGTCACAACGCGTTGAGAATTGGCTCCGTCGAAATCCGATAAATTTTTACGGATTTCCCTAGGGGTACCACTAGGGAAAATCACAAAAATCGAGAAATCGTAAAAAGTGGTGAAATTTTTGATCCGAGCCCAATAATTCGGGAAAACTCGATCGGAATAGCTACTGGAAGCTTGCCGGTCACAACGCGTCGAGAATTTGCTCCGTCGGAATCCGACGAATTTTTACGGATTTCCCTAGTGGTACTACTAGGGAAAATCACCAAAATCGAGAAATCATAAAAAGTGGTGAAATTTTGGATCCGAGCCCAATAATTTGGGAAAACTCGATCGGAATAGCTACTGGAAGCTTGCCGGTCACAACGCGTCGAGAATTGGCTCCGTCGGAATTTTTACGGATTTCCCTAGGGGTACCACTAGGGAAAATCACCAAAATCGAGAAATCATAAAAAGTGGTGAAATTTTGGATCCGAGCCCAATAATTCGGGAAAACTCGATCGGAATAGCTACTGGAAGCTTGCCGGTCACAACGCGTCGAGAATTGACTCCGTCGGAATTTTTTCAGATTTCGCTAGGGGTACCACTAGGGAAAATCACCAAAATCGAGAAATCGTAAAAAGTTGTGAAATTTTGGATCCGAGCCTAATAATTCGGGAAAACTCGATCGGAATAGCTACTGGAAGCTTGCCGGTCACAACGCGTCGAGAATTGGCTCCGTCGGAATCCGACGAATTTTTACGGATTTCCCTAGGGGTACCACTAGGGAAAATCACCAAAATCGAGAAATCGTAAAAAGTGGTGAAATTTTGGATCCGAGCCCAATAATTCGGGAAAACTCGATCGGAATAGCTACTGGAAGCTTGCCGGTCACAACGCGTCGAGAATTGGCTCCGTCGGAATCCGACGAATTTTTACGGATTTCCCTAGGGGTACCACTAGGGAAAATCACCAAAATCGAGAAATCGTAAAAAGTGGTGAAATTTTGGATCCAAGCCCAATAATTCGGGAAAACTCGATCGGAATAGCTACTGGAAGCTTGCCGGTCACAACGCGTTGAGAATTGGCTCCGTCGGAATCCGACGATTTTTTACGGATTTTCCTAGGGCTACCACTAGGGAAAATCACCAAAATCGAGAAATCGTAAAAAGTGGTGAAATTTTGGATCCGAGCCCAATAATTCGAGAAAACTCGATCGAAATAGCTACTGGAAGCTTGCCGGTCACAACGCATCGAGAATTGGCTCCGTCAAAATCCGACGATTTTTTACGGATTTCCCTAGGGCTACCACTAGGGAAAATCACCAAAATCGAGAAATCGTAAAAAGTGGTGAAATTTTGGATCCGAGCCCAATAATTCGGGAAAACTCGATCGGAATAGCTACTGGAAGCTTGCCGGTCACAACGCGTCGAGAATTGGCTCCGTCGGAATCCGACGAATTTTTACGGATTTCCCTAGGGGTACCACTAGGGAAAATCACCAAAATCGAGAAATCGTAAAAAGTGGTGAAATTTTGGATCCGAGCCTAATAATTCGGGAAAACTCGATCGGAATAGCTACTGGAAGCTTGCCGGTCACAACGCGTCGAGAATTGGCTCCGTCGGGATCCGACGAATTTTTACGGATTTCCCTAGGGGTACCACTAGTGAAAATCACCAAAATCGAGAAATCGTAAAAAGTGGTGAAATTTTGGATCTGAGCCCAATAATTCGGGTAAACTCGATCGGAATAGCTACTGGAAGCTTGCCGGTCACAACGCGTTGAGAATTGGCTCCGTCGAAATCCGATAAATTTTTACGGATTTCCCTAGGGGTACCACTAGGGAAAATCACAAAAATCGAGAAATCGTAAAAAGTGGTGAAATTTTGGATCCGAGCCCAATAATTCGGGAAAACTCGATCGGAATAGCTACTGGAAGCTTGCCGGTCACAACGCGTCGAGAATTTGCTCCGTCGGAATCCGACGAATTTTTACGGATTTCCCTAGTGGTACTACTAGGGAAAATCACCAAAATCGAGAAATCATAAAAAGTGGTGAAATTTTGGATCCGAGCCCAATAATTTGGGAAAACTCGATCGGAATAGCTACTGGAAGCTTGCCGGTCACAACGCGTCGAGAATTGGCTCCGTCGGAATTTTTACGGATTTCCCTAGGGGTACCACTAGGGAAAATCACCAAAATCGAGAAATCGTAAAAAGTGGTGAAATTTTGGATCCGAGCCCAATAATTCGGGAAAACTCGATCGGAATAGCTACTGGAAGCTTGCCGGTCACAACGCGTCGAGAATTGGCTCCGTCGGAATCCGACGAATTTTTACGGATTTCCCTAGGGGTACCACTAGGGAAAATCACCAAAATCGAGAAATCGTAAAAAGTGGTGAAATTTTGGATCCGAGCCCAATAATTCGGGAAAACTCGATCGGAATAGCTACTGGAAGCTTGCCGGTCACAACGCGTTGAGAATTGGCTCCGTCGGAATCCGACGATTTTTTACGGATTTTCCTAGGGCTACCACTAGGGAAAATCACCAAAATCGAGAAATCGTAAAAAGTGGTGAAATTTTGGATCCGAGCCCAATAATTCGAGAAAACTCGATCGAAATAGCTACTGGAAGCTTGCCGGTCACAACGCATCGAGAATTGGCTCCGTCAGAATCCGACGATTTTTTACGGATTTCCCTAGGGCTACCACTAGGGAAAATCACCAAAATCGAGAAATCGTAAAAAGTGGTGAAATTTTGGATCCGAGCCCAATAATTCGGGAAAACTCGATCGGAATAGCTACTGGAAGCTTGCCGGTCACAACGCGTCGAGAATTGGCTCCGTCGGAATCCGACGAATTTTTACGGATTTCCCTAGGGGTACCACTAGGGAAAATCACCAAAATCGAGAAATCGTAAAAAGTGGTGAAATTTTGGATCCGAGCCTAATAATTCGGGAAAACTCGATCGGAATAGCTACTGGAAGCTTGCCGGTCACAACGCGTCGAGAATTGGCTCCGTCGGGATCCGACGAATTTTTACGGATTTCCCTAGGGGTACCACTAGTGAAAATCACCAAAATCGAGAAATCGTAAAAAGTGGTGAAATTTTGGATCTGAGCCCAATAATTCGGGTAAACTCGATCGGAATAGCTACTGGAAGCTTGCCGGTCACAACGCGTTGAGAATTGGCTCCGTCGAAATCCGATAAATTTTTACGGATTTCCCTAGGGGTACCACTAGGGAAAATCACAAAAATCGAGAAATCGTAAAAAGTGGTGAAATTTTGGATCCGAGCCCAATAATTCGGGAAAACTCGATCGGAATAGCTACTGGAAGCTTGCCGGTCACAACGCGTCGAGAATTTGCTCCGTCGGAATCCGACGAATTTTTACGGATTTCCCTAGGGGTACCACTAGGGAAAATCACCAAAATCGAGAAATCATAAAAAGTGGTGAAATTTTGGATCCGAGCCCAATAATTCGGGAAAACTCGATCGGAATAGCTACTGGAAGCTTGCCGGTCACAACGCGTCGAGAATTGACTCCGTCGGAATTTTTTCAGATTTCGCTAGGGGTACCACTAGGGAAAATCACCAAAATCGAGAAATCGTAAAAAGTTGTGAAATTTTGGATCCGAGCCTAATAATTCGGGAAAACTCGATCGGAATAGCTACTGGAAGCTTGCCGGTCACAACGCGTCGAGAATTGGCTCCGTCGGAATCCGACGAATTTTTACGGATTTCCCTAGGGGTACCACTAGGGAAAATCACCAAAATCGAGAAATCGTAAAAAGTGGTGAAATTTTGGATCCGAGCCCAATAATTCGGGAAAACTCGATCGGAATAGCTACTTGAAGCTTGCCGGTCACAACGCGTCGAGAATTGGCTCCGTCGGAATCCGACGAATTTTTACGGATTTCCCTAGGGGTACCACTAGGAAAAATCACCAAAATCGAGAAATCGTAAAAAGTGGTGAAATTTTGGATCCGAGCCCAATAATTCGGGAAAACTCGATCGGAATAGCTACTGGAAGCTTGCCGGTCACAACGCGTTGAGAATTGGCTCCGTCGAAATCTGATAAATTTTTACGGATTTCCCTAGGGGTACCACTAGGGAAAATCACCAAAATCGAGAAATCGTAAAAAGTGGTGAAATTTTGGGTCCGAGCCCAATAATTCGAGAAAACTCGATCAGAAAAGCTACTGGAAGCTTGCCGGTCACAACGCGTCGAGAATTGGCTCCGTCGGAATTTTTACGGATTTCCCTAGGGGTACCACTAGGGAAAATCACCAAAATCGAGAAATCGTAAAAAGTGGTGAAATTTTGGATCCGAGCCTAATAATTCGGGAAAACTCGATCGGAATAGCTACTGGAAGCTTGCCGGTCACAACGCGTCGAGAATTGGCTCCGTCGGAATCCGACGAATTTTTACGGATTTCCCTAGGGGTACCACTAGTGAAAATCACCAAAATCGAGAAATCGTAAAAAGTGGTGAAATTTTGGGTCCGAGCCCAATAATTCGAGAAAACTCGATCAGAAAAGATACTGGAAGCTTGCCGGTCACAACGCATCGAGAATTGGCTCCGTCAGAATTTTTACGGATTTCCCTAGGGGTACCACTAGGGAAAATCACCAAAATCGAGAAATCGTAAAAAGTGGTGAAATTTTGGATCCGAGCCCAATAATTCGAGAAAACTCGATCGAAATAGCTACTGGAAGCTTGCCGGTCACAACGCATCGAGAATTGGCTCCGTCAGAATCCGACGAATTTTTACGGATTTCCCTAGAGGTACCACTAGGGAAAATCACCAAAATCGAGAAATCGTAAAAAGTGGTGAAATTTTGGATCCGAGCCCAATAATTCGGGAAAACTCGATCGGAATAGCTACTGGAAGCTTGCCGGTCACAACGCGTCGAGAATTGGCTCCGTCGGAATTTTTACGGATTTCCCTAGGGGTACCACTAGGAAAAATCACCAAAATCGAGAAATCGTAAAAAGTGGTGAGATTTTTGATCCGAGCCCAATAATTCAGAGAAAACTCGATCGGAAAAGCTACTGAAAGCTTGCCGGTCACAACGCATCGAGAATTGGCTCCGTCGGAATTCGTCGATTTTTTACGGATTTCCCTAGGGCTACCACTAGGGAAAATCACCAAAATCGATAAATCGTAAAAAGTGGTGAAATTTTGGATCCGAGCCCAATAATTCGAGAAAACTCGATCGAAATAGCTACTGGAAGCTTGCCGGTCACAACGCATCGAGAATTGGCTCCGTCAGAATGCGACGAATTTTTACGGATTTCCCTAGGGGTACCACTAGGGAAAATCACCAAAATCGAGAAATCGTAAAAAGTGGTAAAATTTTTGATCCGAGCCCAATAATTAGGGAAAACTCGATCGGAATAGCTATTGGAAGCTTGCCGGTCACAACGCGCCGAGAATTGGCTCCGTCGGAATTTTTATGGATTTCCCTAGGGGTACCACTAGGAAAAATCACCAAAATCGAGAAATCGTAAAAAGTGGTGAGATTTTTGATCCGAGCCCAATAATTCAGAGAAAACTCGATCGGAATAGCTACTGGAAGCTTGCCGGTCACAACGCGTCGAGAATTGGCTCCGTAGAAATTTTTACAGATTTCCCTAGGGGTACCACTAGGAAAAATCACCAAAATCGAGAAATCGTAAAAAGTGGTGAAATTTTGGATCCGAGCCCAATAATTCGGGAAAACTAGATCGGAATAGCTACTGGAAGCTTGCCGGTCACAACGCGTCGAGAATTGGCTCCGTCGGAATCCGACGAATTTTTACGGATTTCCCTAGGGGTACCACTAGGGAAAATCATCAAAATCGAGAAATCGTAAAAAGTGGTGAAATTTTTGATCCGAGCCCAATAATTCGGGAAAACTAGATCGGAATAGCTACTGGAAGCTTGCCGGTCACAACGCGTCGAGAATTGGCTCCGTCGGAATCCGACGAATTTTTACGGATTTCCCTAGGGGTACCACTAGGGAAAATCACCAAAATCGAGAAATCGTAAAAAGTGGTGAAATTTTGGATCCGAGCCCAATAATTCGGGAAAACTCGATCGGAATAGCTACTGGAAGCTTGCCGGTCACAACGCGTCGAGAATTGGCTCCGTCGGAATCCGACGAATTTTTACGGATTTTCCTAGGTGTACCACTAGGGAAAATCACCAAAATCGAGAAATCGTAAAAAGTGGTGAAATTTTGGATCCGAGCCCAATAATTCGGGAAAACTCGATCGGAATAGCTACTGGAAGCTTGCCGGTCACAACGCGTCGGGAATTGGCTCCGTCGGAATCTGACAAATTTTTACGGATTTCCCTAGGGGTACCACTAGGGAAAATCACCAAAATCGAGAAATCGTAAAAAGTGGTGAAATTTTTGGTCCGAGCCCAATAATTCGAGAAAACTCGATCAGAAAAGCTACTGGAAGCTTGCCGGTCACAACGCGTCGAGAATTGGCTCCGTCGGAATTTTTACGGATTTCCCTAGGGGTACCACTAGGTAAAATCACCAAAATCGAGAAATCGTAAAAAGTGGTGAAATTTTGGATCCGAGCCTAATAAATCGGGAAAACTCGATCGGAATAGCTACTGGAAGCTTGCCGGTCACAACGCGTCGAGAATTGGCTCCGTCAGAATCCGACGAATTTTTACGGATTTCCCTAGGGGTACCACTAGTGAAAATCACCAAAATCGAGAAATCGTAAAAAGTGGTGAAATTTTGGATCTGAGCCCAATAATTCGGGTAAACTCGATCGGAATAGCTACTGGAAGCTTGCCGGTCACAACGCGTCGAGAATTGGCTCCGTCGGAATCCGACGAATTTTTACGAATTTCCCTAGTGGTACCACTAGGGAAAATCACCAAAATCGAGAAATCATAAAAAATGGTGAAATTTTGGATCCGAGCCCAATAATTCGGGAAAACTCGATCGGAATAGCTACTGGAAGCTTGCCGGTCACAACGCGTGGAGAATTGGTTCCGTCGGAATTTTGACGGATTTCCCTAGGGGTACCACTAGGGAAAATCACCAAAATCGAGAAATCGTAAAAAGTGGTAAAATTTTGGATCCGAGCCTAATAATTCGGGAAAACTCGATCGGAATAGCTACTGGAAGCTTGCCGGTCACAACGCATCGAGAATTGGCTCCGTCGGAATCCGACGAATTTTTACGGATTTCCCTAGGGGTACCACTAGGGAAAATCACCAAAATCGAGAAATCGTAAAAAGTGGTGAAATTTTTGATCCGAGCCCAATAATTCGGGAAAACTCGATCGGAATAGCTACTGGAAGCTTGCCGGTCACAACGCGTCGAGAATTGGCTCCGTCGGAATCCGACGAATTTTTACGGATTTCCCTATGGGTACCACTAGGGAAAATCACCAAAATCGAGAAATCGTAAAAAGTGGTGAAATTTTTGATCCGAGCCCAATAATTCGGGAAAACTAGATCGGAATAGCTACTGGAAGCTTGCCGGTCACAACGCGTCGAAAATTGGCTCCGTCGGAATGCGACGAATTTTTACGGATTTCCCTAGGGGTACCACTAGGGAAAATCACCAAAATCGAGAAATCGTAAAAAGTGGTGAAATTTTGGATCTGAGCCCAATAATTCGGGAAAACTCGATCGGAATAGCTACTGGAAGCTTGTCGGTCACAACGCGTCGAGAATTGGCTCCGTCGGAATTTTTACGGATTTACCTAGGGGTACCACTAGGAAAAATCACCAAAATCGAGAAATCGTAAAAAGTTGTGAGATTTTTGATCCGAGCCCAATAATTCAGAGAAAACTCGATCGGAATAGCTACTGGAAGCTTGCCGGTCACAACGCGTCGAGAATTGGCTCCGTAGGAATTTTTACAGATTTCCCTAGGGGTACCACTATGGAAAATCACCAAAATAGAGAAATCGTAAAAAGTGGTGAAATTTTGGATCCGAGCCTAATAATTCGGGAAAACTCGATCGGAATAGCTACTGGAAGCTTGCCGGTCACAACGCATCGAGAATTGGCACCGTCGGAATTTTTACGGATTTCCCTAGGGGTACCACTAGGGAAAATAACCAAAATCGAGAAATCGTAAAAAGTGGTGAAATTTTGGATCCGAGCCTAATAATTCGGGAAAACTCGATCGGAATAGCTACTGGAAGCTTGCCGGTCACAACGCGTCGAGAATTGGCTCCGTCGGAATCCGACGAATTTTTACGGATTTCCCTAGTGGTACTACTAGGGAAAATCACCAAAATCGAGAAATCATAAAAAGTGGTGAAATTTTGGATCCGAGCCCAATAATTTGGGAAAACTCGATCAGAATAGCTACTGGAAGCTTGCCGGTCACAACGCGTCGAGAATTGGCTCCGTCGGAATTTTTACGGATTTCCCTAGGGGTACCACTAGGGAAAATCACAAAAATCGAGAAATCGTAAAAAGTGGTGAAATTTTGGATCCGAGCCCAATAATTCGGGAAAACTTGATCGGAATAGCTACTGGAAGCTTGCCGGTCACAACGCGTCGAGAATTGGCTCCGTCGGAATCCGACGAATTTTTACGGATTTCCCTAGTGGTACTACTAGGGAAAATCACCAAAATCGAGAAATCATAAAAAGTGGTGAAATTTTGGATCCGAGCACAATAATTTGGGAAAACTCGATCAGAATAGCTACTGGAAGCTTGCCGGTCACAACGCGTCGAGAATTGGCTCCGTCGGAATTTTTACGGATTTCCCTCGGGGTACCACTAGGGAAAATCACCAAAATCGAGAAATCATAAAAAGTGGTGAAATTTTGAATCCGAGCCTAATAATTCGGGAAAACTCGATCGGAATAGCTACTAGAAGCTTGCGGTCACAACGCATCGAGAATTGGCTCCGTCGGAATCCGACGAATTTTTACGGATTTCTCTAGGGGTACCACTAGTGAAAATCACCAAAATCGAGAAATCGTAAAAAGTGGTGAAATTTTGGATCCGAGCCCAATAAATCGAGTAAACTCGATCGGAATAGCTACTGGAAGCTTGCCGGTCACAACGCGTCGAGAATTGGCTCCGTCGGAATCCGACAAATTTTTACGGATTTCCCTAGGGGTACCACTAGGGAAAATCACAAAAATCGAGAAATCATAAAAAGTTGTGAAATTTTGGATCCGAGCCCAATAATTCGGGAAAACTCGATCGGAATAGCTACTGGAAGCTTGCCGGTCACAACGCGTCGAGAATTGGCTCCGTCGGAATCCGACGAATTTTTACGGATTTCCCTAGTGGTACCACTAGGGAAAATCACCAAAATCGAGAAATCATAAAAAATGGTGAAATTTTGGATCCGATCCCAATAATTCGGGAAAACTCGATTGGAATAGCTACTGG
This sequence comes from Excoecaria cochinchinensis, assembly GCA_947683425.1. NCBI lineage: Eukaryota > Viridiplantae > Streptophyta > Magnoliopsida > Malpighiales > Euphorbiaceae > Excoecaria > Excoecaria cochinchinensis. The sequence continues at coordinate 45,683 of CANTUQ010000237.1, forward strand.
AAGCTTGCCGGTCACAACGCGTCGAGAATTGACTCCGTCGGAATTTTTACGGATTTCCCTAGGGGTACCACTAGGGAAAATCACCAAAATCGAGAAATCGTAAAAAGTGGTGAAATTTTGGATCCGAGCCTAATAATTCGGGAAAACTCGATCCGAATAGCTACTGGAAGCTTGCCGGTCACAACGCATCGAGAATTGGCTCCTTCGGAATCCAACGAATTTTTACGGATTTTCCTAGGGGTACCACTTGGGAAAATCGCCAAAATCGAGAAATCGTAAAAAGTGGTGAAATTTTAGATCCGAGCCCAATAATTCGGGTAAACTCAATCGGAATAGCTACTGGAAGCTTGCCGGTCACAACGCGTCGAGAATTGGCTCCGTCGGAATCCGACAAATTTTTACGGATTTCCCTAGGGGTACCACTAGGGAAAATCACAAAAATCGAGAAATCGTAAAAAGTGGTGAAATTTTGGATCCGAGCCCAATAATTCGGGTAAACTCGATCGGAATAGCTACTGGAAGCTTGCCGGTCACAACGCGTCGAGAATTGGCTCCGTCGGAATTTTTACGGATTTCCCTAGGGGTACCACTAGAGAAAATCACCAAAATCGACAAATCGTAAAAAGTGGTGAAATTTTGGATCCGAGCCTAATAATTCAAGAAAACTCGATCGGAATAGCTACTGGAAGCTTGCCGGTCACAACGCGTCGAGAATTGGCTCCGTCGGAATCCGACGAATTTTTATGGATTTCCCTAGGGGTACCACTAGTGAAAATCACCAAAATCGAGAAATCGTAAAAAGTGGTGAAATTTTGGATCCGAGCCCAATAATTCGGGAAAACTCGATCGGAATAGCTACTGGAAGCTTTCCGGTCACAACGCGTCGAGAATTGGCTCCATCGAAATACGACGAATTTTTACGGATTTTCCTAGGGGTACCACTAGAGAAAATCACCAAAATCGAGAAATCGTAAAAAGTGGTGAAATTTTTGATCCGAGCCCAATAATTCGGGAAAACTCGATCGGAATAGCTACTGGAAGCTTGCCGGTCACAACGCATCGAGAATTGGCTCCGTCGGAATCCGTCGATTTTTTACGGATTTCCCTAGGGCTACCACTAGGGAAAATCACCAAAATCGAGAAATCGTAAAAAGTGGTGAAATTTTGGATCTGAGCCTAATAATTCGGGAAAACTCGATCGAAATAGCTACTGGAAGCTTGCCGGTCACAACGCATCGAGAATTGACTCCGTCAGAATCCGACGAATTTTTACGGATTTCCCTAGGGGTACCACTAGGGAAAATCACCAAAATCGAGAAATCGTAAAAAGTGGTGAAATTTTGGATCCGAGCCCAATAATTCGGGAAAACTCGATCGGAATAGCTACTGGAAGCTTTCCGGTCACAACGCGTCGAGAATTGGCTCCGTCGGAATTTTTACGGATTTCCCTAGGGGTACCACTAGGAAAAATCACCAAAATCGAGAAATCGTAAAAAGTGGTGAGATTTTTGATCCGAGCCCAATAATTCAGAGAAAACTCGATCGGAATAGCTACTGGAAGCTTGCCGGTCACAACGCGTCGAGAATTGGCTCCGTAGGAATTTTTACAGATTTTCCTAGGTGTACCACTAGGGAAAATCACCAAAATAGAGAAATCGTAAAAAGTGGTGAAATTTTGGATCCGAGCCTAATAATTCGGGAAAACTCGATCGGAATAGCTACTGGAAGCTTGCCGGTCATAACGCATCGAGAATTGGCTCCGTCGGAATTTTTACGGATTTCCCTAGGGGTACCACTAGGGAAAATTACTAAAATCGAGAAATCGTAAAAAGTGGTGAAATTTTGGATCCGAGCCTAATAATTCGGGAAAACTCGATCGGAATAGCTACTGGAAGCTTGCCGGTCACAACGCGTCGACGATTGGCTCCGTCGGAATCCGACGAATTTTTACGGATTTCCCTAGGGGTACCACTAGGGAAAATCACCAAAATCGAGAAATCGTAAAAAGTGGTGAAATTTTGAATCCGAGCCCAATAATTGAGGAAAACTCGATCGGAATAGCTACTGGAAGCTTGCCGGTCACAACGCGTCAAGAATTGGCTTCGTCGGAATCCGACGAATTTTTACGGATTTCCCTAGGGGTACCACTAGGAAAAATCACCAAAATCGAGAAATCGTAAAAAGTGGTGAAATTTTGGATCCGATCCCAATAATTTGGGAAAACTCGATCGGAATAGCTACTGGAAGCTTGCCGGTCACAACGCGTCCAGAATTGGCTCCGTCGGAATCCGACGAATTTTTACGGATTTCCCTAGGGGTACCACTAGGGAAAATCACCAAAATCGAGAAATCGTAAAAAGTGGTGAAATTTTGAATCCGATCCCAATAATTTGGGAAAACTCGATCGGAATAGCTACTGGAAGCTTGCCGGTCAAAACGCGTCGAGAATTGGCTCCTTCGGAATTTTTACGGATTTCCCTATGTGTACCACTAGGGAAAATCACCAAAATCGAGAAATCGTAAAAAGTGGTGAAATTTTGGATCCGAGCCCAATAATTGAGGAAAACTCGATCGGAAAAGCTACTGGCATCTTGCCGGTCACAACGCGTCGAGAATTGGCTCCGTCGGAATCCGACGAATTTTTACGGATTTCCCTAAGGGTACCACTAGGGAAAATCACCAAAATCGAGAAATCGTAAAAAGTGGTGAAATTTTGGATCCGAGCCCAATAATTCTGGAAAACTCGATCGGAATAGCTACTGGAAGCTTGCCGATCACAACGCGTCGAGAATTGGCTCCGTCGGAATTTTTACGGATTTTCCTAGGTGTACCACTAGGGAAAATCACTAAAATCGAGAAATCGTAAAAAGTGGTAAAATTTTTGATCGGAGCCCAATAATTCGGGAAAACTCGATCGGAATAGCTACTGGAAGCTTGCCGGTCACAACGCGTCGAGAATTGGCTCCGTCGGAATCCGACGAATTTTTACGGATTTCCCTAGGGGTACCACTAGGGAAAATCACCAAAATCGATAAATCGTAAAAAATGGTGAAATTTTTTATCCGAGCCCAATAATTCGGGAAAACTCGATCGGAATAGCTACTGGAAGCTTACCGGTCACAACGCGTCGAGAATTGGCTCCGTCGGAATCCGACGAATTTTTACGGATTTCCCTAGTGGTACCACTAGGGAAAATCACAAAAATCGAGAAATCGTAAAAAGTGGTGAAATTTTTGATCCGAGCCCAATAATTCGGGAAAACTCGATCGGAATAGCTACTGGAAGCTTTCCGGTCACAACGCGTCGAGAATTGGCTCCATCGAAATCCGACGAATTTTTACGGATTTCCCTAGGGGTACCACTAGGGAAAATCACCAAAATCGAGAAGTCGTAAAAAGTGGTGAAATTTTGGATCCGAGCCCAATAATTCGGGAAAACTCGATCGGAGTAGTTACTGGAAGCTTTCCGGTCACAACGCATCGAGAATTGGTTCCGTCGGAATCCGACGAATTTTTACGGATTTCCCTAGGGCTACCACTAGGGAAAATCACCAAAATCAAGAAATCGTAAAAAGTGGTGAAATTTTGGATCCGAGCCCAATAATTCGGGAAAACTCGATCGAAATAGCTACTGGAAGCTTGCCGGTCACAACGCGTCGAGAATTGGCTCCGTCGGAATCCGTCGAATTTTTACGGATTTCCCTAGGGGTACCACTAGGGAAAATCACCAAAATCGATAAATCGTAAAAAGTGGTGAAATTTTGGATCCGAGCCAAATAATTCGGGAAAACTCGATCGAAATAGCTACTGGAAGCTTGCCGGTCACAACGCGTCGCGAATTGGCTCCGTCGGAATTTTTACGGATTTACATAGGGGTACCACTAGGAAAAATCACCAAAATCGAGAAATCGTAAAAAGTGGTGAAATTTTTGATCCGAGCCCAATAATTCGGGAAAACTCGATCGGAATAGCTACTGGAAGCTTGCCGGTCACAACGCGTCGAGAATTGGCTCCGTCTGAATCCGATGAATTTTTACTGATTTCCCTAGGGGTACCACTAGGGAAAATCACCAAAATCGAGAAATCGTAAAAAGTGGTGAAATTTTGGATCCGAGCCCAATAATTCGGGAAAACTCGATCGGAATAGCTACTGGAAGCTTGCCGGTCACAACGCATCGAGAATTGGCTCCGTCGGAATCCGTCGATTTTTTACGGATTTCCCTAGGGGTACCACTAGGGAAAATCACCAAAATCGATAAATCGTAAAAAGTGGTGAAATTTTGGATCCGAGCCAAATAATTCGGGAAAACTCGATCGAAATAGCTACTGGAAGCTTGCCGGTCACAACGCGTCGCGAATTGGCTCCGTCGGAATTTTTACGGATTTACATAGGGGTACCACTAGGAAAAATCACCAAAATCGAGAAATCGTAAAAAGTGGTGAAATTTTTGATCCGAGCCCAATAATTCGGGAAAACTCGATCGGAATAGCTACTGGAAGCTTGCCGGTCACAACGCGTCGAGAATTGGCTCCGTCTGAATCCGATGAATTTTTACGGATTTCCCTAGGGGTACCACTAGGGAAAATCACCAAAATCGAGAAATCGTAAAAAGTGGTGAAATTTTGGATCCGAGCCCAATAATTCGGGAAAACTCGATCGGAATAGCTACTGGAAGCTTGCCGGTCACAACGCATCGAGAATTGGCTCCGTCGGAATCCGTCGATTTTTTACGGATTTCCCTAGGGCTACCACTAGGGAAAATCACCAAAATCGAGAAATCGTAAAAAAGTGGTGAAATTTTTGATCCGAGCCCAATAATTCGGGAAAACTCGATCGGAGTAGCTAATGGAAGCTTGCCGGTCACAACGTATCGAGAATTGGCTCCGTCGGAATCCGACGAATTTTTACGGATTTCCCTAGGGCTACCACTAGGGAAAATCACCAAAATCAAGAAATCGTAAAAAGTGGTGAAATTTTGGATCCGAGCCCAATAATTCGGGAAAACTCGATCGAAATAGCTACTGGAAGCTTGCCGGTCACAACGCGTCGAGAATTGGCTCCGTCGGAATCCGACGAATTTTTACGGATTTTCCTAGGGGTACCACTAGGGAAAATCACCAAAATCGAGAAATCGTAAAAAGTGGTGAAATTTTGGATCCGAGCCAAATAATTCAGGAAAACTCGATCGGAATAGCTACTGGAAGCTTACCGGTCACAACGCGTCGAGAATTGGCTCCGTCGGAATTTTTACGGATTTACATAGGGGTACCACTAGGAAAAATCACCAAAATCGAGAAATCGTAAAAAGTGGTGAAATTTTTGATCCGAGCCCAATAATTCGGGAAAACTCGATCGGAATAGCTACTGAAAGCTTGCCGGTCACAACGCGTCGAGAATTGGCTCCGTCGGAATTCGATGAATTTTTACGGATTTCCCTAGTGGTACCACTAGGGAAAATCACCAAAATCGAGAAATCATAAAAAGTTGTGAAATTTTGGATCCGAGCCCAATAATTCGGGAAAACTCGATCGGAATAGCTACTGGAAGCTTTCCGGTCACAACGCGTCGAGAATTGGCTCCGTCGAAATCCAACGAATTTTTACGGATTTCCCTAGGGGTACCACTAGGGAAAATCACCAAAATCGAGAAATCGTAAAAAGTGGTGAAATTTTGGATCCGAGCCCAATAATTCGGGAAAACTCGATCGGAGTAGCTACTGGAAGCTTGCCGGTCACAACGCATCGAGAATTGGCTCCGTCGGAATCCGACGAATTTTTACGGATTTCCCAAGGGCTACCACTAGGGAAAATCACCAAAATCAAGAAATCGTAAAAAGTGGTGAAATTTTGGATCCGAGCCCAATAATTCGGGAAAACTCGATCGAAATAGCTACTGGAAGCTTGCCGGTCACAACGCGTCGAGAATTGGCTCCGTCGGAATCCGTCGAATTTTTACGGATTTCCCTAGGGGTACCACTAGAAAAAATCACCAAAATCGAGAAATCGTAAAAAGTGGTGAAATTTTGGATCCGAGCCAAATAATTCGTGAAAACTCGATCGGAATAGCTACTGGAAGCTTGCCGGTCACAACGCGTCGAGAATTGGCTCCGTCGGAATCCGACGAATTTTTACGGATTTCCCTAGGGGTACCACTAGGGAAAATCACCAAAATCGAGAAATCGTAAAAAGTGGTGAAATTTTTGATCCGAGCCCAATAATTCGGGAAAACTATATCGGAATAGCTACTGGAAGCTTGCCGGTCACAACGCGTCGAGAATTGGCTCCGTCGGAATCCGACGAATTTTTACGGATTTCCCTAGGGGTACCACTAGGGAAAATCACCAAAATCGAGAAATCGTAAAAAGTGGTGAAATTTTGGATCCGAGCCCAATAATTCGGGAAAACTCGATCCGAATAGCTACTGGAAGCTTACCGGTCACAACGCGTCGAAAATTGACTCCCTCGGAATTTTTACGGATTTCCCTAGGGGTACCACTAGGGAAAATCACCAAAATCGAGAAATCGTAAAAAGTGGTGAAATTTTGAATCCGAGCCTAATAATTCGGGAAAACTCGATCGGAATAGCTACTGGAAGCTTGCCGGTCACAACGCGTTGAGAATTGGCTCCGTCGGAATCCGACAAATTTTTATGGATTTCCCTAGGGGTACCACTAGTGAAAATCACCAAAATCGAGAAATCGTAAAAAGTGGTGAAATTTTGGATCCGAGCCCAATAATTCGGGTAAACTCGATCGGAATAGCTACTGGAAGCTTGCCGATCACAACGCGTGGAGAATTGGCTCCGTCGGAATCCGACAAATTTTTACGGATTTCCCTAGGGGTACCACTAGGGAAAATCACCAAAATCCAGAAATCGTAAAAAGTGGTGAAATTTTGGATCCGAGCCCAATAATTCGGGAAAACTCGATCGGAATAGCTACTGGAAGCTTGCCGGTCACAACGCGTCGAGAATTGGCTCCGTCGGAATCCGACGAATTTTTACGGATTTCCCTAGTGGTACTACTAGGGAAAATCACCAAAATCGAGAAATCATAAAAAGTGGTGAAATTTTGGATCCGAGCCCAATAATTTGGGAAAACTCGATCAGAATTGCTACTGGAAGCTTGCCGGTCACAACGCATCGAGAATTGACTCCGTCGGAATTTTTACGGATTTCCCTAGGGGTACCACTAGGGAAAATCACCAAAATCGAGAAATCATAAAAAGTGGTGAAATTTTGGATCCGAGCCCAATAATTCGGGAAAACTCGATCGGAATAGCTACTGGAAGCTTGCCGGTCGCAACGCGTTGAGAATTGGCTCCGTCGGAATCCGACGAATTTTTACGGATTTCCCTAGGGGTACCACTAGGGAAAATCACCAAAATCGAGAAATCATAAAAAGTGGTGAAATTTTGGATCCGAGCCAATTAATTCGGGAAAACTCGATCGGAATAGCTACTGGAAGCTTGCCGGTCACAACGCGTCGAAAATTGACTCCCTCGGAATCCGACGAATTTTTACGGATTTCCCTAGGGGTACCACTAGGGAAAATCACCAAAATCGAGAAATCGTAAAAAGTGGTGAAATTTTGGATCCGAGCCAAATAATTCGGGAAAACTCGATCGGAATAGCTACTGGAAGCTTACCGGTCACAACGCGTCGAGAATTGGCTCCGTCGGAATTTTTACGGATTTACATAGGGGTACCACTAGGAAAAATCACCAAAATCGAGAAATCGTAAAAAGTGGTGAAATTTTGGATCCGAGCCAAATAATTCGGGAAAACTCGATCGAAATAGCTACTGGAAGCTTGCCGGTCACAACGCGTCGCGAATTGGCTCCGTCGGAATTTTTACGGATTTACATAGGGGTACCACTAGGAAAAATCACCAAAATCGAGAAATCGTAAAAAGTGGTGAAATTTTTGATCCGAGCCCAATAATTCGGGAAAACTCGATCGGAATAGCTACTGGAAGCTTGCCGGTCACAACGCGTCGAGAATTGGCTCCGTCTGAATCCGATGAATTTTTACGGATTTCCCTAGGGGTACCACTAGGGAAAATCACCAAAATCGAGAAATCGTAAAAAGTGGTGAAATTTTGGATCCGAGCCCAATAATTCGGGAAAACTCGATCGGAATAGCTACTGGAAGCTTGCCGGTCACAACGCATCGAGAATTGGCTCCGTCGGAATCCGTCGATTTTTTACGGATTTCCCTAGGGCTACTACCACTAGGGAAAATCACCAAAATCGAGAAATCGTAAAAAGTGGTGAAATTTTTGATCCGAGCCCAATAATTCGGGAAAACTCGATCGGAGTAGCTAATGGAAGCTTGCCGGTCACAACGTATCGAGAATTGGCTCCGTCGGAATCCGACGAATTTTTACGGATTTCCCTAGGGCTACCACTAGGGAAAATCACCAAAATCAAGAAATCGTAAAAAGTGGTGAAATTTTGGATCCGAGCCCAATAATTCGGGAAAACTCGATCGAAATAGCTACTGGAAGCTTGCCGGTCACAACGCGTCGAGAATTGGCTCCGTCGGAATCCGACGAATTTTTACGGATTTCCCTAGGGGTACCACTAGGGAAAATCACCAAAATCGAGAAATCGTAAAAAGTGGTGAAATTTTGGATCCGAGCCAAATAATTCAGGAAAACTCGATCGGAATAGCTACTGGAAGCTTACCGGTCACAACGCGTCGAGAATTGGCTCCGTCGGAATTTTTACGGATTTACATAGGGGTACCACTAGGAAAAATCACCAAAATCGAGAAATCGTAAAAAGTGGTGAAATTTTTGATCCGAGCCCAATAATTCGGGAAAACTCGATCGGAATAGCTACTGAAAGCTTGCCGGTCACAACGCGTCGAGAATTGGCTCCGTCGGAATTCGACGAATTTTTACGGATTTCCCTAGTGGTACCACTAGGGAAAATCACCAAAATCGAGAAATCATAAAAAGTTGTGAAATTTTGGATCCGAGCCCAATAATTCGGGAAAACTCGATCGGAATAGCTACTGGAAGCTTTCCGGTCACAACGCGTCGAGAATTGGCTCCGTCGAAATCCAACGAATTTTTACGGATTTCCCTAGGGGTACCACTAGGGAAAATCACCAAAATCGAGAAATCGTAAAAAGTGGTGAAATTTTGGATCCGAGCCCAATAATTCGGGAAAACTCGATCGGAGTAGCTACTGGAAGCTTGCCGGTCACAACGCATCGAGAATTGGCTCCGTCGGAATCCGACGAATTTTTACGGATTTCCCAAGGGCTACCACTAGGGAAAATCACCAAAATCAAGAAATCGTAAAAAGTGGTGAAATTTTGGATCCGAGCCCAATAATTCGGGAAAACTCGATCGAAATAGCTACTGGAAGCTTGCCGGTCACAACGCGTCGAGAATTGGCTCCGTCGGAATCCGTCGAATTTTTACGGATTTCCCTAGGGGTACCACTAGAAAAAATCACCAAAATCGAGAAATCGTAAAAAGTGGTGAAATTTTGGATCCGAGCCAAATAATTCGTGAAAACTCGATCGGAATAGCTACTGGAAGCTTGCCGGTCACAACGCGTCGAGAATTGGCTCCGTCGGAATCCGACGAATTTTTACGGATTTCCCTAGGGGTACCACTAGGGAAAATCACCAAAATCGAGAAATCGTAAAAAGTGGTGAAATTTTTGATCCGAGCCCAATAATTCGGGAAAACTATATCGGAATAGCTACTGGAAGCTTGCCGGTCACAACGCGTCGAGAATTGGCTCCGTCGGAATCCGACGAATTTTTACGGATTTCCCTAGGGGTACCACTAGGGAAAATCACCAAAATCGAGAAATCGTAAAAAGTGGTGAAATTTTGGATCCGAGCCCAATAATTCGAGAAAACTCGATCCGAATAGCTACTGGAAGCTTACCGGTCACAACGCGTCGAAAATTGACTCCCTCGGAATTTTTACGGATTTCCCTAGGGGTACCACTAGGGAAAATCACCAAAATCGAGAAATCGTAAAAAGTGGTGAAATTTTGAATCCGAGCCTAATAATTCGGGAAAACTCGATCGGAATAGCTACTGGAAGCTTGCCGGTCACAACGCGTTGAGAATTGGCTCCGTCGGAATCCGACAAATTTTTATGGATTTCCCTAGGGGTACCACTAGTGAAAATCACCAAAATCGAGAAATCGTAAAAAGTGGTGAAATTTTGGATCCGAGCCCAATAATTCGGGTAAACTCGGTCGGAATAGCTACTGGAAGCTTGCCGGTCACAACGCGTGGAGAATTGGCTCCGTCGGAATCCGACAAATTTTTACGGATTTCCCTAGGGGTACCACTAGGGAAAATCACCAAAATCCAGAAATCGTAAAAAGTGGTGAAATTTTGGATCCGAGCCCAATAATTCGGGAAAACTCGATCGGAATAGCTACTGGAAGCTTGCCGGTCACAACGCGTCGAGAATTGGCTCCGTCGGAATCCGACGAATTTTTACGGATTTCCCTAGTGGTACTACTAGGGAAAATCACCAAAATCGAGAAATCATAAAAAGTGGTGAAATTTTGGATCCGAGCCCAATAATTTGGGAAAACTCGATCAGAATTGCTACTGGAAGCTTGCCGGTCACAACGCATCGAGAATTGACTCCGTCGGAATTTTTACGGATTTCCCTAGGGGTACCACTAGGGAAAATCACCAAAATCGAGAAATCATAAAAAGTGGTGAAATTTTGGATCCGAGCCCAATAATTCGGGGAAACTCGATCGGAATAGCTACTGGAAGCTTGCCGGTCGCAACGCGTTGAGAATTGGCTCCGTCGGAATCCGACGAATTTTTACGGATTTCCCTAGGGGTACCACTAGGGAAAATCACCAAAATCGAGAAATCATAAAAAGTGGTGAAATTTTGGATCCGAGCCCAATAATTCGGGAAAACTCGATCGGAATAGCTACTGGAAGCTTGCCGGTCACAACGCGTCGAAAATTGACTCCCTCGGAATCCGACGAATTTTTACGGATTTCCCTAGGGGTACCACTAGGGAAAATCACCAAAATCGAGAAATCGTAAAAAGTGGTGAAATTTTGGATCCGAGCCAAATAATTCGGGAAAACTCGATCGGAATAGCTACTGGAAGCTTACCGGTCACAACGCGTCGAGAATTGGCTCCGTCGGAATTTTTACGGATTTACATAGGGGTACCACTAGGAAAAATCACCAAAATCGAGAAATCGTAAAAAGTGGTGAAATTTTTGATCCGAGCCCAATAATTCGGGAAAACTCGATCGGAATAGCTACTGAAAGCTTGCCGGTCACAACGCGTCGAGAATTGGCTCCGTCGGAATTCGACGAATTTTTACGGATTTCCCTAGTGGTACTACTAGGGAAAATCACCAAAATCGAGAAATCATAAAAAGTGGTGAAATTTTGGATCCGAGCCCAATAATTTGGGAAAACTCGATCAGAATTGCTACTGGAAGCTTGCCGGTCACAACGCATCGAGAATTGACTCCGTCGGAATTTTTACGGATTTCCGTAGGGGTACCACTAGGGAAAATCACCAAAATCGAGAAATCATAAAAAGTGGTGAAATTTTGGATCCGAGCCCAATAATTCGGGAAAACTCGATCGGAATAGCTACTGGAAGCTTGCCGGTCACAACGCGTCGAGAATTGGCTCCGTCGGAATCCGACGAATTTTTACGGATTTCCCTAGTGGTACTACTAGGGAAAATCACCAAAATCGAGAAATCATAAAAAGTGGTGAAATTTTGGATCCGAGCCCAATAATTTGGGAAAACTCGATCAGAATTGCTACTGGAAGCTTGCCGGTCACAACGCATCGAGAATTGACTCCGTCGGAATTTTTACGGATTTCCCTAGGGGTACCACTAGGGAAAATCACCAAAATCGAGAAATCGTAAAAAGTGGTGAAATTTTGAATCCGAGCCTAATAATTCGGGAAAACTCGATCGGAATAGCTACTGGAAGCTTGCCGGTCACAACGCGTCGAGAATTGGCTCCGTCGGAATCCGACGAATTTTTATGGATTTCCCTAGGGGTACCACTAGTGAAAATCACCAAAATCGAGAAATCGTAAAAAGTGGAGAAATTTTGGATCCGAGCCCAATAATTCGGGTAAACTCGATCGGAATAGCTACTGGAAGCTTGCCGGTCACAACGCGTTGAGAATTGGCTCCGTCGGAATCCGACAAATTTTTACGGATTTCCCTAGGGGTACCACTAGGGAAAATCACAAAAATCGAGAAATCGTAAAAAGTGGTGAAATTTTGGATCCGAGCCCAATAATTCGGGAAAACTCGATCGGAATAGCTACTGGAAGCTTGCCGGTCACAACGCGTCGAGAATTGGCTCCGTCGGAATCCGACGAATTTTTACGGATTTCCCTAGTGGTACTACTAGGGAAAATCACCAAAATCGAGAAATCATAAAAAGTGGTGAAATTTTGGATCCGAGCCCAATAATTTGGGAAAACTCGATCAGAATTGCTACTGGAAGCTTGCCGGTCACAACGCATCGAGAATTGACTCCGTCGGAATTTTTACGGATTTCCCTAGGGGTACCACTAGGGAAAATCACCAAAATCGAGAAATCATAAAAAGTGGTGAAATTTTGGATTCGAGCCCAATAATTCGGGAAAACTCGATCGGAATAGCTACTGGAAGCTTGCCGGTCACAACGCGTCGAAAATTGACTCCCTCGGAATTTTTACGGATTTCCCTAGGGGTACCACTAGGGAAAATCACCAAAATCGAGAAATCGTAAAAAGTGGTGAAATTTTGAATCCGAGCCTAATAATTCGGGAAAACTCGATCGGAATAGCTAATAGAAGCTTGCGGTCACAACGCGTCGAGAAATGGTGCCGTCGGAATCCGACGAATTTTTACGGATTTCTCTAGGGGTACCACTAGTGAAAATCACCAAAATCGAGAAATCGTAAAAAGTGGTGAAATTTTGGATCCGAGCCCAATAAATCTAGTAAACTCGATCGGAATAGCCACTGGAAGCTTGCCGGTCACAACGCGTCGAGAATTGGCTCCGTCGGAATCCGACAAATTTTTACGGATTTCCCTAAGGGTACCACTAGGGAAAATCACAAAAATCGAGAAATCGTAAAAAGTGGTGAAATTTTGGATCCGAGCCCAATAATTCGGGAAAACTCGATCGGAATAGCTACTGGAAGCTTGCCGGTCACAACGCGTCGAGAATTGGCTCCGTCGGAATCCGACGAATTTTTACGGATTTCCCTAGTGGTACCACTAGGGAAAATCACCAAAATCGGGAAATCATAAAAAATGGTGAAATTTTGGATCCGATCCCAATAATTCAGGAAAACTCAATCGGTATAGCTACTGGAAGCTTGCCGGTCACAACGCGTTGAGAATTGGCTCCGTCGGAATGCGACGAATTTTTACGGATTTTCCTAGGGGTACCACTTGGGAAAATCACCAAAATCGAGAAATCGTAAAAAGTGGTGAAATTTTAGATCCGAGCCCAATAATTCGGGTAAACTCAATCGGAATAGCTTCTGGAAGCTTGCCGGTCACAACGCGTCGAGAATTGTCTCCGTCGGAATCCGACAAATTTTTACGGATTTCCCTAGGGGTACCACTAGGGAAAATCACAAAAATCGAGAAATCGTAAAAAGTGGTGAAATTTTGGATCCGAGCCCAATAATTCGGGTAAACTCGATCGGAATAGCTACTGGAAGCTTGCCGGTCACAACGCGTCGAGAATTGGCTCCGTCGGAATTTTTACGGATTTCCCTAGGGGTACCACTAGGGAAAGTCACCAAAATCGAGAAATCATAAAAAGTGGTGAGATTTTTGATCCGAGCCCAATAATTCAGAGAAAACTCGATCGGAATAGCTACTGGAAGCTTGCCGGTCACAACGCGTCGAGAATTGGCTCCGTCGGAATTTTTACGGATTTCCCTAGGGGTACCACTAGAGAAAATCACCAAAATCGAGAAATCGTAAAAAGTGGTGAAATTTTGGATCCGAGCCTAATAATTCGGGACAACTCGATCGGAATAGCTACTGGAAGCTTGCCGGTCACAACGCGTCGAGAATTGGCTCCGTCGGAATCCGACGAATTTTTATGGATTTCCCTAGGGGTACCACTAGTGAAAATCACCAAAATCGAGAAATCGTAAAAAGTGATGAAATTTTGGATCCGAGCCCAATAATTTGGGAAAACTCGATCGGAATAGCTACTGGAAGCTTTCCGGTCACAACGCGTCGAGAATTGGCTCCATCGAAATCCGACGAATGTTTACGGATTTCCCTAGGGGTACCACTAGAGAAAATCACCAAAATCGAGAAATCGTAAAAAGTGGTGAAATTTTGGATCCGAGCCTAATAATTCGGGACAACTCGATCGGAATAGCTACTGGAAGCTTGCCGGTCACAACGCGTCGAGAATTGGCTCCGTCGGAATCCGACGAATTTTTATGGATTTCCCTAGGGGTACCACTAGTGAAAATCACCAAAATCGAGAAATCGTAAAAAGTGATGAAATTTTGGATCCGAGCCCAATAATTTGGGAAAACTCGATCGGAATAGCTACTGGAAGCTTTCCGGTCACAACGCGTCGAGAATTGGCTCCATCGAAATCCGACGAATTTTTACGGATTTCCCTAGGGGTACCACTAGAGAAAATCACCAAAATCGAGAAATCGTAAAAAGTGGTGAAATTTTTGATCCGAGCCCAATAATTCGGGAAAACTCGATCGGAATAGCTACTGGAAGCTTGCCGGTCACAACGCATCGAGAATTGGCTCCGTCGGAATCCGACAAATTTTTACGGATTTCCCTAGGGGTACCACTAGGGAAAATCACCAAAATCGAGAAATCGTAAAAAGTTGTGAAATTTTTGATCCGAGCCCAATAATTCGGGAAAACTCGATCGGAATAGCTACTGGAAGCTTGCCGGTCACAACGCATCGAGAATTGTCTCCGTCGGAATCCGACAAATTTTTACGGATTTCCCTAGGGGTACCACTAGGGAAAATCACCAAAATCGAGAAATCGTAAAAAGTTGTGAAATTTTTGATCCGAGCCCAATAATTCGGGAAAACTCGATCGGAATAGCTACTGGAAGCTTGCCGGTCACAACGCATCGAGAATTGTCTCCGTCGGAATCCTACAAATTTTTACGGATTTCCCTAGGGGTACCACTAGGGAAAATCACCAAAATTGAGAAATCGTAAAAAGTGGTGAAATTTTTGATCCGAGCCCAATAAGTCGAGAAAACTCGATCGGAATAGCTACTGGAAGCTTGCCGGTCACATCGCGTCGAGAATTGGCTCCGTCGGAATTTTTACGGATTTCCCTGGGGGTATCACTAGGAAAAATCACTAAAATCGAGAAATCGTAAAAAGTGGTGAAATTTTTGATCCGAGCCCAATAATTCGGGAAAACTCGATCGGAATAGCTACTGGAAGCTTGCCGGTCACAACGCGTCGAGAATTGGCTCCGTCGGAATTTTTACGAATTTTCCTGGGGGTACCACTAGGGAAAATCACCAAAATCGAGAAATCGTAAAAAGTGTGAAATTTTTGATCCGAGCCCAATAATTCGGGAAAACTCGATCGGAATAGCTACTGGTAGCTTGCCGGTCACATCGCGTCGAGAATTGGCTCCGTCGGAATCCGACGAATTTTTACGGATTTCCCTAGGGGTACCACTAGGAAAAATCACCAAAATCGAGAAATCGTAAAAAGTGGTGAAATTTTGGATCCGAGCCCAATAATTCGAAAAAACTCGATCGGAATAGCTACTGGTAGCTTGCCGGTCACAACCCGTCGAGAATTGGCTCCGTCGGAATCCGACGAATTTTTACGGATTTCCCTAGGGCTACCACTAGGGAAAATTACCAAAATCGAGAAATCGTAAAAAGTGGTGAAATTTTGGATCCGAGCCCAATAATTCGGGAAAACTCGATGGGAACAGCTACTGGAAGCTTGCCGGTCACAACGCGTCGAGAATTGGCTCCGTCGGAATCCGACGAAATTTTACGGATTTCCCTAGGGGTACCACTAGGGAAAATCACCAAAATCGAGAAATCGTATAAAGTAGTGAAATTTTTTATCCGAGCCCAATAATTCGGGAAAACTCGATCGGAATAGCTACTGGAAACTTGCCGGTCACAACGCGTCGAGAATTGGCTCCGTCGGAATTTTTACGGATTTCCCTAGGGTACCACTAGGGAAAATCACCAAAATCGAGAAATCGTAAAAAGTGGTGAAATTTTGGATCCGAGCCCAATAATTCGGGAAAACTCGATCGGAATAGCTACTGGAAGCTTGCCGGTCACAACGCGTCGAGAATTGGTTCCGTCGGAATCCGACGAATTTTTACGGATTTCCCTAGGGGTACCACTAGGGAAAATCACCAAAATCGAGAAATCGTAAAAAGTGGTGAAATTTTGGATCCGAGCCCAATAATTCGGGAAAACTCGATCGGAATAGCTACTGGAAGCTTACCGGTCACATCGCGTCGAGAATTGGCTCCGTCGGAATTCGACGAATTTTTACGGATTTCCCTAGGGGTACCACTAGGAAAAATCACCAAAATCGAGAAATCGTAAAAAGTGGTGAAATTTTTGATCCGAGCCCAATAATTCAGGAAAACTCGATCGGAATAGCTACTGGAAGCTTACCGGTCACAACGCATCGAGAATTGGCTCCGTCGGAATTTTTACGGATTTCCCTGGGGGTACCACTAGGGAAAATCACCAAAATCGAGAAATCGTAAAAAGTGGTGAAATTTTTTTTTCGAGCCCAATAATTCGGGAAAACTCGATCGGAATAGCTACTGGAAGCTTACCGGTCACATCGCGTCGAGAATTGGCTCCGTCGGAATCCGACGAATTTTTACGGATTTCCCTAGGGGTACCACTAGGAAAAATCACCAAAATCCAGAAATCGTATAAAGTGGTGAAATTTTTGATCCGAGCCCAATAATTCGGGAAAACTCAATCGGAATAGCTACTGGAAGCTTGCCGGTCACAACGCGTCGAGAATTGGCTCCGTCGAAATCCGACGAATTTTTACGGATTTCCCTATGGCTACCACTAGGGAAAATTACCAAAATCGAGAAATCGTAAAAAGTGGTGAAATTTTGGATCCGAGCCCAATAATTCGGGAAAACTCGATCGGAATAGCTACTAGAAGCTTGCCGGTCACAACGCGTCGAGAATATGCTCCGTCGGAATCCGACGAATTTTTACGGATTTTCCTAGGGGTACCACTAGGGAAAATCAACAAAATCGAGAAATCGTAAAAAGTGGTGAAATTTTGGATCCGTGCCCAATAATTCGGGAAAACTCGATCAGAATAGCTACTGTAAGCTTGCCAGTCACAACGCGTCGAGAATTGGCTCCGTCGGAATTTTTACGGATTTCCCTAGGGGTACCACTAGGGAAAATCACCAAAATCGAGAAATCGTAAAAAGTTGTGAAATTTTTGATCCGAGCCCAATAATTCGGGAAAACTCGATCGGAATAGCTACTGGAAGCTTGCCGGTCACAACGCGTCGAGAATTGGCTCCGTCGGAATCCGACAAATTTTTACGGATTTCCCTAGGGGTACCACTAGGAAAAATCACCAAAATCGAGAAATCGTAAAAAGTGCTGAAATTTTGGATCCGAGCCCAATAATTCGGGGAAACTCGATTGGAATAGCTACTGGAAGCTTGCCGGTCACAACGCGTCGAGAATTGGCTCCGTCGGAATTTTTACGGATTTCCCTGGGGGTACCACTAGGGAAAATCACCAAAATCGAGAAATCGTAAAAAGTGGTGAAATTTTTGATCCGAGCCCAATAATTCGGGAAAACTCGATGGGAATAGCTACTGGAAGCTTGCCGGTCACAACGCGTCGAGAATTGGCTCCGTCGGAATCCGACGAATTTTTACGGATTTCCCTAGGAGTACCACTAGGGAAAATCACCAAAATCGAGAAATCGTAAAAAGTGGTGAAATTTTGGATCCGAGCCCAATAATTCGGGAAAACTCGATCGGAATAGCTACTGGAAGCTTGCCGGTCACAACGCGTCGAAAATTGACTCCCTCGGAATCCGACGAATTTTTACGGATTTCCCTAGGGGTACCACTAGGGAAAATCACCAAAATCGAGAAATCGTAAAAAGTGGTGAAATTTTGGATCCGAGCCAAATAATTCGGGAAAACTCGATCGGAATAGCTACTGGAAGCTTACCGGTCACAACGCGTCGAGAATTGGCTCCGTCGGAATTTTTACGGATTTACATAGGGGTACCACTAGGAAAAATCACCAAAATCGAGAAATCGTAAAAAGTGGTGAAATTTTTGATCCGAGCCCAATAATTCGGGAAAACTCGATCGGAATAGCTACTGAAAGCTTGCCGGTCACAACGCGTCGAGAATTGGCTCCGTCGGAATTCGACGAATTTTTACGGATTTCCCTAGTGGTACTACTAGGGAAAATCACCAAAATCGAGAAATCATAAAAAGTGGTGAAATTTTGGATCCGAGCCCAATAATTTGGGAAAACTCGATCAGAATTGCTACTGGAAGCTTGCCGGTCACAACGCATCGAGAATTGACTCCGTCGGAATTTTTACGGATTTCCGTAGGGGTACCACTAGGGAAAATCACCAAAATCGAGAAATCATAAAAAGTGGTGAAATTTTGGATCCGAGCCCAATAATTCGGGAAAACTCGATCGGAATAGCTACTGGAAGCTTGCCGGTCACAACGCGTCGAGAATTGGCTCCGTCGGAATCCGACGAATTTTTACGGATTTCCCTAGTGGTACTACTAGGGAAAATCACCAAAATCGAGAAATCATAAAAAGTGGTGAAATTTTGGATCCGAGCCCAATAATTTGGGAAAACTCGATCAGAATTGCTACTGGAAGCTTGCCGGTCACAACGCATCGAGAATTGACTCCGTCGGAATTTTTACGGATTTCCCTAGGGGGTACCACTAGGGAAAATCACTAAAATCGAGAAATCGTAAAAAGTGGTGAAATTTTGAATCCGAGCCTAATAATTCGGGAAAACTCGATCGGAATAGCTACTGGAAGCTTGCCGGTCACAACGCGTCGAGAATTGGCTCCGTCGGAATCCGACGAATTTTTATGGATTTCCCTAGGGGTACCACTAGTGAAAATCACCAAAATCGAGAAATCGTAAAAAGTGGAGAAATTTTGGATCCGAGCCCAATAATTCGGGTAAACTCGATCGGAATAGCTACTGGAAGCTTGCCGGTCACAACGCGTTGAGAATTGGCTCCGTCTGAATCCGACAAATTTTTACGGATTTCCCTAGGGGTACCACTAGGGAAAATCACAAAAATCGAGAAATCGTAAAAAGTGGTGAAATTTTGGATCCGAGCCCAATAATTCGGGAAAACTCGATCGGAATAGCTACTGGAAGCTTGCCGGTCACAACGCGTCGAGAATTGGCTCCGTCGGAATCCGACGAATTTTTACGGATTTCCCTAGTGGTACTACTAGGGAAAATCACCAAAATCGAGAAATCATAAAAAGTGGTGAAATTTTGGATCCGAGCCCAATAATTTGGGAAAACTCGATCAGAATTGCTACTGGAAGCTTGCCGGTCACAACGCATCGAGAATTGACTCCGTCGGAATTTTTACGGATTTCCCTAGGGGTACCACTAGGGAAAATCACCAAAATCGAGAAATCATAAAAAGTGGTGAAATTTTGGATTCGAGCCCAATAATTCGGGAAAACTCGATCGGAATAGCTACTGGAAGCTTGCCGGTCACAACGCGTCGAAAATTGACTCCGTCGGAATTTTTACGGATTTCCCTAGTGGTACCACTAGGGAAAATCACCAAAATCGGGAAATCATAAAAAATGGTGAAATTTTGGATCCGATCCCAATAATTCAGGAAAACTCAATCGGAATAGCTACTGGAAGCTTGCCGGTCACAACGCGTTGAGAATTGGCTCCGTCGGAATGCGACGAATTTTTACGGATTTTCCTAGGGGTACCACTTGGGAAAATCACCAAAATCGAGAAATCGTAAAAAGTGGTGAAATTTTAGATCCGAGCCCAATAATTCGGGTAAACTCAATCGGAATAGCTTCTGGAAGCTTGCCGGTCACAACGCGTCGAGAATTGTCTCCGTCGGAATCCGACAAATTTTTACGGATTTCCCTAGGGGTACCACTAGGGAAAATCACAAAAATCGAGAAATCGTAAAAAGTGGTGAAATTTTGGATCCGAGCCCAATAATTCGGGTAAACTCGATCGGAATAGCTACTGGAAGCTTGCCGGTCACAACGCGTCGAGAATTGGCTCCGTCGGAATTTTTACGGATTTCCCTAGGGGTACCACTAGGGAAAGTCACCAAAATCGAGAAATCATAAAAAGTGGTGAGATTTTTGATCCGAGCCCAATAATTCAGAGAAAACTCGATCGGAATAGCTACTGGAAGCTTGCCGGTCACAACGCGTCGAGAATTGGCTCCGTCGGAATTTTTACGGATTTCCCTAGGGGTACCACTAGAGAAAATCACCAAAATCGAGAAATCGTAAAAAGTGGTGAAATTTTGGATCCGAGCCTAATAATTCGGGACAACTCGATCGGAATAGCTACTGGAAGCTTGCCGGTCACAACGCGTCGAGAATTGGCTCCGTCGGAATCCGACGAATTTTTATGGATTTCCCTAGGGGTACCACTAGTGAAAATCACCAAAATCGAGAAATCGTAAAAAGTGGAGAAATTTTGGATCCGAGCCCAATAATTCGGGTAAACTCGATCGGAATAGCTACTGGAAGCTTGCCGGTCACAACGCGTTGAGAATTGGCTCCGTCTGAATCCGACAAATTTTTACGGATTTCCCTAGGGGTACCACTAGGGAAAATCACAAAAATCGAGAAATCGTAAAAAGTGGTGAAATTTTGGATCCGAGCCCAATAATTCGGGAAAACTCGATCGGAATAGCTACTGGAAGCTTGCCGGTCACAACGCGTCGAGAATTGGCTCCGTCGGAATCCGACGAATTTTTACGGATTTCCCTAGTGGTACTACTAGGGAAAATCACCAAAATCGAGAAATCATAAAAAGTGGTGAAATTTTGGATCCGAGCCCAATAATTTGGGAAAACTCGATCAGAATTGCTACTGGAAGCTTGCCGGTCACAACGCATCGAGAATTGACTCCGTCGGAATTTTTACGGATTTCCCTAGGGGTACCACTAGGGAAAATCACCAAAATCGAGAAATCATAAAAAGTGGTGAAATTTTGGATTCGAGCCCAATAATTCGGGAAAACTCGATCGGAATAGCTACTGGAAGCTTGCCGGTCACAACGCGTCGAAAATTGACTCCCTCGGAATTTTTACGGATTTCCCTAGGGGTACCACTAGGGAAAATCACCAAAATCGAGAAATCGTAAAAAGTGGTGAAATTTTTAATCCGAGCCTAATAATTCGGGAAAACTCGATCGGAATAGCTAATAGAAGCTTGCGGTCACAACGCGTCGAGAAATGGTGCCGTCGGAATCCGACGAATTTTTACGGATTTCTCTAGGGGTACCACTAGTGAAAATCACCAAAATCGAGAAATCGTAAAAAGTGGTGAAATTTTGGATCCGAGCCCAATAAATCGAGTAAACTCGATCGGAATAGCCACTGGAAGCTTGCCGGTCACAACGCGTCGAGAATTGGCTCCGTCGGAATCCTACAAATTTTTACGGATTTCCCTAGGGGTACCACTAGGGAAAATCACAAAAATCGAGAAATCGTAAAAAGTGGTGAAAATTTGGATCCGAGCCCAATAATTCGGGAAAACTCGATCGGAATAGCTACTGGAAGCTTGCCGGTCACAACGCGTCGAGAATTGGCTCCGTCGGAATCCGACGAATTTTTACGGATTTCCCTAGTGGTACCACTAGGGAAAATCACCAAAATCGGGAAATCATAAAAAATGGTGAAATTTTGGATCCGATCCCAATAATTCAGGAAAACTCAATCGGAATAGCTACTGGAAGCTTGCCGGTCACAACGCGTTGAGAATTGGCTCCGTCGGAATGCGACGAATTTTTACGGATTTTCCTAGGGGTACCACTTGGGAAAATCACCAAAATCGAGAAATCGTAAAAAGTGGTGAAATTTTAGATCCGAGCCCAATAATTCGGGTAAACTCAATCGGAATAGCTTCTGGAAGCTTGCCGGTCACAACGCGTCGAGAATTGTCTCCGTCGGAATCCGACAAATTTTTACGGATTTCCCTAGGGGTACCACTAGGGAAAATCACAAAAATCGAGAAATCGTAAAAAGTGGTGAAATTTTGGATCCGAGCCCAATAATTCGGGTAAACTCGATCGGAATAGCTACTGGAAGCTTGCCGGTCACAACGCGTCGAGAATTGGCTCCGTCGGAATTTTTACGGATTTCCCTAGGGGTACCACTAGGGAAAGTCACCAAAATCGAGAAATCATAAAAAGTGGTGAGATTTTTGATCCGAGCCCAATAATTCAGAGAAAACTCGATCGGAATAGCTACTGGAAGCTTGCCGGTCACAACGCGTCGAGAATTGGCTCCGTCGGAATTTTTACGGATTTCCCTAGGGGTACCACTAGAGAAAATCACCAAAATCGAGAAATCGTAAAAAGTGGTGAAATTTTGGATCCGAGCCTAATAATTCGGGACAACTCGATCGGAATAGCTACTGGAAGCTTGCCGGTCACAACGCGTCGAGAATTGGCTCCGTCGGAATCCGACGAATTTTTATGGATTTCCCTAGGGGTACCACTAGTGAAAATCACCAAAATCGAGAAATCGTAAAAAGTGATGAAATTTTGGATCCGAGCCCAATAATTTGGGAAAACTCGATCGGAATAGCTACTGGAAGCTTTCCGGTCACAACGCCTCGAGAATTGGCTCCATCGAAATCCGACGAATGTTTACGGATTTCCCTAGGGGTACCACTAGAGAAAATCACCAAAATCGAGAAATCGTAAAAAGTGGTGAAATTTTGGATCCGAGCCTAATAATTCGGGACAACTCGATCGGAATAGCTACTGGAAGCTTGCCGGTCACAACGCGTCGAGAATTGGCTCCGTCGGAATCCGACGAATTTTTATGGATTTCCCTAGGGGTACCACTAGTGAAAATCACCAAAATCGAGAAATCGTAAAAAGTGATGAAATTTTGGATCCGAGCCCAATAATTTGGGAAAACTCGATCGGAATAGCTACTGGAAGCTTTCCGGTCACAACGCGTCGAGAATTGGCTCCATCGAAATCCGACGAATTTTTACGAATTTCCCTAGGGGTACCACTAGAGAAAATCACCAAAATCGAGAAATCGTAAAAAGTGGTAAAATTTTTGATCCGAGCCCAATAATTCGGGAAAACTCGATCGGAATAGCTACTGGAAGCTTGCCGGTCACAACGCATCGAGAATTGGCTCCGTCGGAATCCGACAAATTTTTACGGATTTCCCTAGGGGTACCACTAGGGAAAATCACCAAAATCGAGAAATCGTAAAAAGTTGTGAAATTTTTGATCCGAGCCCAATAATTCGGGAAAACTCGATCGGAATAGCTACTGGAAGCTTGCCGGTCACAACGCATCGAGAATTGTCTCCGTCGGAATCCGACAAATTTTTACGGATTTCCCTAGGGGTACCACTAGGGAAAATCACCAAAATCGAGAAATCGTAAAAAGTTGTGAAATTTTTGATCCGAGCCCAATAATTCGGGAAAACTCGATCGGAATAGCTACTGGAAGCTTGCCGGTCACAACGCATCGAGAATTGTCTCCGTCGGAATACGACAAATTTTTACGGATTTCCCTAGGGGTACCACTAGGGAAAATCACCAAAATCGAGAAATCGTAAAAAGTGGTGAAATTTTTGATCCGAGCCCAATAAGTCGAGAAAACTCGATCGGAATAGCTACTGGAAGCTTGCCGGTCACATCGCGTCGAGAATTGGCTCCGTCGGAATTTTTACGGATTTCCCTGGGGGTATCACTAGGAAAAATCACTAAAATCGAGAAATCGTAAAAAGTGGTGAAATTTTTGATCCGAGCCCAATAATTCGGGAAAACTCGATCGGAATAGCTACTGGAAGCTTGCCGGTCACAACGCGTCGAGAATTGGCTCCGTCGGAATTTTTACGAATTTTCCTGGGGGTACCACTAGGGAAAATCACCAAAATCGAGAAATCGTAAAAAGTGTGAAATTTTTGATCCGAGCCCAATAATTCGGGAAAACTCGATCGGAATAGCTACTGGTAGCTTGCCGATCACATCGCGTCGAGAATTGGCTCCGTCGGAATCCGACGAATTTTTACGGATTTCCCTAGGGGTACCACTAGGAAAAATCACCAAAATCGAGAAATCGTAAAAAGTGGTGAAATTTTGGATCCGAGCCCAATAATTCGAAAAAACTCGATCGGAATAGCTACTGGTAGCTTGCCGGTCACAACCCGTCGAGAATTGGCTCCGTCGGAATCCGACGAATTTTTACGGATTTCCCTAGGGCTACCACTAGGGAAAATTACCAAAATCGAGAAATCGTAAAAAGTGGTGAAATTTTGGATCCGAGCCCAATAATTCGGGAAAACTCGATGGGAACAGCTACTGGAAGCTTGCCGGTCACAACGCGTCGAGAATTGGCTCCGTCGGAATCCGACGAAATTTTACGGATTTCCCTAGGGGTACCACTAGGGAAAATCACCAAAATCGAGAAATCGTATAAAGTAGTGAAATTTTTTATCCGAGCCCAATAATTCGGGAAAACTCGATCGGAATAGCTACTGGAAACTTGCCGGTCACAACGCGTCGAGAATTGGCTCCGTCGGAATTTTTACGGATTTCCCTAGGGTACCACTAGGGAAAATCACCAAAATCGAGAAATCGTAAAAAGTGGTGAAATTTTGGATCCGAGCCCAATAATTCGGGAAAACTCGATCGGAATAGCTACTGGAAGCTTGCCGGTCACAACGCGTCGAGAATTGGTTCCGTCGGAATTCGACGAATTTTTACGGATTTCCCTAGGGGTACCACTAGGGAAAATCACCAAAATCGAGAAATCGTAAAAAGTGGTGAAATTTTGGATCCGAGCCCAATAATTCGGGAAAACTCGATCGGAATAGCTACTGGAAGCTTACCGATCACATCGCGTCGAGAATTGGCTCCGTCGGAATTCGACGAATTTTTACGGATTTCCCTAGGGGTACCACTAGGAAAAATCACCAAAATCGAGAAATCGTAAAAAGTGGTGAAATTTTTGATCCGAGCCCAATAATTCAGGAAAACTCGATCGGAATAGCTACTGGAAGCTTACCGGTCACAACGCATCGAGAATTGGCTCCGTCGGAATTTTTACGGATTTCCCTGGGGGTACCACTAGGGAAAATCACCAAAATCGAGAAATCGTAAAAAGTGGTGAAATTTTTTTTTCGAGCCCAATAATTCGGGAAAACTCGATCGGAATAGCTACTGGAAGCTTACCGGTCACATCGCGTCGAGAATTGACTCCGTCGGAATCCGACGAATTTTTACGGATTTCCCTAGGGGTACCACTAGGAAAAATCACCAAAATCCAGAAATCGTATAAAGTGGTGAAATTTTTGATCCGAGCCCAATAATTCGGGAAAACTCAATCGGAATAGCTACTGGAAGCTTGCCGGTCACAACGCGTCGAGAATTGGCTCCGTCGAAATCCGACGAATTTTTACGGATTTCCCTATGGCTACCACTAGGGAAAATTACCAAAATCGAGAAATCGTAAAAAGTGGTGAAATTTTGGATCCGAGCCCAATAATTCGGGAAAACTCGATCGGAATAGCTACTAGAAGCTTGCCGGTCACAACGCGTCGAGAATATGCTCCGTCGGAATCCGACGAATTTTTACGGATTTTCCTAGGGGTACCACTAGGGAAAATCAACAAAATCGAGAAATCGTAAAAAGTGGTGAAATTTTGGATCCGTGCCCAATAATTCGGGAAAACTCGATCAGAATAGCTACTGTAAGCTTGCCAGTCACAACGCGTCGAGAATTGGCTCCGTCGGAATTTTTACGGATTTCCCTAGGGGTACCACTAGGGAAAATCACCAAAATCGAGAAATCGTAAAAAGTTGTGAAATTTTTGATCCGAGCCCAATAATTCGGGAAAACTCGATCGGAATAGCTACTGGAAGCTTGCCGGTCACAACGCGTCGAGAATTGGCTCCGTCGGAATCCGACAAATTTTTACGGATTTCCCTAGGGGTACCACTAGGAAAAATCACCAAAATCGAGAAATCGTAAAAAGTGGTGAAATTTTGGATCCGAGCCCAATAATTCGGGGAAACTCGATTGGAATAGCTACTGGAAGCTTGCCGGTCACAACGCGTCGAGAATTGGCTCCGTCGGAATTTTTACGGATTTCCCTGGGGGTACCACTAGGGAAAATCACCAAAATCGAGAAATCGTAAAAAGTGGTGAAATTTTTGATCCGAGCCCAATAATTCGGGAAAACTCGATCGGAATAGCTACTGGAAGCTTGCCGGTCACAACGCGTCGAGAATTGGCTCCGTCGGAATCCGACGAATTTTTACGGATTTCCCTAGGAGTACCACTAGGGAAAATCACCAAAATCGAGAAATCGTAAAAAGTGGTGAAATTTTGGATCCGAGCCCAATAATTCGGGGAAACTCGATCGGAATAGCTACTGGAAGCTTGCCGGTCACAACGCGTCGAGAATTGGCTCCGTCGAAATCCGACGAATTTTTACGGATTTACCTAGGGCTACCACTAGGGAAAATTACCAAAATCGAGAAATCGTAAAAAGTGGTGAAATTTTGGATCCGAGCCCAATAATTCGGGAAAACTCGATCGGAATAGCTACTGGAAGCTTGCCGGTCACAACACGTCGAGAATTGGCTCCGTCGGAATTTTTACGGATTTCCCTGGGGGTACCACCAGGGAAAATCACCAAAATCGAGAAATCGTAAAAAGTGGTGAAATTTTTGATCCGAGCCCAATAATTCGGGAAAACTCGATCGGAATAGCTACTGGAAGCTTGCCGGTCACATCGCGTCGAGAATTGGCTCCGTCGGAATCCGACGAATTTTTACGGATTTCCCTAGGGGTACCACTAGGAAAAATCACCAAAATCCAGAAATCGTATAAAGTGGTGAAATTTTTGATCCGAGCCCAATAATTCGGGAAAACTCGATCGGAATAGCTACTGGAAGCTTGCCGGTCACAACGCGTCGAGAATTGGCTCCGTCGGAATCCGACGAATTTTTACGGATTTCCCTAGGGCTACCACTAGGGAAAATTACCAAAATCGAGAAATCGTAAAAAGTGGTGAAATTTGGATCCGAGCCCAATAATTCGGGAAAACTCGATTGGAATAGCTACTGGAAGCTTGCCGGTCACAACGCGTCGAGAATTGGCTCCGTCGGAATTTTTACGGATTTCCCTGGGGGTACCACTAGGGAAAATCACCAAAATCGAGAAATCGTAAAAAGTGGTGAAATTTTTGATCCGAGCCCAATAATTCGGGAAAACTCGATCGGAATAACTACTGGAAGCTTGCCGGTCACATCGCGTCGAGAATTGGCTCCGTCGGAATCCGACGAATTTTTACGGATTTTCCTAAGGGTACCACTAGGAAAAATCGGCAAAATCCAGAAATCGTATAAAGAGGTTAAATTTTGGATCCGAGCTCAATAATTCGGGGAAACTCGATCGGAATAGCTACTGGAAGCTTGCCGGTCACAACGCGTCGAGAATTGGCTCCGTCGGAATCCGACGAATTTTTACGGATTTCCCTAGGGCTACCACTAGGGAAAATTACCAAAATCGAGAAATCGTAAAAAGTGGTGAAATTTTAGATCCGAGCCCAATAATTCGGGAAAACTCGATCGGAATAGCTACTGGAAGCTTGCCGGTCACAACGCGTCGAGAATTGGCTTCGTCGGAATCCGACGAATTTTTACGGATTTCCCTAGGGGTACCACTAGGGAAAATCACCAAAATCGAGAAATCGTAAAAAGTGGTGAAATTTTGGATCCGAGCCCAATAATTCGGGAAAACTCGATCAGAATAGCTACTGGAAGCTTGCCGGTCACAACGCGTCGAGAATTGTCTCCGTCGGAATTTTTACGGATTTCCCTAGGTGTACCACTAGGGAAAATCACCAAAATCGAGAAATCGTAAAAAGTTGTGAAATTTTTCATCCGAGCCCAATAATTCGGGAAAACTCGATCGGAATAGCTACTGGAAGCTTGCTGGTCACAACGCGTCGAGAATTGGCTCCGTCGGAATCCGACAAATTTTTACGGATTTTCCTAGGGGTACCACTAGGAAAAATCACCAAAATCGAGAAATCGTAAAAAGTGGTGAAATTTTGGATCCGAGCCCAATAATTCGGGAAAACTCGATCGGAATAGCTACTGGAAGCTTGCCGGTCACAACGCGTTGAGAATTGGCTCCGTCGGAATTTTTACGGATTTCCCTGGGGGTACCACTAGGGAAAATCACCAAAATCGAGAAATCGTAAAAAGTGGTGAAATTTTTGATCCGAGCCCAATAATTCGGAAAAACTCGATCGGAATAGCTACTGGAAGCTTGCCGGTCACATCGCGTAGAGAATTGGCTCTGTCGGAATCCGACGAATTTTTACGGATTTCCCTAGGGGTACCACTAGGAAAAATCACCAAAATCCAGAAATCGTAAAAAGTGGTGAATTTTTTGATCCGAGCCCAATAATTCGGGAAAACTCGATCGGAATAGCTACTGGAAGCTTGCCGGTCACAACGCGTCGAGAATTGGCTCCGTCGGAATCCGACGAATTTTTACGGATTTCCCTAGGGCTACCACTAGGGAAAATTACCAAAATCGAGAAATCGTAAAAAGTGGTGAAATTTTGGATCCGAGCCCAATAATTCGGGAAAACTCGATCGGAATAGCTACTGGAAGCTTGCCGGTCACAACGCGTCGAGAATTGGCCCCGTCGGAATTTTTACGGATTTTCCTGGGGGTACCACTAGGGAAAATCACCAAAATCGAGAAATCGTAAAAAGTGGTGAAATTTTGGATCCGAGCCCAATAATTCGGGAAAACTCGATCGGAATAGCTACTGGAAGCTTGCCGGTCACAACGCGTCGAGAATTGGCTCCGTCGGAATTTTTACGGATTTCCCTGGGGGTACCACTAGGGAAAATCACCAAAATCGAGAAATCGTAAAAAGTGGTGAAATTTTTGATCCGAGCCCAATAATTCGGGAAAACTCGATCGGAATAGCTACTGGAAGCTTGCCGGTCACAATACGTCGAGAATTGGCTCCATCGGAATCCGACGAATTTTTACGGATTTCCCTAGGGCTACCACTAGGGAAAATTACCAAAATCGAGAAATCGTAAAAAGTGGTGAAATTTTTGATCCGAGCCCAATAATTCGTGAAAACTCGATCTGAATAGCTACTGGAAGCTTGCCGGTCACAACGCGTCGAGAATTGTCTCCGTCGGAATTTTTACGGATTATCCTGGGGGTACCACTAGGGAAAATCACCAAAATCGAGAAATCGTAAAAAGTGGTGAAATTTTTGATCCGAGCCCAATAATTCGGGAAAACTCGATCGGAATAGCTACTGGAAGCTTGCCGGTCACATCGCGTCGAGAATTGGCTCCGTCGGAATCCGACGAATTTTTACGGATTTCCCTAGGGGTACCACTAGGAAAAATCACCAAAATCCAGAAATCGTATAAAGTGGTGAAATTTTTGATCCGAGCCCAATAATTCGGGAAAACTCGATCGGAATAGCTACTGGAAGCTTGCCGGTCACAACGCGTCGAGAATTGGCTCCGTCGGAATCCGACGAATTTTTACGGATTTCCCTAGGGCTACCACTAGGGAAAATTACCAAAATCGAGAAATCGTAAAAAGTGGTGAAATTTTGGATCCGAGCCCAATAATTCGGGAAAACTCGATCGGAATAGCTACTGGAAGCTTGCCGGTCACAACGCGTCGAGAATATGCTCCGTCGGAATCCGACGAATTTTTACGGATTTCCCTAGGGGTACCACTAGGGAAAATCACCAAAATCGAGAAATCGTAAAAAGTGGTGAAATTTTGGATCCGTGCCCAATAATTCGGGAAAATTCGATCAGAATAGCTACTGTAAGCTTGCCAGTCACAACGCGTCGAGAAGTGGATCCGTCGGAATTTTTACGGATTTCCCTAGGGGTACCACTAGGGAAAATCACCAAAATCGAGAAATCGTAAAAAGTTGTGAAATTTTTGATGCGAGCCCAATAATTCGGGAAAACTCGATCGGAATAGCTACTGGAAGCTTGCCGGTCACTACGCGTCGAGAATTGGCTCCGTCGGAATCCGACAAATTTTTATGGATTTCCCTAGGGGTACCACTAGGGAAAATCACCAAAATCAAGAAATCGTAAAAAGTGGTGAAATTTTGGATCCGAGCCCAATAATTCGGGAAAACTCGATCGAAAATGCTACTGGAAGCTTGCCGGTCACAACGCGTCGAGAATTGGCTCCGTCGGAATCCGACAAATTTTTACGGATTTCCCTAGGAGTACCACTAGGGAAAATCACCAAAATCGAGAAATCGTAAAAAGTGGTGAAATTTTGGATCCGAGCCCAATAATTCGGGGAAACTCGATCGGAATAGCTACTGGAAGCTTGCCGGTCACAACGCGTCGAGAATTGGCTCCGTCGAAATCCGACGAATTTTTACGGATTTCCCTAGGGCTACCACTAGGGAAAATTACCAAAATCGAGAAATCGTAAAAAGTGGTGAAATTTTGGATCCGAGCCCAATAATTCGGGAAAACTCGATCGGAATAGCTACTGGAAGCTTGCCGGTCACAACACGTCGAGAATTGGCTCCGTCGGAATCCGACGAATTTTTACGGATTTTCCTAGGGGTACCACTAGGGAAAATCACCAAAATCGAGAAATCGTAAAAAGTGGTGAAATTTTGGATCCGAGCCCAATAATTCGGGAAAACTCGATCGGAATAGCTACTGGAAGCTTGCCGGTCACAACGCGTCGGGAATTGGCTCCGTCGGAATTTTTACGGATTTCCCTGGGGGTACCACAAGGGAAAATCACCAAAATCGAGAAATCGTAAAAAGTGGTGAAATTTTTGATCCGAGCCCAATAATTCGGGAAAACTCCATCGGAATAGCTACTGGAAGGTTGCCGGTCACATCGCGTCGAGAATTGGCTCCGTCGGAATCCGACGAATTTTTACGGATTTCCCTAGGGGTACCACTAGGAAAAATCACCAAAATCCAGAAATCGTAAAAAGTGGTGAAATTTTTGATCCGAGCCCATTAATTCGGGGAAACTCGATCGGAATAGCTACTGGAAGCTTGCCGGTCACAACGTGCCGAGAATTGGCTCCGTCGGAATCCGACAAATTTTTACGGATTTCCCTAGGAGTACCACTAGGGAAAATCACCAAAATCGAGAAATCGTAAAAAGTGGTGAAATTTTTGATCCGAGCCCAATAATTCGGGGAAACTCGATCGGAATAGCTACTGGAAGCTTGCCGGTCACAACGCGTCGAGAATTGGCTCCGTCGGAATCCGACGAATTTTTACGGATTTCCCTAGGGCTACCACTAGGGAAAATTACCAAAATCGAGAAATTGTAAAAAGTGGTGAAATTTTGGATCCGAGCACAATAATTCGGGAAAACTCGATCGGAATAGCTACTGGAAGCTTGCTGGTCACAACGCGTCGAGAATTAGCTCCGTCGGAATCCGACGAATTTTTACGGATTTCCCTTGGGGTACAACTAGGGAAAATCACCAAAATCGAGAAATCGTAAAAAGTGGTGAAATTTTGGATCCGAGCCCAATAATTCGGGAAAACTCGATCAGAATAGCTACTGGAAGCTTGCCGGTCACAACGTGTCGAGAATTGGCTCCGTCGGAATTTTTACGGATTTCCCTAGGGGTACCACTAGGGAAAATCACTAAAATCGAGAAATCGTAAAAAGTTGTGAAATTTTTGATCCGAGCCCAATAATTCGGGAAAACTCGATCGGAATAGCTACTGGAAGCTTGCCGGTCACAACGCGTCGAGAATTGGCTCCGTCGGAATCCGACAAATTTTTACGGATTTCCCTAGTGGTACCACTAGGAAAAATCACCAAAATCGAGAAATCGTAAAAAGTTGTGAAATTTTGGATCCGAGCCCAATAATTCGGGAAAACTCGATCGGAAATGCTACTGGAAGCTTGCCGGTCACAACGCGTCGAGAATTGGCTCCGTCGGAATCCGACGAATTTTTACGGATTTCCCTAAGGGTACCACTAGGGAAAATCACCAAAATCGATAAATCGTAAAAAGTATTGAAATTTTGGATCCGAGCCCAATAATTCGGGAAAACTCGATCGGAATAGCTACTGGAAGCTTGCCGGTCACAACGCGTCGAGAATTGGCTCCGTCGGAATCCGACGAATTTTTACGGATTTTCCTAGGGGTACCACTAGGGAAAATCACCAAAATCGAGAAATCGTAAAAAATGGTAAAATTTTGGATCCGAGCCCAATGAGTCGAGAAAACTCGATCGGAATAGCTACTGGAAGCTTGCCGGTCACATCGCGTCGAGAATTGGCTCCGTCGGAATTTTTACGAATTTCCCTGGGGGTACCACTAGGGAAAATCACTAAAATCGAGAAATCGTAAAAAGTGGTGAAATTTTGGATCCGAGCCCAATAATTCGGGAAAACTCGATCGGAATAGCTACTGGAAGCTTGCCGGTCACAACGCGTCGAGAATTGGCTCCGTCGGAATTTTTACGGATTTCCCTGGGAGTACCACTAGGGAAAATCACCAAAATCGAGAAATCGTAAAAAGTGGTGAAATTTTTCTATCCGAGCCCAATAATTCGGGAAAACTCGATCGGAATAGCTACTGGAAGCTTGCCGGTCACATCGCGTCGAGAATTGGCTCCGTCGGAATGCGACAAATTTTTACGGATTTCCCTAGGGATACCACTAGGAAAAATCACCAAAATCCAGAAATCGTAAAAAGTGGTGAAATTTTTGATCCGAGCCCAATAATTCGGGAAAACTCGATCGGAATAGCTACTGGAAGCTTGCCGGTCACAACGCGTGGAGACTTGGCTCCGTCGGAATCCTACGAATTTTTACGGATTTCCCTAGGGGTACCACTAGGGAAAATCACCAAAATCGAGAAATCGTAAAAAGTGGTGAAATTTTCGATCCGAGCCCAATAATTCGGGAAAACTCGATCGGAATAGCTACTGGAAGCTTGCCAGTCACAACGCGTCGAGAATTGGCTCCGTCGGAATTCGACGAATTTTTACGAATTTCCCTAGGGGTACCACTATGGAAAATCACCAAAATTGAGAAATCGTAAAAAGTGGTGAAATTTTGGATCCGAGCCCAATAATTCGGGAAAACTCGATCGGAATAGCTACTGAAAGCTTGCCGGTCACATCGCGTCGAGAATTGGCTCCGTTGGAATTTTTACGGCTTTCCCTAGGGGTACCACTAGGGAAAATCACCAAAATCGAGAAATCGTAAAAAGTGGTGAAATTTTGGATCCGAGCCCAATAATTCGGGAAAACTCGATCGGAATAGCTACGGGAAGCTTGCCGGTCACAACGCGTCGAGAATTGGCTCCGTCGAAATCCGACGAAATTTTTACGGATTTCCCTAGGGGTACCACTAGGGAAATTCACCAAAATCGTAAAAAGTGGTGAAATTTTTGATCCGAGCCCAATAATTCGGGAAAACTCGATCGGAATAGCTACTAGAAGCTTGCCGGTCACAACGCGTCGAGAATATGCTCCGTCGGAATCCGACGAATTTTTACGGATTTTCCTAGGGGTACCACTAGGGAAAATCAACAAAATCGAGAAATCGTAAAAAGTGGTGAAATTTTGGATCCGTGCCCAATAATTCGGGAAAACTCGATCAGAATAGCTACTGTAAGCTTGCCAGTCACAACGCGTCGAGAATTGGCTCCGTCGGAATTCGACGAATTTTTACGAATTTCCCTAGGGGTACCACTATGGAAAATCACCAAAATCGAGAAATCGTAAAAAGTGGTGAAATTTTGGATCCGAGCCCAATAATTCGGGAAAACTCGATCGGAATAGCTACTGAAAGCTTGCCGGTCACATCGCGTCGAGAATTGGCTCCGTTGGAATTTTTACGGATTTCCCTAGGGGTACCACTAGGAAAAATCACCAAAATCCAGAAATCGTAAAAAGTGGTGAAATTTTTGATCCGAGCCCAATAATTCGGGAAAACTCGATCGGAATAGCTACGGGAAGCTTGCCGGTCACAACGCGTCGAGAATTGGCTCCGTCGAAATTCGACGAAATTTTTACGGATTTCCCTAGGGGTACCACTAGGAAAATTCACCAAAATCGTAAAAAGTGGTGAAATTTTTGATCCGAGCCCAATAATTCGGGAAAACTCGATCGGAATAGCTACTGGAAGCATGCCGGTCACAACGCGTCGAGAATTGGCTCCGTTGGAATCCGATGAATTTTTACGGATTACCCTAGGGGTACCAATAGGAAAAATCACTAAAATCGAGAAATCGTAAAAAGTGGTGAAATTTTGTATCCGAGCCCAATAATTAGGGAAAACTCGATCGGAATAGCTACTGGAAGCTTGCCGGTCACAACGCGTCGAGAATTGGCTCCGTCGGAATACGACGAATTTTTACGGATTTCCCTAGGGGTACCACTAGGGAAAATCACAAAAATCGAGAAATCGTAAAAAGTGGTGAAATTTTGGATCCGAGCCCAATAATTAGGGAAAACTCGATCGGAATAGCTACTAGAAGCTTGCCGGTCACAACGCGTCAAGAATTGGTTCTGTCGGAATCCGACGAATTTTTACGGATTTTCCTAGGGGTACCACTAGGGAAAATCACCAAACTCGAGAAATCGTAAAAAGTGGTGAAATTTTTTATCCGAACCCAATAATTCGGGAAAACTCGATCGGAATAGCTACTGGAAGCTTGCCGGTCACAACACGTCGAGAATTGGCTCCGTCGGAATGCGACGAATTTTTATGGATTTCCCTAGGGGTACCACTAGGGAAAATCACCAAAATTGATAAATCTTAAAAAGTGGTGAAATTTTGGATCCGAGCCCAATAATTCGGGAAAAATCGATCGGAATAGCTACTGGAAGCTTGCCGGTCACAACGCGTCGAGAATTGGCTCCGTCGGAATCCGACTAATTTTTACGGATTTCCCTAGGGGTACCACTAGGGAAAATCAACAAAATCGAGAAATCGTAAAAAGTGGTGAAATTTTGGATCCGAGCCCAATAATTCGGGAAAGCTCGATCGGAATTGCTACTGAAAGCTTGCCGGTCACATCGCGTCGAGAATTGGCTCCGTTGGAATTTTTACGGATTTCCCTAGGGGTACCACTAGGGAAAATCACCAAAATCGAGAAATCGTAAAAAGTGGTGAAATTTTTGATCCGAGCCCAATAATTCGGGAAAACTCGATCGGAATAGCTACTGGAAGCTTGCCGGTCACAACGCGTCGAGAATTGGCTCCGTCGGAATCCGACGACATTTTTACAGATTTCCCTAGGGGTACCACTAGGGAACTTCACCAAAATCGTAAAAATTGGTGAAATTTTGGATCCGAGCCCAATATTTTAGGAAAACTCGATCGGAATAGCTATTGGAAGCTTGCCGGTCACAATGCGTCGAGAATTGGCTCCGTCGGAATCCGATGAAATTTTACGGATTTTCCTAGGGAAAATCACCAAAATCGAGAAATCGTAAAAAGTGGTGAAATTTTGGATCCGAGCCCAATAATTAGGGAAAACTCGATCGGAATAGCTACTGGAAGCTTGCCGGTCACAATGCGTCGAGAATTGGCTCCGTCGGAATCCGACGAATTTTTACGGATTTCCCTAGGGGTACCACTAGGGAAAATCACCAAAATCGAGAAATCGTAAAAAGTGGTGAAATTTTGGATCCGAGCCCAATAATTCGGGAAAACTCGATCGGAATAGCTACTGGAAGCTTGTCGGTCACAACGCGTCGAGAATAGGCTCCGTCGGAATCTGACGAATTTTTACGGATTTTCCTAGGGGTACCACTAGGGAAAATCACCAAAATCGAGAAATCGTAAAAAGTGGTGAAATTTTGGATCCGAGCCCAATAAGTCGAGAAAACTCGATCGGAATAGCTATTGGAAGCTTGCCGGTCACATCGCGTCGAGAATTTGCTCCGTCGTAATTTTTACGGATTTCCCTAGGGGTAACACTAGGGAAAATCACTAAAATCGAGAAATCGTAAAAAGTG
This sequence comes from Excoecaria cochinchinensis, assembly GCA_947683425.1. NCBI lineage: Eukaryota > Viridiplantae > Streptophyta > Magnoliopsida > Malpighiales > Euphorbiaceae > Excoecaria > Excoecaria cochinchinensis. The sequence continues at coordinate 81,988 of CANTUQ010000237.1, forward strand.
GTGAAATTTTTGATCCGAGCCCAATAATTCGGGGAAACTCGATCGGAATAGCTACTGGAAGCTTGCCGGTCACAACGCGTCGAGAATTAGCTCCGTCGGTATCCGACGAATTTTTACGGATTTCCCTAAGGGTACCACTAGGGAAAATCACCAAAATCGAGAAATCGTAAAAAGTATTGAAATTTTGGATCCGAGCCCAATAATTCGGGAAAACTCGATCGGAATAGCTACTGGAAGCTTGCCGGTCACAACGCTTCGAGAATTGGCTCCGTCGAAATCCGACGAATTTTTACGGATTTCCCTAGGGGTACCACTAGGGAAAATCACCAAAATCGAGAAATCGTAAAAAGTGGTGAAATTTTGGATCCGAGCCCAATAAGTCGAGAAAACTCGATCGGAATAGCTATTGGAAGCTTGCCGGTCACATCGCGTCGAGAATTGGCTCCGTCGTAATTTTTACGGATTTCCCTAAGGGTAACACTAGGGAAAATCACTAAAATCGAGAAATCGTAAAAAGTGGTGAAATTTTTGATCCGAGCCCAATAATTCGGGGAAACTCGATCGGAATAGCTACTGGAAGCTTGCCGGTCACAACGCGTCGAGAATTAGCTCCGTCGGTATCCGACGAATTTTTACGGATTTGCCTAAGGGTACCACTAGGGAAAATCACCAAAATCGAGAAATCGTAAAAAGTATTGAAATTTTGGATCCGAGCCCAATAATTCGGGAAAACTCGATCGGAATAGCTACTGGAAGCTTGCCGGTCACAACGCTTCGAGAATTGGCTCCGTCGAAATCCGACGAATTTTTACGGATTTCCCTAGGGGTACCACTAGGGAAAATCACCAAAATCGAGAAATCGTAAAAAGTGGTGAAATTTTGGATCCGAGCCCAATAAGTCGAGAAAACTCGATCGGAATAGCTATTGGAAGCTTGCCGGTCACATCGCGTCGAGAATTGGCTCCGTCGTAATTTTTACGGATTTCCCTAAGGGTAACACTAGGGAAAATCACTAAAATCGAGAAATCGTAAAAAGTGGTGAAATTTTGTATCCGAGCCCAATAATTCGGGAAAACTCGATCGGAATAGCTACTGGAAGTTTTTCGGTCACAACGCGTCGAGAATTGGCTCCTTCGGAATTTTTACGGATTTCCCTGGGGGTACCACTAGGGAAAATCACCAAAATCGAGAAATCGTAAAAAGTGGTGAAATTTTTAATCCGAGCCCAATAATTCGGGAAAACTCGATCGGAATAGCTACTGGAAGCTTGCCAGTCACATCGCGTCGAGAATTGGCTCCGTCGGAATCCGACGAATTTTTACGGATTTCCCTAGGGGTACCACTAGAAAAAATCACCAAAATCCAGAAATCGTAAAAAGTGGTGAAATTTTTTATCCGAACCCAATAATTCGGGAAAACTCGATCCGAATAGCTACTGGAAGCTTGCCGGTCACAACGCGTCGAGAATTTGCTCCGTCGGAATCCGACGAATTTTTACGGATTTCCCTTGGGCTACCACTAGGGAAAATTACTAAAATCGAGAAATCGTAAAATGTGGTGAAATTTTGGATCCGAGCCCAATAATTCGGAAAAACTCGATCGGAATAGCTACTGGAAGCTTGCCGGTCACAACGCGTCGAGAATTGGCTCCGTCGGAATCCGACGAATTTTTACGGATTTCCCTAGGGGTACCACTAGGAAAAATCACAAAAATCGAGAAATCGTAAAAAGTGGTGAAATTTTGGATCCGAGCCCAATAATTCAGGAAAACTCGATCACAATAGCTACTGGAAGCTTGCCGGTCACAACGCGTCGAGAATTGGCTCCGTCGGAATTTTTATGGATTTCCCTAGGGGTACCACTAGGGAAAATCACCAAAATCGAGAAATTGTAAAAACTGGTGAAATTTTGGATCCGAGCCCAATAATTTGGGAAAACTCGATCGGAATAGCTACTGGAAGCTTGCCGGTCACAACGCGTCGAGAATTTGCTCCGTCGGAATCGGATAAATTTTTACGGATTTTCCTAGGGGTACCACTAGGGAAAATCACCAAAATCGAGAAATCGTAAAAAGTGGTGAAATTTTGGATCCGAGCCAATAATTTGGAAAACTCGATCGGAAATGCTACTGGAAGCTTGCCGGTCACAACGCGTCGAGAATTGGCTCCGTCGGAATTCGACGAATTTTTACGGATTTCCCTAGGAGTACCACTAGGGAAAATCACCAAAATCGAGAAATCGTAAAAGTGGAGAAATTTTGGATCCGAGCCCAATAATTCGGGGAAACTCGATCGGAATAGCTACTGGAAGCTTGCCGGTCACAACGCGTCGAGAATTGGCTCCGTCGAAATCCGACGAATTTTTACGGATTTCCCTAAGGGTACCACTAGGAAAATCACCAAAATCGAGAAATCGTAAAAAGTATTGAAATTTTGGATCCGAGCCCAATAATTCGGGAAAACTCGATCGGAATAGCTACTGGAAGCTTGCCGATCACAACGCGTCGAGAAGTGGCTCCGTCGGAATCCGACGAATTTTACGGATTTCCCTAGGGGTACCACTAGGGAAAATCACCAAAACCGATAAATTAGTAAAAAGTGGTGAAATTTTGGATCCGAGCCCAATAAGTCGAGAAAACTCGATCGGAATAGTTATTGGAAGCTTGCCGGTCACATCGCGTCGAGAATTGGCTCTGTCGTAATTTTTACGGAGTTCCCTAGGGGTACCACTAAGGAAAATCACTAAAATCGAGAAATCGTAAAAGTGGTGAAATTTTTATCCGAGCCCAATATTTCGGGAAAACTCGATCGGAATAGCTACAGGAAGTTTGCCGGTCACAACGCGTCGAGAAATGGCTCCGTCGGAATTTTTACGGATTTCGCTGGGGGTACCACTAGGGAAATTCACCAAAATCGAGAAATCGTAAAAAGTGGTGAAATTTTTAATCCGAGCCCAATAATTCGGGAAAACTCGATCGGAATAGCTACTGGAAGCTTGCCGGTCACATCGCGTCGAGAATTGGCTCCGTCGGAATCCGACGAATTTTTACGGATTTCCCTAGTGGTACCACTAGGAAAAATTACCAAAATCCAGAAATCGTAAAAAGTGGTGAAATTTTTGATCCGAACCCAATAATTCGGGAAAACTCGATCCGAATAGCTACTTGAAGCTTGCCGGTCACAACGCGTCGAGAATTTGCTCCGTCGGAATCCGACGAATTTTTACGGATTTCCCTAGGGCTACCACTAGGGAAAATTACCAAAATCGAGAAATCGTAAAAAGTGGTGAAATTTTGGATCCGAGCCCAATAATTCGGGAAAACTCGATCCGAATAGCTACTGGAAGCTTGCCGGTCACAACGCGTCGAGAATTTGCTCCGTCGGAATCCGACGAATTTTTACGGATTTCGCTAGGGCTACCACTAGGAAAAATTACTAAAATCGAGAAATCGTAAAATGTGGTGAAATTTTGGATCCGAGCCCAATAATTCGGGAAAACTCGATCGGAATAGCTACTGGAAGCTTGCCGGTCACAACGCGTCGAGAATTGGCTCCGTCGGAATTTTTACGGATTTTCCTAGGGGTACCACTAGGGAAAATCACCAAAATCGAGAAATCGTAAAAAGTGGTGAAATTTTGGATCCGAGCCCAATAATTCGGGAAAACTCGATCGGAATAGCTACTGGAAGCTTGCCGGTCACAACGCGTCGAGAATTGGCTCCGTCGGAATCCGACGAATTTTTACGGATTTCCCTAGGGGTACCACTAGGGAAAATCACCAAAATCGAGAAATCATAAAAAGTGGTGAAATTTTTGATCCGAGCCAAATAATTCGGGAAAACTCGATCGGAATAGCTACTGGAAGCTTGCCGGTCACAACGCGTCGAGAATTGGCTCCGTCGGAATCCGACGAATTTTTACGTATTTCCCTAGGGGTACCACTAGGGAAAATCACCAAGATCGAGAAATCGTAAAAAGTGGTGAAATTTAGGATCCGAGCCCAATAATTAGGGAAAACTCGATCACAATAGCTACTGGAAGCTTGCCGGTCACAACGCGTCGAAAATTGGCTCCGTCGGAATCCGACAAATTTTTACGGATTTCACTAGGGGTACCACTAGGGAAAATCACCAAAATCGAGAAATCGTAAAAAGTGGTGAAATTTTGGATCCGAGCCCAATAATTCGGGAAAACTCGATCACAATAGCTACTGGAAGCTTGCGGGTCACAACGCGTCGAGAATTGGCTCCGTCGGAATTTTTACGGATTTCCCTAGGGGTACCACTAGGGAAAATCACCAAAATCGAGAAATCGTAAAAAGTGGTGAAATTTTGGATCCGAGCCCAATAATTCGGGAAAACTCGATCGGAATAGCTACTGGAAGCTTGCCGGTCACAACGCGTCGAGAATTGGCTCCGTCGGAATCCGACAAATTTTTATGGATTTCCCTAGGGGTACCACTAGGAAAATCACCAAATCGAGAAATCGTAAAAAGTGGTGAAATTTAGGATCCGAGCCCAATAATTCGGGAAAACTCGATCGGAAATGCTACTGGAAGTTTGCCGGTCACAACGCGTCAAGATTTGGCTCCGTCGGGAATCCGACAAATTTTTACGGATTTCCCTAGGAGTACCACTAGGGAAAATCACCAAAATCGAGAAATCGTAAAAAGTGGTGAAATTTTGGATCCGAGCCCAATAATTCGGGAAAACTCGATCACAATAGCTACTGGAAGCTTGCCGGTCACAACGCGTTGAGAATTGGCTCCGTCGGAATCCGACAAATTTTTACGAATTTCCCTAGGGGTACCACTAGGGAAAATCACTCAAATCGAGAAATCGTAAAAAGTGGTGAAATTTTGGGTCCGAGCCCAATAATTCGGAAAAACTCGATCGGAAATGCTACTGGAAGCTTGCCGGTCACAACCGCATCGAGAATTAGCTCCGTCGGAATCCGACAAATTTTTACGGATTTCCTAGGAGTACCACTAGGGAAAATCACCAAAATCGAGAAATCGTAAAAAAGTGGTGAAATTTTGGATCCGAGCCCAATAAGTCGAGAAAACTCGATCGGAATAGCTACTGGAAGCTTGCCGGTCACATCGCGTCGAGAATTGGCTCCGTCGAAATTTTTACGGATTTTCCTGGGGTACCACTAGGGAAAATCACTAAAATCGAGAATCGTAAAAAGTGGTGAAATTTTTTATGCGAGCCCAATAATTCGGGAAAACTCGATCGGAATAGCTACTGGAAGCTTGCCGGTCACAACGAGTCAAGATTGGTTCCGTCGGAATCCGAAAAATTTTTACGGATTTCCTAGGGGTACCACTAGGGAAATCACCAAAATCGAGAAATCGTAAAAAGTGGTGAAATTTTGTATTCGAGCCCAATAATTTGGGAAAACTCGATCGGAAATGCTACTGGAAGCTTGCCGGTTACAACGCGTCGAGAATTGGCTCCGTCGGAATCCGACGAATTTTTACGGATTTCCCTAGGGGTACCACAAGGGAAAATCACCAAAATCGAGAAATCATAAAAAGTGGTGAAATTTTGGATCCGAGCCCAATAATTCGGGAAAACTCGATCGGAATAGCTACTGGAAGCTTGCCGGTCACAACGCGTCGAGAATTGGCTCCGTCGGAATCCGACGAATTTTTACGGATTTCCCTAGGGGTACCACTAGGGAAAATCACCAAGATCGAGAAATCGTAAAAAGTGGTGAAATTTTGGATCCGAGCCCAATAATTCGGGAAAACTCGATCACAATAGCTACTGGAAGCTTGCCCGTCACAACGCGTCGAGAATTGGCTCCGTCGGAATCCGACAAATTTTTACGGATTTTCCTAGGGGTACCACTAGGGAAAATCACCAAAATCGAGAAATCGTAAAAAGTGGTGAAATTTTGGATCCGAGCCCAATAATTCGGGAAAACTCGATTACAATAGCTACTGGAAGCTTGCCGGTCACAACGCGTCGAGAATTGGCTCCGTCGGAATTTTTACGGATTTCCCTAGGGGTACCACTAGGGAAAATCACCAAAATCGAGAAATTAGTAAAAAGTGGTGAAATTTTGGATACGAGCCCAATAAGTCGAGAAAACTCGATCGGAATAGTTATTGGAAGCTTGCCGGTCACATCGCGTCGAGAATTGGCTCTGTCGTAATTTTTACGGATTTCCCTAGGGGTACCACTACGGAAAATCACTAAAATCGAGAAATCGTAAAAAGTGGTGAAATTTTTTATCCGAGCCCAATATTTCGGGAAAACTCGATCGGAATAGCTACAGGAAGTTTGCCGGTCACAACGCGTCGAGAATTGGCTCCGTCGGAATTTTTACGGATTTCCCTGGGGGTACCACTAGGGAAATTCACCAAAATCGAGAAATCGTAAAAAGTGGTGAAATTTTTAATCCGAGCCCAATAATTCGGGAAAACTCGATCGGAATAGCTACTGGAAGCTTGCCGGTCACATCGCGTCGAGAATTGGCTCCGTCGGAATCCGACGAATTTTTACGGATTTCCCTAGGGGTACCACTAGGAAAAATTACCAAAATCCAGAAATCGTAAAAAGTGGTGAAATTTTTGATCCGAACCCAATAATTCGGGAAAACTCGATCCGAATAGCTACTTGAAGCTTGCCGGTCACAACGCGTCGAGAATTTGCTCCGTCGGAATCCGACGAATTTTTACGGATTTCCCTAGGGCTACCACTAGGGAAAATTACCAAAATCGAGAAATCGTAAAAAGTGGTGAAATTTTGGATCCGAGCCCAATAATTTGGGAAAACTCGATCGGAATAGCTACTGGAAGCTTGCCGGTCACAACGCGTCGAGAATTGGCTCCGTCAGAATCCGACGAATTTTTACGGATTTCCCTAGGGGTACCACTAGGGAAAATCACCAAAATCGAGAAATCGTAAAAAGTGGTGAAATTTTGGATCCGAGCCCAATAATTCAGGAAAACTCGATCACAATAGCTACTGGAAGCTTGCCGGTCACAACGCGTCGAGAATTGGCTCCGTCGGAATTTTTACGGATTTCCCTAAGGGTACCACTAGGAAAAATCACCAAAATCGAGAAATCGTAAAAAGTGGTGAAATTTTGGATCCGAGCCCAATAATTCGGGAAAACTCGATCGGAATAGCTACTGGAAGCTTGCCGGTCACAACGCGTCGAGAATTGGCTCCGTCGGAATCCGACAAATTTTTACGGATTTCCCTAGGGGTACCACTAGGGAAAATCACCAAAATCGAGAAATCGTAAAAGTGGTGAAATTTTGGATCCGAGCCCAATAATTCGGGAAAACTCGATCGGAAATGCTACTGGAAGCTTGCCGGTCACAACGCGTCGAGAATTGGCTCCGTCGGAATCCGACAAATTTTTACGGATTTCCCTAGGAGTACCACTAGGGAAAATCACCAAAATCGAGAAATCGTAAAAAGTGGTGAAATTTTGGATCCGAGCCCAATAATTCGGGAAAACTCGATCGGAATAGCTACTGGAAGCTTGCCGGTCACAACGCGTCGAGAATTGGCTCCGTCGGAATCCGATGAATTTTTACGAATTTCCTTAGGGGTACCACTAGGGAAAATCACCAAAATCGAGAAATCGTAAAAAGTGGTGAAATTTTGGATCCGAGCCCAATAATTCTGGAAAACTCGATCACAATAGCTACTGGAAGCTTGCCGGTCACAACGCGTTGATAATTGGCTCCGTCGGAATTTTTACGGATTTCCCTAGGGGTACCACTAGGGAAAATCACCAAAATCGAGAAATCGTAAAAAGTGGTGAAATTTTGGATCCGAGCCCAATAATTCTGGAAAACTTGATCACAATAGCTACTGGAAGCTTGCCGGTCACAACGCGTTGAGAATTGGCTCCGTCGGAATTTTTACGGATTTCCCTAGGGGTACCACTAGGGAAAATCACCAAAATCGAGAAATCGTAAAAAGTGGTGAAATTTTGGATCCGAGCTCAATAATTCGGGAAAACTCGATCGGAATAGCTACTGGAAGCTTGCCGGTCACAACGCGTCGAGAATTGGCTCCGTCGAAATCCGACAAATTTTTACGGATTTCCCTAGGGGTACCACTAGGGAAAATCACCAAAATCGAGAAATCGTAAAAAGTGGTGAAATTTTGGATCCGAGCCCAATAATTCGGGAAAACTCGATCGGAATAGCTACTGGAAGCTTGCCGGTCACAACGCGTCGAGAATTGGCTCCGTCGGAATCCGACAAATTTTTACGGATTTCCCTAGGAGTACTTCTAGGAAAAATCACCAAAATCGAGAAATCGTAAAAAGTGGTGAAATTTTGGATTCGAGCCCAATAATTCGGGAAAACTCGATCGGAATAGCTACTGGAAGCTTGCCGGTCACAACGCGTCGAGATTTGGCTTCGTCCGAATCCGACGAATTTTTACGGATTTCCCTAGGGGTACCACTAGGGAAAATCACCAAAATCGATAAATCGTAAAAATTGGTGAAATTTTGGATCCGAGCCAAATAATTCGGGAAAACTCGATCACAATAGCTACTGGAAGCTTGCCGGTCACAACGCGTCGAGAATTGGCTCCGTCGGAATCCGACAAATTTTTACGGATTTCCCTAGGGGTACCACTAGGGAAAATCACCAAAATCGAGAAATCGTAAAAAGTGGTGAAATTTTGGATCCGAGCCCAATAATTCGGGAAAACTCGATCGGAAATGCTACTGGAAGCTTGCCGGTCACAACGCGTCGAGAATTGGCTCCGTCGGAATCCGACAAATTTTTACGGATTTCCCTAGGAGTACCAGTAGGGAAAATCACCAAAATCGAGAAATCGTAAAAAGTGGTGAAATTTTGGATCCGAGCCCAATAATTCGGGAAAACTCGATCGGAATAGCTACTGGAAGCTTGCCGGTCACAACGCGTCGAGAATTGGCTCCGTCGGAATCCGACGAATTTTTACGGATTTCCCTAGGGGTACCACTAGGGAAAATCACCAAAATCGAGAAATCGTAAAAAGTGGTGAAATTTTGGATCCGAGCCCAATAATTCGGGAAAACTCGATCCCAATAGCTACTGGAAGCTTGCCGGTCACAACGCGTCGAGAATTGGCTCCGTCGGAATTTTTACGGATTTCCCTAGGGGTACCACTAGGGAAAATCACCAAAATCGAGAAATCGTAAAAAGTGGCGAAATTTTGGATCCGAGCCCAATAATTCGGGAAAACTCGATCGGAATAGCTACTGGAAGCTTGCCGGTCACAACGCGTCGAGAATTGGCTCCGTCGGAATCCGACAAATTTTTACGGATTTCCCTAGGGGTACCACTAGGGAAAATCACCAAAATCGAGAAATCGTAAAAAGTGGTGAAATTTTGGATCCGAGCCCAATAATTCGGGAAAACTCGATCGGAAATGCTACTGGAAGCTTGCCGGTCACAACGCGTCGAGAATTGCCTCCGTCGGAATCCGACAAATTTTTACGGATTTCCCTAGGAGTACCACTAGGGAAAATCACCAAAATCGAGAAATCGTAAAAAGTGGTGAAATTTTGGATCCGAGCCCAATAATTCGGGAAAACTCGATCGGAATAGCTACTGGAAGCTTGCCGGTCACAACGCGTCGAGAATTGGCTCCGTCGGAATTTTTACGGATTTCCCTAGGGGTACCACTAGGGAAAATCACCAAAATCGAGAAATCGTAAAAAGTGGTGAAATTTTGGATCCGAGCCCAATAATTCGGGAAAACTCGATCGGAATAGCTACTGGAAGCTTGCCGGTCATAACGCGTCGAGAATTGGCTCCGTCGGAATCCGACGAATTTTTACGGATTTCCCTAGGGGTACCACTAGGGAAAATCACCAAAATCGAGAAATCATAAAAAGTGGTGAAATTTTTGATCCAAGCCAAATAATTCGGGAAAACTCGATCGGAATAGCTACTGGAAGCTTACCGGTCACAACGCGTCGAGAATTGGCTCCGTCGGAATCCGACGAATTTTTACGTATTTCCCTAGGGGTACCACTAGGGAAAATCACCAAGATCGAGAAATCGTAAAAAGTGGTGAAATTTAGGATCCGAGCCCAATAATTAGGGAAAACTCGATCACAATAGCTACTGGAAGCTTGCCGGTCACAACGCGTCGAGAATTGGCTCCGTCGGAATCCGACAAATTTTTACGGATTTCACTAGGGGTACCACTAGGGAAAATCACCAAAATCGAGAAATCGTAAAAAGTGGTGAAATTTTGGATCCGAGCCCAATAATTCGGGAAAACTCGATCACAATAGCTACTGGAAGCTTGCTGGTCACAACGCGTCGAGAATTGGCTCCGTCGGAATCCGACAAATTTTTACGGATTTCCCTAGGGGTACCACTAGGGAAAATCACCAAAATCGAGAAATCGTAAAAAGTGGTGAAATTTTGGATCCGAGCCCAATAATTCGGGAAAACTCGATCGGAATAGCTACTGGAAGCTTGCCTGTCACAACGCGTCGAGAATTGGCTCCGTCGAAATTTTTACGGATTTCCCTAGGGGTACCACTAGGGAAAATCACCAAAATCGAGAAATCGTAAAAAGTGGTGAAATTTTGGATCCGAGCCCAATAATTCGGGAAAACTCGATCGGAATAGCTACTGGAAGCTTGCCGGTCACAACGCGTCGAGAATTGGCTCCGTCGGAATCCGACAAATTTTTACGGATTTCACTAGGGGTACCACTAGGGAAAATCACCAAAATCGAGAAATCGTAAAAAGTGGTGAAATTTTGGATCCGAGCCCAATAGTTCGGGAAAACTCGATCACAATAGCTACTGGAAGCTTGCCGGTCACAACGCGTCGAGAATTGGCTCCGTCGGAATTCGAAAAATTTTTACGGATTTCCCTAGGGGTACCACTAGGGAAAATCACCCAAATCGAGAAATCGTAAAAAGTGGTGAAATTTTGGATCCGAGCCCAATAATTCGGGAAAACTCGATCGGAAATACTACTGGAAGCTTGCCGGTCACAACGCGTCGAGAATTGGCTCCGTCAGAATCCGACAAATTTTTACGGATTTCCCTAGGAGTACCACTAGGGAAAATCACCAAAATCGAGAAATCGTAAAAAGTGGTGAAATTTTGGATCCGAGCCCAATAAGTCGAGAAAACTCGATCGGAATAGCTACTGGAAGCTTGCCGGTCACATCGCGTCGAGAATTGGCTCCGTCGGAATTTTTACGGATTTTCCTGGGGGTACCACTAGGGAAAATCACTAAAATCGAGAAATCGTAAAAAGTGGTGAAATTTTTGATGCGAGCCCAATAATTCGGGAAAACTCGATCGGAATAGCTACTGGAAGCTTGCCGGTCACAACGAGTCGAGAATTGGTTCCGTCGGAATCCGACAAATTTTTACGGATTTCCCTAGGGGTACCACTAGGGAAAATCACCAAAATCGAGAAATCGTAAAAAGTGGTGAAATTTAGGATCCGAGCCCAATAATTCGGGAAAACTCGATCGGAAATGCTACTGGAAGCTTGCCGGTCACAACGCGTCGAGAATTGGCTCCGTCGTAATCCGACAAATTTTTACGGATTTCCCTAGGAGTACCACTAGGGAAAATCACCAAAATCGAGAAATCGTAAAAAGTGGTGAAATTTTGGATCCGAGCCCAATAAGTCGAGAAAACTCGATCGGAATAGCTACTGGAAGCTTGCCGGTCACATCGCGTCGAGAATTGGCTCCGTCGGAATTTTTACGGATTTTCCTGGGGGTACCACTAGGGAAAATCACTAAAATCGAGAAATCGTAAAAAGTGGTGAAATTTTTGATGCGAGCCCAATAATTCGGGAAAACTCGATCGGAATAGCTACTGGAAGCTTGCCGGTCACAACGAGTCGAGAATTGGTTCCGTCGGAATCCGACAAATTTTTACGGATTTCCCTAGGGGTACCACTAGGGAAAATCACCAAAATCGAGAAATCGTAAAAAGTGGTGAAATTTTGTATCCGAGCCCAATAATTTGGGAAAACTCGATCGGAAATGCTACTGGAAGCTTACTGGTCACAACGCGTCGAGAATTGGCTCCATCGGAATCCGACGAATTTTTACGGATTTCCCTAGGGGTACCACAAGGTAAAATCACCAAAATCGAGAAATCATAAAAAGTGGTGAAATTTTGGATCCGAGCCCAATAATTCGGGAAAACTCGATCGGAATAGCTACTGGAAGCTTGCCGGTCACAACGCGTCGAGAATTGGCTCCGTTGGAATCCGACGAATTTTTGAGGATTTCCCTAGGGGGTACCACTAGGGAAAATCACCAAAATCGAGAAATCGTAAAAAGTGGTGAAATTTTGTATCCGAGCCCAATAATTCGGGAAAACTCAATCGGAATAGCTACTGGAAGCTTGCCGGTCACAACTCGTCGAGAATTGGCTCCGTCGGAATTTTTACGGATTTCCCTAGGGGTACCACTAGGGAAAATCACCAAAATCGAGAAATCGTAAAAAGTGGTGAAATTTTGGATCCGAGCCCAATTATTCGGGAAAACTCGATCACAATAGCTACTGGAAGCTTGCCGGTAACAACGCGTCGAGAATTAGCTCCGTCGAAATCCGACGAATTTTTACGGATTTCCCTAGGGGTACCACTAGGGAAAATCACCAAAATCGAGAAATCGTAAAAAGTGGTGAAATTTTGGATCCGAGCCCAATAATTCGGGAAAACTCGATCGGAATAGCTACTGGAAGCTTGCCGGTCACAACGCGTCGAGAATTGGCTCCGTCGGAATTTTTACGTATTTTCCTAGGGGTACCACTAGGGAAAATCACAAAAATCGAGAAATCGTAAAAAGTGGTCAATCCGAGCCTAATAATTCGGGAAAACTCGATCGGAATAGCTCCTGGAAGCTTGCCGGTCACAACACGTTGAGAATTGGCTCCGTCGGAATTTTTACGGATTTCCCTAGGGGTACCACTAGGTAAAATCACCAAAATCGAGAAATCGTAAAAAGTGGTGAAATTTTTGATCCGAGCCCAATAATTCGGGAAAAGTCGATCGGAATAGCTACTGGATGCTTGCCGGTCACAACGCGTCGAGAATTCGCTCCGTCGGAATTTTTACAGATTTCCCTTGGGGTACCACTAGGGAAAATCACCAAAATCGAGAAATAGTAAAAAGTGGTGAAATTTTTGATCCGAGCCCAATAATTCGGGAAAACTCGATCGGAATATCTACTGGAAGCTTGCCGGTCACAACGCGTCGAGAATTGGCTCCGTCGGAATCCGACGAATTTTTACGGATTTCCCTAGGGGTACCACTAGGGAAAATCACCAAAATCGAGAAATCGTAAAAAGTGGTGAAATTTTGGATCCGAACCCAATAATTCGGGAAAACTCGATCACAATAGCTACTGGAAGCTTGCCGGTCACAACGCGTCGAGAATTGGCTCCGTCGAAATCCGACGAATTTTTACGGATTTCCCTAGGGGGTACCACTAGGGAAAATCACCAAAATCGAGAAATCGTAAAAAGTGGTGAAATTTTGGATCCGAGCCCAATAATTCGGGAAAACTCGATCGGAATAGCTACTGGAAGCTTGCCGGTCACAACGCGTCGAGAATTAGCTCCGTCGGAATTTTTACGTATTTCCCTAGGGGTACCACTAGGGAAAACCACAAAAATCGAGAAATCGTAAAAAGTGGTTAAATTTTTTGATCCGAGCCTAATAATTCGGGAAAACTCGGTCGGAATAGCTCCTGGAAGCTTGCCGGTCACAACGCGTCGAGAATTGGCTCCGTCGGAATTTTTACGGATTTCCCTAGTGGTACCACTAAGGAAAATCACCAATATCGAAAAATCGTAAAAAGTGGTGAAATTTTTTATCCGAGCCCAATAATTCAGGAAAAGTCGATCGGAATAGCTACTGGATGCTTGCCGGTCACAACGCGTCGAGAATTGGCTCCGTCGGAATTTTTACGGATTTCACTAGGGGTACCACTAGGGAAAATCACTAAAATCGCGAAATAGTAAAAAGTGGTGAAATTTTTGATCCGAGCCCAATAATTCGGGAAAACTCGATCGGAATATCTACTGGAAGCTTGCCGGTCACAACGCGTAGAGAATTGGCTCCGTCGTAATCCGACAAATTTTTACGGATTTCCCTAGGGGTACCACTAGGGAAAATCACCAAAATCGAGAAATCGTAAAAAGTGGTGAAATTTTGTATCCGAGCCCAATAATTCGGGAAAACTCGATCGGAAATTCTACTGTAGGCTTGCCGGTCACAACGCGTCGAGAATTGGCTCCCTCGGAATCTGACGAATTTTTACGGATTTCCCTAGGGTACCACTAGTGAAAATCACCAAAATCGAGAAATCGTAAAAAGTGCTGAAATTTTGGATCCGAACCCATTAATTCGGGAAAACTCGATCGGAATAGCTACTGGAAGCTTGCCAGTCACAACGAGTCAAGAATTGGCTCCGTCGGAATTCGACGAATTTTTACGGATTTCCCTAGGGGTACCACTAGGGAAAATCACCAAAATCGAGAAATCGTAAAAAGTGGTGAAATTTTGGATCCGAGCCCAATAATTCGGGAAAACTCGATCGGAATAGCTACTGGAAGCTTGCCGGTCACAACGCGTCGAGAATTGGCTCCGTCGGAATCCGACGAATTTTTAAGGATTTCCCTAGGGGTACCACTAGGGAAAATCACCAAAATCGAGAAATCGTAAAAAGTGGTGAAATTTTCGATCCGAGCCCAATAATTCGGGAAAACTCGATCGGAATAGCTACTGGAAGCTTGCCGGTCACAACTCGTCGAGAATTGGCTCCGTCGGAATTTTTACGGATTTCCCTAGGGGTACCAATAGAGAAAATCACCAAAATCGAGAAATCGTAAAAAGTGGTAAAATTTTGGATCCGAGCCCAATAATTCGGGAAAACTCTATCGGAATAGCTACTGAAAGCTTGCCGGTCACAACGCGTCGAGAATTGGCTCCGTCGGAATCCGACGAATTTTTACGGATTTTCCTAGGGGTACCACTAGGGAAAATCACCAAAATCGAGAAATCGTAAAAAGTGGTAAAATTTTGGATCCGAGCCCAATAATTCGAGAAAACTCGATCGGAATAGCTACTGGAAGCTTGCCGGTCACAACGCGTCGAGAATTGGCTCCGTCGGAATTTTTACGTATTTCCCTAGGGGTACCACTAGGGAAAATCACCAAAATCGAGAAATCCTAAAAAGTGGTGAAATTTTGGATCCGAGCCCAATAATTCGGGAAAACTTGATCGGAATAGCTACTGGAAGCTTGCCGGTCACAACGCGTCGAGAATTGGCTCCGTCGGAATTTTTACGGATTTCCCTAGGGGTACCACTAGGGAAAATCACTAAAATTGAGAACTCGTAAAAAGTGGTCAAATTTTGGATCCGAGCCTAATAATTCGGGAAAACTCGATCGAAATAGCTACTGGAAGCTTGCCGGTCACAACGTGCCGAGAATTGGCTCCGTCGGAATCCGACGAATTTTTACGGATTTCCCTAGGGGTAACACTAGGGAAAATCACCAAAATCGAGAAATCGTAAAAAGTGGTGAAATTTTGGATCCGAGCCCAATAATTCGGGAAAACTCAATCGGAATAGCTACTGGAATCTTGCCGGTCACAACGCGTCGAGAATTGGCTCCGTCGGAATTTTTACGGATTTCCCTAGAGGTACCACTAGGGAAATCACCAAAATCGAGAAATCGTAAAAAGTGGTGAAATTTTGGATCCGAGCCCAATAATTCGGGAAAACTCGATCGGAATAGCTACTGGAAGCTTGCCGGTCACAACGCGTCGAGAATTGGCTCCGTCGGAATCCGACGAATTTTTACGGATTTCCCTAGGGGTACCACTAGAGAAAATCACCAACATCGAGAAATCGTAAAAAGTGGTGAAATTTTGGATCCGAGCCCAATAATTCGGGAAAACTCGATCGCAATAGCTACTGGAAGCTTGCCGGTCACAACGCGTCGAGAATTGGTTCCGTCGGAATCCGACAAATTTTTACGGATTTCCCTAGGGGTACCACTAGGGAAAATCACCAAAATCGAGAAATCGTAAAAACTGGTGAAATTTTGTATCCGAGCCCAATAATTCGGGAAAACTCGATCGGAAATGCTACTGGAAGCTTTCCGGTCACAACGCGTCGAGAATTGGCTCCGTCGGAATCCGACGAATTTTTACGGATTTCCCTAGGGGTACCACTAGGGAAAATCACTAAAATCGAGAAATCGTAAAAAGTGGTGAAATTTTGGATCCGAGCCCAATAATTCGGGAAAACTCAATCGGAATAGCTACTGGAAGCTTACCGGTCACAACGCGTCGAGAATTGGCTCCGTCGGAATCCGACGAATTTTTACGGATTTCCCTAGGGGTACCACTAGGGAAAATCACCAAAATCGAGAAATCGTAAAAAGTGGTGAAATTTTTGATCCGAGCCCAATAATTCGGGAAAACTCGATCGGAATAGCTACTGGAAGCTTGCCGGTCACAACGCGTCGAGAATTGGCTCCGTCGGAATTTTTACGGATTTCCCTAGAGGTACCACTAGGGAAAATCAACAAAATCGAGAAATCGTAAAAAGTGGTGAAATTTTGGATCCGAGCCCAATAATTCGGGAAAACTCGATCGGAATAGCTACTGGAAGCTTGCCGGTCACAACGCGTCGAGAATTGGCTCCGTCGGAATCCGACGAATTTTTACGGATTTCCCTAGGGGTACCACTAGGGAAAATCACCAAAATCGAGAAATCGTAAAAAGTGGTGAAATTTTGGATCCGAGCCCAATAATTCGGGAAAACTCGATCGGAATAGCTACTGGAGGCTTGCCGGTCACAACGCGTCGAGAATTGGCTCCGTCGGAATTTTTACGGATTTCCCTAGGGGTACCACTAGGGAAAATCATCAAAATCGAGAAATCGTAAAAAGTGGTGAAATTTTGGATTCGAGCCCAATAATTCGGGAAAACTCGATCGGAATAACTACTGGAAGCTTGCCGGCCACAACGCGTCGAGAATTGGCTCCGTCGGAATTTTTACGGATTTCCCTAGGGGTACCACTAGGGAAAATCACCAAAATCGAGAAATCATAAAAAGTGGTGAAATTTTGGATCCGAGCCCAATAATTTGGGAAAACTCTATCGGAATAGCTACTGGAAGCTTGCCGGTCACAACGCGTCGAGAATTGGCTCCGTCGGAATTTTTACGGATTTCCCTAGGGGTACCACTAGGAAAAATCATCAAAATCGAGAAATCGTAAAAAGTGGTGAAATTTTGGATCCGAGCCCAATAGTTCGGGAAAACTCGATCACAATAGCTACTGGAAGCTTGCCGGTCACAACGCGTCGAGAATTGGCTCCGTCGGAATCCGAAAAATTTTTACGGATTTCCCTAGGGGTACCACTAGGGAAAATCACCCAAATCGAGAAATCGTAAAAAGTGGTGAAATTTTGGATCCGAGCCCAATAATTCGGGAAAACTCGATCGGAAATACTACTGGAAGCTTGCCGGTCACAACGCGTCGAGAATTGGCTCCGTCGGAATCCGACAAATTTTTACGGATTTCCCTAGGAGTACCACTAGGGAAAATCACCAAAATCGAGAAATCGTAAAAAGTGGTGAAATTTTGGATCCGAGCCCAATAAGTCGAGAAAACTCGATCGGAATAGCTACTGGAAGCTTGCCGGTCACATCGCGTCGAGAATTGGCTCCGTCGGAATTTTTACGGATTTTCCTGGGGGTACCACTAGGGAAAATCACTAAAATCGAGAAATCGTAAAAAGTGGTGAAATTTTGGATCCGAGCCCAATAAGTCGAGAAAACTCGATCGGAATAGCTACTGGAAGCTTGCCGGTCACATCGCGTCGAGAATTGGCTCCGTCGGAATTTTTACGGATTTCCCTAGGGGTACCACTAGGGAAAATCACTAAAATTGAGAACTCGTAAAAAGTGGTCAAATTTTGGATCCGAGCCTAATAATTCGGGAAAACTCGATCGGAATAGCTACTGGAAGCTTGCCGGTCACAACGTGCCGAGAATTGGCTCCGTCGGAATCCGACGAATTTTTACGGATTTCCCTAGGGGTAACACTAGGGAAAATCACCAAAATCGAGAAATCGTAAAAAGTGGTGAAATTTTGGATCCGAGCCCAATAATTCGGGAAAACTCGATCGGAATAGCTACTGGAAGCTTGCCGGTCACAACGCGTCGAGAATTTGCTCCGTCGGAATTTTTACGGATTTTCCTAGAGATACCACTAGGGAAAATCACCAAAATCGAGAAATCGTAAAAAGTGGTGAAATTTTGGATCCGAGCCCAATAATTCGGGAAAACTCGATCGGAATAGCTACTGGAAGCTTGCCGGTCACAACGCGTCGAGAATTGGCTCCGTCGGAATCCGACGAATTTTTACGGATTTCCCAAGGGGTACCACTAGGGAAAATCACCAAAATCAAGAAATCGTAAAAAGTGGTGAAATTTTGGATCCGAGCCCAATAATTCGAGAAAACTCGATCGGAATAGCTACTGGAAGCTTGTCGGTCACAACGAGTCGAGAATTGGCTCCGTCGGAATTTTTACGGATTTCCCTAGGGGTACCACTAGGGAAAATCACCAAAATCGAGAAATCGTAAAAAGTGGTGAAATTTTGGATCCGAGCCTAATAATTCGGGAAAACTCGATCGGAATAGCTACTGGAAGCTTGCCGGTCATAACGTGCCGAGAATTGGCTCCGTCGGAATCCGACGAATTTTTACGGATTTACCTAGGGGTAACACTAGGGAAAATCACCAAAATCGAGAAATCGTAAAAAGTGGTAAAATTTTTGATCCGAGCCCAATAATTCGGGAAAACTCGATCGGAATAGCTACTGGAAGCTTGCCGGTCACAAATCGTCGAGAATTGGCTCCGTCGGAATTTTTACGGATTTCCCTTGGGGTACCACTAGGGAAAATCACCAAAATCGAGAAATCGTAAAAAGTGATGAAATTTTTGATCCGAGCCAAATAATTCGGGAAAACTCGATCGGAATAGCTACTGGAAGCTTGCCGGTCACAACGCGTCGAGAATTGGCTCCGTCGGAATCCGACGAATTTTTACTGATTTCCCTAGGGGTACCACTAGGGAAAATCACCAAAATCGAGAAATCGTAAAAAGTGGTGAAATTTTTGATCCGAGCCCAATAATTCGGAAAAACTCGATCGGAATAGCAACTGGAAGCTTGCCGGTCACAACGCGTCGAGAATTGGCTCCGTCGGAATTCGACAAATTTTTACGGATTTCCCTAGGGGTACCACTAGGGAAAATCACCAAAATCGAGAAATCGTAAAAAGTGGTGAAATTTTTGATCCGAGCCCAATAATTTGGTAAAACTCGATCGGAAATGCTACTGGAAGCTTGCCGGTTACAACGCGTCGAGAATTGGCTCCGTCGGAATCCAACGAATTTTTACGGATTTCCCTAGGGGTACCACTAGGGAAAATCACCAAAATTGAGAAATCGGAAAAAGTGGTGAAATTTTGGATCCTAGCCCAATAATTCGGGAAAACTCGATCGGAATAGCTACTGGAAGCTTGTCGGTCACAACGCGTCGAGAATTGGCTCCGTCGGAATTTTTACGGATTTTCCTAGGGGTACCACTAGGGAAATTCACCAAAATCGAGAAATCGTAAAAAGTGGTGAAATTTTTGATCCGAGCCCAATAATTCGGGAAAACTCGATCGGAATAGCTACTGGAAGCTTGTCGGTCACAACGCGTCAAGAATTGGCTCCGTCAGAATTTTTACGGATTTCCCTAGGGGTACCACTAGGGAAAATCACCAAAATCGAGAAAACGTAAAAAGTGGTCAAATTTTGGATCCGAGCCTAATAATTCGGGAAAACTCGATCGGAATAGCTACTGGAAGCTTGCCGGTCACAACGTGCCGAGAATTGGCTCCGTCGGAATCCGACGAATTTTTACGGATTTCCCTAGGGGTAACACTAGGGAAAATCACCAAAATCGTGAAATCGTAAATAGTGGTGAAATTTTGGATCCGAGCCCAATAATTTGGGAAAACTCGATCGGAATAGCTACTGGAAGCTTGCCGGTCACAACGCGTCGAGAATTGGCTCCGTCGGAATTTTTACGGATTTCCCTAGGGGTACCACTAGGGAAAATCACCAAAATCGAGAAATCATAAAAAGTGGTGAAATTTTGGATCCGAGACCAATAATTCGGGAAAACTTGATCGGAATAGCTACTGGAAGCTTGCCGGTCACAACGCGTCGAGAATTGGCTCCGTCGGAATTTTTACGGATTTCCCTAGGGGTACCACTAGGGAAAATCACTAAAATTGAGAACTCGTAAAAAGTGGTCAAATTTTGGATCCGAGCCTAATAATTCGGGAAAACTCGATCGGAATAGATACTGGAAGCTTGCCGGTCACAACGCGTCGAGAATTGGCTCCGTCGGAATTTTTACGGATTTCCCTAGGGGTACCACTAGGGAAAATCACTAAAATTGAGAACTCGTAAAAAGTGGTCAAATTTTGGATCCGAGCCTAATAATTCGGGAAAACTCGATCGGAATAGCTACTGGAAGCTTGCCGGTCACAACGTGCCGAGAATTGGCTCCGTCGGAATCCGACGAATTTTTACGGATTTCCCTAGGGGTACCACTAGGGAAAATCACCAAAATCGAGAAATCGTAAAAAGTGGTGAAATTTTGGTTCCGAGCCCAATAATTCGGAAAAACTCGATCGGAATAGCTACTGGAAGCTTGCCGGTCACAACGCGTCGAGAATTGGCTCCGTCGGAATTTTTACGGATTTCCCTAGGGGTACCACTAGGGAAAATCATCAAAATCGAGAAATCGTAAAAAGTAGTGAAATTTTGGATCCGAGCCCAATAATTCAGGAAAACTCGATCGGAATAGCTACTGGAAGCTTGCCGGTCACAACGCGTTGAGAATTGGCTCCGTCGGAATTTTTACGGATTTCCCTAGGGGTACCACTAGGGAAAATCACCAAAATCGAGAAATCATAAAAAGTGGTGAAATTTTGGATTCGAGCCCAATAATTTGGGAAAACTCGATCGGAATAGCTACTGGAAGCTTGCCGGTCACAACGCGTCGAGAATTGGCTCCGTCGGAATTTTTACGGATTTCCCTAGGGGTACCACTAGGGAAAATCACTAAAATTGAGAACTCGTAAAAAGTGGTCAAATTTTGGATCCGAGCCTAATAATTCGGGAAAACTCGATCGGAATAGCTACTGGAAGCTTGCCGGTCACAACGTGCCGAGAATTGGCTCCGTCGGAATCCGACGAATTTTTACGGATTTCCCTAGGGGTAACACTAGGGAAAATCACCAAAATCGAGAAATCGTAAAAAGTGGTGAAATTTTGGATCCGAGCCCAATAATTCGGGAAAACTCGATCGGAATAACTACTGGAAGCTTGCCGATCACAACGCGTCAAGAATTGGCTCCGTCCGAATCTGACGAATTTTTACGGATTTCCCAAGGGTGCCATTAGGGAAAATCACCAAAATCGAGAAATCGTAAAAAGTGGTGAAATTTTGGATCCGAGCCCAATAATTCGGGAAAACTCGATCGGAATAGCTACTGGAAGCTTGCCGGTCACAACGCGTCGAGAATTGGCTCCGTCGGAATTTTTACGGATTTCCCTAGGGGTACCACTAGGGAAAATCATCAAAATCGAGAAATCGTAAAAAGTGGTGAAATTTTGGATTCGAGCCCAATAATTCGGGAAAACTCGATCGGAATAACTACTGGAAGCTTGCCGGTCACAACGCGTCGAGAATTGGCTCCGTCGGAATTTTTACGGATTTCCCTAGGGGTACCACTAGGGAAAATCACCAAAATCGAGAAATCATAAAAAGTGGTGAAATTTTGGATCCGAGCCCAATAATTTGGGAAAACTCTATCGGAATATCTACTGGAAGCTTGCCGGTCACAACGTGTCGAGAATTGGCTCCGTCGGAATTTTTACGGATTTCCCTAGGGGTACCACTAGGGAAAATCACTAAAATTGAGAACTCGTAAAAAGTGGTGAAATTTTGGATCCAAGCCTAATAATTCGGGAAAACTCGATCGGAATAGCTACTGGAAGCTTGCCGGTCACAACGTGCCAAGAATTGGCTCCGTCGAAATCCGACGAATTTTTACGGATTTCACTAGGGGTAACACTAGGGAAAATCACCAAAATCGAGAAATCGTAAAAAGTGGTGAAATTTTGGATCCGAGCCCAATAATTCGGGAAAACTCGATCGTAATAGCTACTGGAAGCTTGCCGGTCACAACGCGTCGAGAATTGGCTCCGTCGGAATCCGACGAATTTTTACGGATTTCCCTAGGGGTACCACAAGGGAAAATCACCAAAATCGAGAAATCGTAAAAAGTGGTGAAATTTTTTATCCGAGCCCAATAATTCGGAAAAACTAGATCGGAATAGCTACTGGAAGCTTTCCGGTCACAACGCGTCGAGAATTAGCTCCGTCAGAATTTTTACGGATTTCCCTAGGGGTACCACTAGGGAAAATCACCAAAATCGAGAAATCATAAAAAGTGGTGAAATTTTGGATCCGAGCCCAATAATTCGGGAAAACTCGATCGGAATAGCTACTGGAAGCTTGCCGGTCACAACGCGTCGAGAATTGGCTCCGTCGGAATTTTTACGGATTTCCCTAGGGGTACCACTAGGGAAAATCACTAAAATTGAGAACTCGTAAAAAGTGGTCAAATTTTGGATCCGAGCCTAATAATTCGGGAAAACTCGATCGGAATAGCTACTGGAAGCTTGCCGGTCACAACGTGCCGAGAATTGGCTCCGTCGGAATCCGACGAATTTTTACGGATTTCCCTAGGGGTAACACTAGGGAAAATCACCAAAATCGTGAAATCGTAAATAGTGGTGAAATTTTGGATCCGAGCCCAATAATTCGGGAAAACTCGATCGGAATAGCTACTGGAAGCTTGCCGGTCACAACGCGTCGAGAATTGGCTCCGTCGGAATTTTTACGGATTTCCCTAGGGGTACCACTAGGGAAAATCACCAAAATCGAGAAATCATAAAAAGTGGTGAAATTTTGGATCCGAGACCAATAATTCGGGAAAACTTGATCGGAATAGCTACTGGAAGCTTGCCGGTCACAACGCGTCGAGAATTGGCTCCGTCGGAATTTTTACGGATTTCCCTAGGGGTACCACTAGGGAAAATCACTAAAATTGAGAACTCGTAAAAAGTGGTCAAATTTTGGATCCGAGCCTAATAATTCGGGAAAACTCGATCGGAATAGATACTGGAAGCTTTCCGGTCACAACGCGTCGAGAATTGGCTCCGTCGGAATTTTTACGGATTTCCCTAGGGGTACCACTAGGGAAAATCACTAAAATTGAGAACTCGTAAAAAGTGGTCAAATTTTGGATCCGAGCCTAATAATTCGGGAAAACTCGATCGGAATAGCTACTGGAAGCTTGCCGGTCACAACGTGCCGAGAATTGGCTCCGTCGGAATCCGACGAATTTTTACGGATTTCCCTAGGGGTACCACTAGGGAAAATCACCAAAATCGAGAAATCGTAAAAAGTGGTGAAATTTTGGTTCCGAGCCCAATAATTCGGAAAAACTCGATCGGAATAGCTACTGGAAGCTTGCCGGTCACAACGCGTCGAGAATTGGCTCCGTCGGAATTTTTACGGATTTCCCTAGGGGTACCACTAGGGAAAATCATCAAAATCGAGAAATCGTAAAAAGTGGTGAAATTTTGGATCCGAGCCCAATAATTCAGGAAAACTCGATCGGAATAGCTACTGGAAGCTTGCCGGTCACAACGCGTTGAGAATTGGCTCCGTCGGAATTTTTACGGATTTCCCTAGGGGTACCACTAGGGAAAATCACCAAAATCGAGAAATCACAAAAAGTGGTGAAATTTTGGATTCGAGCCCAATAATTTGGGAAAACTCGATCGGAATAGCTACTGGAAGCTTGCCGGTCACAACGCGTCGAGAATTGGCTCCGTCGGAATTTTTACGGATTTCCCTAGGGGTACCACTAGGGAAAATCACTAAAATTGAGAACTCGTAAAAAGTGGTCAAATTTTGGATCCGAGCCTAATAATTCGGGAAAACTCGATCGGAATAGCTACTGGAAGCTTGCCGGTCACAACGTGCCGAGAATTGGCTCCGTCGGAATCCGACGAATTTTTACGGATTTCCCTAGGGGTAACACTAGGGAAAATCACCAAAATCGAGAAATCGTAAAAAGTGGTGAAATTTTGGATCCGAGCCCAATAATTCGGGAAAACTCGATCGGAATAACTACTGGAAGCTTGCCGATCACAACGCGTCAAGAATTGGCTCCGTCCGAATCTGACGAATTTTTACGGATTTCCCAAGGGTGCCATTAGGGAAAATCACCAAAATCGAGAAATCGTAAAAAGTGGTGAAATTTTGGATCCGAGCCCAATAATTCGGGAAAACTCGATCGGAATAGCTACTGGAAGCTTGCCGGTCACAACGCGTCGAGAATTGGCTCCGTCGGAATTTTTACGGATTTCCCTAGGGGTACCACTAGGGAAAATCATCAAAATCGAGAAATCGTAAAAAGTGGTGAAATTTTGGATTCGAGCCCAATAATTCGGGAAAACTCGATCGGAATAACTACTGGAAGCTTGCCGGTCACAACGCGTCGAGAATTGGCTCCGTCGGAATTTTTACGGATTTCCCTAGGGGTACCACTAGGGAAAATCACCAAAATCGAGAAATCATAAAAAGTGGTGAAATTTTGGATCCGAGCCCAATAATTTGGGAAAACTCTATCGGAATAGCTACTGGAAGCTTGCCGGTCACAACGTGTCGAGAATTGGCTCCGTCGGAATTTTTACGGATTTCCCTAGGGGTACCACTAGGGAAAATCACTAAAATTGAGAACTCGTAAAAAGTGGTGAAATTTTGGATCCAAGCCTAATAATTCGGGAAAACTCGATCGGAATAGCTACTGGAAGCTTGCCGGTCACAACGTGCCAAGAATTGGCTCCGTCGGAATCCGACGAATTTTTACGGATTTCCCTAGGGGTAACACTAGGGAAAATCACCAAAATCGAGAAATCGTAAAAAGTGGTGAAATTTTGGATCCGAGCCCAATAATTCGGGAAAACTCGATCGTAATAGCTACTGGAAGCTTGCCGGTCACAACGCGTCGAGAATTGGCTCCGTCGGAATCCGACGAATTTTTACGGATTTCCCTAGGGGTACCACAAGGGAAAATCACCAAAATCGAGAAATCGTAAAAAGTGGTGAAATTTTTTATCCGAGCCCAATAATTCGGAAAAACTAGATCGGAATAGCTACTGGAAGCTTTCCGGTCACAACGCGTCGAGAATTAGCTCCGTCAGAATTTTTACGGATTTCCCTAGGGGTACCACTAGGGAAAATCACCAAAATCGAGAAATCATAAAAAGTGGTGAAATTTTGGATCCGAGCCCAATAATTCGGGAAAACTCGATCGGAATAGCTACTGGAAGCTTGCCGGTCACAACGCGTCGAGAATTGGCTCCGTCGGAATTTTTACGGATTTCCCTAGGGGTACCACTAGGGAAAATCATCAAAATCGAGAAATCGTAAAAAGTGGTGAAATTTTGGATCCGAGCCCAATAATTCGGGAAAACTCGATCGGAATAGCTACTGGAAGCTTGCCGGTCACAACGCGTTGAGAATTGGCTCCGTCGGAATTTTTACGGATTTCCCTAGGGGTACCACTAGGGAAAATCACCAAAATCGAGAAATCATAAAAAGTGGTGAAATTTTGGATTCGAGCCCAATAATTTGGAAAAACTCGATCGGAATAGCTACTGGAAGCTTGCCGGTCACAACGCGTCGAGAATTGGCTCCGTCGGAATTTTTACGGATTTCCCTAGGGGTACCACTAGGGAAAATCACTAAAATTGAGAACTCGTAAAAAGTGGTCAAATTTTGGATCCGAGCCTAATAATTCGGGAAAACTCGATCGGAATAGCTACTGGAAGCTTGCCGGTCACAACGTGCCGAGAATTGGCTCCGTCGGAATCCGACGAATTTTTACGGATTTCCCTAGGGGTAACACTAGGGAAAATCACCAAAATCGAGAAATCGTAAAAAGTGGTGAAATTTTGGATCCGAGCCCAATAATTCGGGAAAACTCGATCGGAATAACTACTGGAAGCTTGCCGGTCACAACGCGTCAAGAATTGGCTCCGTCCGAATCTGACGAATTTTTACGGATTTCCCAAGGGTGCCATTAGGGAAAATCACCAAAATCGAGAAATCGTAAAAAGTGGTGAAATTTTGGATCCGAGCCCAATAATTCGGGAAAACTCGATCGGAATAGCTACTGGAAGCTTGCCGGTCACAACGCGTCGAGAATTGGCTCCGTCGGAATTTTTACGGATTTCCCTAGGGGTACCACTAGGGAAAATCATCAAAATCGAGAAATCGTAAAAAGTGGTGAAATTTTGGATTCGAGCCAAATAATTCGGGAAAACTCGATCGGAATAACTACTGGAAGCTTGCCGGTCACAACGCGTCGAGAATTGGCTCCGTCGGAATTTTTACGGATTTCCCTAGGGGTACCACTAGGGAAAATCACCAAAATCGAGAAATCATAAAAAGTGGTGAAATTTTGGATCCGAGCCCAATAATTTGGGAAAACTCTATCGGAATAGCTACTGGAAGCTTGCCGGTCACAACGCGTCGAGAATTGGCTCCGTCGGAATTTTTACGGATTTCCCTAGGGGTACCACTAGGGAAAATCACTAAAATTGAGAACTCGTAAAAAGTGGTCAAATTTTGGATCCAAGCCTAATAATTCGGGAAAACTCGATCGGAATAGCTACTGGAAGCTTGCCGGTCACAACGTGCCAAGAATTGGCTCCGTCGGAATCCGACGAATTTTTACGGATTTCCCTAGGGGTAACACTAGGGAAAATCACCAAAATCGAAAAATCGTAAAAAGTGGTGAAATTTTTGATCCGAGCCCAATAATTCGGGAAAACTCGATCGTAATAGCTACTGGAAGCTTGCCGGTCACAACGCGTCGAGAATTGGCTCCGTCGGAATCCGACGAATTTTTACGGATTTCCCTAGGGGTACCACTAGGGAAAATCACCAAAATTGAGAAATCGGAAAAAGTGGCGAAATTTTGGATCCTAGCCCAATAATTCGGGAAAACTCGATCGGAATAGCTACTGGAAGCTTGTCGGTCACAACGCGTCGAGAATTGGCTCCGTCGGAATTTTTACGGATTTTCCTAGGGGTACCACTAGGGAAATTCACCAAAATCGAGAAATCGTAAAAAGTGGTGAAATTTTTAATCAGAGCCCAATAATTCGGGAAAACTCGATCGGAATAGCTACTGGAAGCTTGTCGGTCACAACGCGTCGAGAATTGGCTCCGTCAGAATTTTTACGGATTTCCCTAGGGGTACCACTAGGGAAAATCACCAAAATCGAGAAATCGTAAAAAGTGGTCAAATTTTGGATCCGAGCCTAATAATTCGGGAAAACTCTATCGGAATAGCTACTGGAAGCTTGCCGGTCACAACGTGCCGAGAATTGGCTCCGTCGGAATCCGACGAATTTTTACGGATTTCCCTAGGGGTAACACTAGGGAAAATCACCAAAATCGTGAAATCGTAAATAGTGGTGAAATTTTGGATCCGAGCCCAATAATTCGGGAAAACTCGATCGGAATAGCTACTGGAAGCTTGCCGGTCACAACGCGTCGAGAATTGGCTCCGTCGGAATTTTTACGGATTTCCCTAGGGGTACCACTAGGGAAAATCACCAAAATCGAGAAATCATAAAAAGTGGTGAAATTTTGGATCCGAGCCCAATAATTCGGGAAAACTTGATCGGAATAGCTACTGGAAGCTTGCCGGTCACAACGCGTCGAGAATTGGCTCCGTTGGAATTTTTACGGATTTCCCTAGGGGTACCACTAGGGAAAATCACTAAAATTGAGAACTCGTAAAAAGTGGTCAAATTTTGGATCCGAGCCTAATAATTCGGGAAAACTCGATCGGAATAGATACTGGAAGCTTGCCGGTCACAACGCGTCGAGAATTGGCTCCGTCGGAATTTTTACGGATTTCCCTAGGGGTAACACTAGGGAAAATCACCAAAATCGAGAAATCGTAAAAAGTGGTGAAATTTTTTATCCGAGCCCAATAATTCGGAAAAACTAGATCGGAATAGCTACTGGAAGCTTTCCGGTCACAACGCGTCGAGAATTAGCTCCGTCAGAATTTTTACGGATTTCCCTAGGGGTACCACTAGGGAAAATCACCAAAATCGAGAAATCATAAAAAGTGGTGAAATTTTGGATCCGAGCCCAATAATTCGGGAAAACTCGATCGGAATAGCTACTGGAAGCTTGCCGGTCACAACGCGTCGAGAATTGGCTCCGTCGGAATTTTTACGGATTTCCCTAGGGGTACCACTAGGGAAAATCACTAAAATTGAGAACTCGTAAAAAGTGGTCAAATTTTGGATCCGAGCCTAATAATTCGGGAAAACTCGATCGGAATAGCTACTGGAAGCTTGCCGGTCACAACGTGCCGAGAATTGGCTCCGTCGGAATCCGACGAATTTTTACGGATTTCCCTAGGGGTAACACTAGGGAAAATCACCAAAATCGAGAAATCGTAAAAAGTGGTGAAATTTTGGATCCGAGCCCAATAATTCGGGAAAACTCGATCGGAATAGCTACTGGAAGCTTGCCGGTCACAACGCGTCGAGAATTGGCTCCGTCGGAATTTTTACGGATTTTCCTAGAGATACCACTAGGGAAAATCACCAAAATCGAGAAATCGTAAAAAGTGGTGAAATTTTGGATCCGAGCCCAATAATTCGGGAAAACTCGATCGGAATAGCTACTGGAAGCTTGCCGGTCACAACGCGTCGAGAATTGGCTCCGTCGGAATCCGACGAATTTTTACGGATTTCCCAAGGGGTACCACTAGGGAAAATCACCAAAATCAAGAAATCGTAAAAAGTGGTGAAATTTTGGATCCGAGCCCAATAATTCGAGAAAACTCGATCGGAATAGCTACTGGAAGCTTGTCGGTCACAACGAGTCGAGAATTGGCTCCATCGGAATTTTTACGGATTTCCCTAGGGGTACCACTAGGGAAAATCACCAAAATCGAGAAATCGTAAAAAGTGGTGAAATTTTGGATCCGAGCCTAATAATTCGGGAAAACTCGATCGGAATAGCTACTGGAAGCTTGCCGGTCATAACGTGCCGAGAATTGGCTCCGTCGGAATCCGACGAATTTTTACGGATTTACCTAGGGGTAACACTAGGGAAAATCACCAAAATCGAGAAATCGTAAAAAGTGGTAAAATTTTTGATCCGAGCCCAATAATTCGGGAAAACTCGATCGGAATAGCTACTGGAAGCTTGCCGGTCACAAATCGTCGAGAATTGGCTCCGTCGGAATTTTTACGGATTTCCCTTGGGGTACCACTAGGGAAAATCACCAAAATCGAGAAATCGTAAAAAGTGGTGAAATTTTTGATCCGAGCCAAATAATTCGGGAAAACTCGATCGGAATAGCTACTGGAAGCTTGCCGGTCACAACGCGTCGAGAATTGGCTCCGTCGGAATCCGACGAATTTTTACTGATTTCCCTAGGGGTACCACTAGGGAAAATCACCAAAATCGAGAAATCGTAAAAAGTGGTGAAATTTTTGATCCGAGCCCAATAATTCGGAAAAACTCGATCGGAATAGCAACTGGAAGCTTGCCGGTCACAACGCGTCGAGAATTGGCTCCGTCGGAATTCGACAAATTTTTACGGATTTCCCTAGGGGTACCACTAGGGAAAATCACCAAAATCGAGAAATCGTAAAAAGTGGTGAAATTTTTGATCCGAGCCCAATAATTTGGTAAAACTCGATCGGAAATGCTACTGGAAGCTTGCCGGTCACAACGCGTCGAGAATTGACTCCGTCGGAATCCGACGAATTTTTACGGATTTCCCTAGGGGTACCACTAGGGAAAATCACCAAAATTGAGAAATCGGAAAAAGTGGTGAAATTTTGGATCCTAGCCCAATAATTCGGGAAAACTCGATCGGAATAGCTACTGGAAGCTTGTCGGTCACAACGCGTCGAGAATTGGCTCCGTCGGAATTTTTACGGATTTTTCTAGGGGTACCACTAGGGAAATTCACCAAAATCGAGAAATCGTAAAAAGTGGTGAAATTTTTGATCAGAGCCCAATAATTCGGGAAAACTCGATCGGAATAGCTACTGGAAGCTTGTCGGTCACAACGCGTCGAGAATTGGCTCCGTCAGAATTTTTACGGATTTCCCTAGGGGTACCACTAGGGAAAATCACCAAAATCGAGAAATCGTAAAAAGTGGTCAAATTTTGGATCCGAGCCTAATAATTCGGGAAAACTCGATCGGAATAGCTACTGGAAGCTTGCCGGTCACAACGTGCCGAGAATTGGCTCCGTCGGAATCCGACGAATTTTTACGGATTTCACTAGGGGTAACACTAGGGAAAATCACCAAAATCGTGAAATCGTAAATAGTGGTGAAATTTTGGATCCGAGCCCAATAATTCGGGAAAACTCGATCGGAATAGCTACTGGAAGCTTGCCGGTCACAACGCGTCGAGAATTGGCTCCGTCGGAATTTTTACGGATTTCCCTAGGGGTACCACTAGGGAAAATCACCAAAATCGAGAAATCATAAAAAGTGGTGAAATTTTGGATCCGAGCCCAATAATTCGGGAAAACTTGATCGGAATAGCTACTGGAAGCTTGCCGGTCACAACGCGTCGAGAATTGGCTCCGTCGGAATTTTTACGGATTTCCCTAGGGGTACCACTAGGGAAAATCACTAAAATTGAGAACTCGTAAAAAGTGGTCAAATTTTGGATCCGAGCCTAATAATTCGGGAAAACTCGATCGGAATAGATACTGGAAGCTTGCCGGTCACAACGCGTCGAGAATTGGCTCCGTCGGAATTTTTACGGATTTCCCTAGGGGTACCACTAGGGAAAATCACTAAAATTGAGAACTCGTAAAAAGTGGTCAAATTTTGGATCCGAGCCTAATAATTCGGGAAAACTCGATCGGAATAGCTACTGGAAGCTTGCCGGTCACAACGTGCCGAGAATTGGCTCCGTCGGAATCCGACGAATTTTTACGGATTTCCCTAGGGGTACCACTAGGAAAAATCACCAAAATCGAGAAATCGTAAAAAGTGGTGAAATTTTGGTTCCGATCCCAATAATTCGGAAAAACTCGATCGGAATAGCTACTGGAAGCTTGCCGGTCACAACGCGTCGAGAATTGGCTCCGTCGGAATTTTTACGGATTTCCCTAGGGGTACCACTAGGGAAAATCATCAAAATCGAGAAATCGTAAAAAGTGGTGAAATTTTTGATCCGAGCCCAATAATTCGGGAAAACTCGATCGGAATAGCTACTGGAAGCTTGCCGGTCACAACAAGTTGAGAATTGGCTCCGTCGGAATTTTTACGGATTTCCCTAGGGGTACCACTAGGGAAAATCACCAAAATCGAGAAATCATAAAAAGTGGTGAAATTTTGGATTCGAGCCCAATAATTTGGGAAAACTCGATCGGAATAGCTACTGGAAGCTTGCCGGTCACAACGCGTCGAGAATTGGCTCCGTCGGAATTTTTACGGATTTCCCTTGGGGTACCACTAGGGAAAATCACCAAAATCGAGAAATCGTAAAAAGTGGTCAAATTTTGGATCCGAGCCTAATAATTCGGGAAAACTCGATCGGAATAGCTACTGGAAGCTTGCCGGTCACAACGTGCCGAGAATTGGCTACGTCGGAATTCGACGAATTTTTACGGATTTCCCTAGGGGTAACACTAGGGAAAATCACCAAAATCGTGAAATCGTAAATAGTGGTGAAATTTTGGATCCGAGCCCAATAATTCGGGAAAACTCGATCGGAATAGCTACTGGAAGCTTGCCGGTCACAACGCGTCGAGAATTGGCTCCGTCGGAATTTTTACGGATTTCCCTAGGGGTACCACTAGGGAAAATCACCAAAATCGAGAAATCATAAAAAGTGGTGAAATTTTGGATCCGAGCCCAATAATTCGGGAAAACTTGATCGGAATAGCTACTGGAAGCTTGCCGGTCACAACGCGTCGAGAATTGGCTCCGTCGGAATTTTTACGGATTTCCCTAGGGGTACCACTAGGGAAAATCACTAAAATTGAGAACTCGTAAAAAGTGGTCAAATTTTGGATCCGAGCCTAATAATTCGGGAAAACTCGATCGGAATAGATACTGGAAGCTTGCCGGTCACAACGCGTCGAGAATTGGCTCCGTCGGAATTTTTACGGATTTCCCTAGGGGTACCACTAGGGAAAATCACTAAAATTGAGAACTCGTAAAAAGTGGTCAAATTTTGGATCCGAGCCTAATAATTCGGGAAAACTCGATCGGAATAGCTACTGGAAGCTTGCCGGTCACAACGTGCCGAGAATTGGCTCCGTCGGAATCCGACGAATTTTTACGGATTTCCCTAGGGGTACCACTAGGGAAAATCACCAAAATCGAGAAATCGTAAAAAGTGGTGAAATTTTGGTTCCGAGCCCAATAATTCGGAAAAACTCGATCGGAATAGCTACTGGAAGCTTGCCGGTCACAACGCGTCGAGAATTGGCTCCGTCGGAATTTTTACGGATTTCCCTAGGGGTACCACTAGGGAAAATCATCAAAATCGAGAAATCGTAAAAAGTGGTGAAATTTTTGATCCGAGCCCAATAATTCGGGAAAACTCGATCGGAATAGCTACTGGAAGCTTGCCGGTCACAACGCGTTGAGAATTGGCTCCGTCGGAATTTTTACGGATTTCCCTAGGGGTACCACTAGGGAAAATCACCAAAATCGAGAAATCATAAAAAGTGGTGAAATTTTGGATTCGAGCCCAATAATTTGGGAAAACTCGATCGGAATAGCTACTGGAAGCTTGCCGGTCACAACGCGTCGAGAATTGGCTCCGTCGGAATTTTTACGGATTTCCCTAGGGGTACCACTAGGGAAAATCACTAAAATTGAGAACTCGTAAAAAGTGGTCAAATTTTGGATCCGAGCCTAATAATTCGGGAAAACTCGATCGGAATAGCTACTGGAAGCATGCCGGTCACAACGTGCCGAGAATTGGCTCCGTCGGAATCCGACGAATTTTTACGGATTTCCCTAGGGGTAACACTAGGAAAAATCACCAAAATCGAGAAATCGTAAAAAGTGGTGAAATTTTGGATTCGAGCCCAATAATTCGGGAAAACTCGATCGGAATAACTACTGGAAGCTTGCCGGTCACAACGCGTCAAGAATTGGCTCCGTCCGAATCTGACGAATTTTTACGGATTTCCCAAGGGTGCCATTAGGGAAAATCACCAAAATCGAGAAATCGTAAAAAGTGGTGAAATTTTGGATCCGAGCCCAATAATTCGGGAAAACTCGATCGGAATAGCTACTGGAAACTTGCCGGTCACAACGCGTCGAGAATTGGCTCCGTCGGAATTTTTACGGATTTCCCTAGGGGTACCACTAGGGAAAATCATCAAAATCGAGAAATCGTAAAAAGTGGTGAAATTTTGGATTCGAGCCCAATATTTCGGGAAAACTCGATCGGAATAACTACTGGAAGCTAGCCGGTCACAACGCGTCGAGAATTGGCTCCGTCGGAATTTTTACGGATTTCCCTAGGGGTACCACTAGGGAAAATCACCAAAATCGAGAAATCATAAAAAGTGGTGAAATTTTGGATCCGAGCCCAATAATTTGGGAAAACTCTATCGGAATAGCTACTGGAAGCTTGCCGGTCACAACGCGTCGAGAATTGGCTCCGTCGGAATTTTTACGGATTTCCCTAGGGGTACCACTAGGGAAAATCACTAAAATTGAGAACTCGTAAAAAGTGGTCAAATTTAGGATCCAAGCCTAATAATTCGGGAAAACTCGATCGGAATAGCTACTGGAAGCTTGCCGGTCACAACGTGCCAAGAATTGGCTCCGTCGGAATCCGACGAATTTTTACGGATTTCCCTAGGGGTAACACTAGGGAAAATCACCAAAATCGAAAAATCGTAAAAAGTGGTGAAATTTTGGATCCGAGCCCAATAATTCGGGAAAACTCGATCGTAATAGCTACTGGAAGCTTGCCGGTCACAACGCGTCGAGAATTAGCTCCGTCAGAATTTTTACGGATTTCCCTAGGGGTACCACTAGGGAAAATTACCAAAATCGAGAAATCATAAAAAGTGGTGAAATTTTGGATCCGAGCCCAATAATTCGGGAAAACTCGATCGGAATAGCTACTGGAAGCTTGCCGGTCACAACGCGTCGAGAATTGGCTCCGTCGGAATTTTTACGGATTTCCCTAAGGGTACCACTAGGGAAAATCACTAAAATTGAGAACTCGTAAAAAGTGGTCAAATTTTGGATCCGAGCCTAATAATTCGGGAAAACTCGATCGGAATAGCTACTGGAAGCTTGCCGGTCACAACGTGCCGAGAATTGGCTCCGTCGGAATCCGACGAATTTTTACGGATTTCCCTAGGGGTAACACTAGGGAAAATCACCAAAATCGAGAAATCGTAAAAAGTGGTGAAATTTTGGATCCGAGCCCAATAATTCGGGAAAACTCGATCGGAATAGCTACTGGAAGCTTGCCGGTCACAACGCGTCGAGAATTGGCTCCGTCGGAATTTTTACGGATTTTCCTAGAGATACCACTAGGGAAAATCACCAAAATCGAGAAATCGTAAAAAGTGGTGAAATTTTGGATCCGAGCCCAATAATTCGGGAAAACTCGATCGGAATAGCTACTGGAAGCTTGCCGGTCACAACGCGTCGAGAATTGGCTCCGTCGGAATCCGACGAATTTTTACGGATTTCCCAAGGGGTACCACTAGGGAAAATCACCAAAATCAAGAAATCGTAAAAAGTGGTGAAATTTTGGATCCGAGCCCAATAATTCGAGAAAACTCGATCGGAATAGCTACTGGAAGCTTGTCGGTCACAACGAGTCGAGAATTGGCTCCGTCGGAATTTTTACGGATTTCCCTAGGGGTACCACTAGGGAAAATCACCAAAATCGAGAAATCGTAAAAAGTGATGAAATTTTGGATCCGAGCCTAATAATTCGGGAAAACTCGATCGGAATAGCTACTGGAAGCTTGCCGGTCATAACGTGCCGAGAATTGGCTCCGTCGGAATCCGACGAATTTTTACGGATTTACCTAGGGGTAACACTAGGGAAAATCACCAAAATCGAGAAATCGTAAAAAGTGGTAAAATTTTTGATCCGAGCCCAATAATTCGGGAAAACTCGATCGGAATAGCTACTGGAAGCTTGCCGGTCACAAATCGTCGAGAATTGGCTCCGTCGGAATTTTTACGGATTTCCCTAGGGGTACCACTAGGGAAAATCATCAAAATCGAGAAATCGTAAAAAGTGGTGAAATTTTGGAGCCGAGCCCAATAATTCGGGAAAACTCGATCGGAATAACTACTGGAAGCTTGCCGGTCACAACGCGTCGAGAATTGGCTCCGTCGGAATTTTTACGGATTTCCCTAGGGGTACCACTAGGGAAAATCACCAAAATCGAGAAATCATAAAAAGTGGTGAAATTTTGGATCCGAGCCAAATAATTTGGGAAAACTCTATCGGAATAGCTACTGGAAGCTTGCCGGTCACAACGCGTCGAGAATTGGCTCCGTCGGAATCCGACGAATTTTTACGGATTTCCCTAGGGGTACCACTAGGGAAAATCACCAAAATCGAGAAATCGTAAAAAGTGGTGAAATTTTGGATCCGAGCCCAATAATTCGGGAAAACTCGATCGGAATAGCTACTGGAGGCTTGCTGGTCACAACGCGTCGAGAATTGGCTCCGTCGGAATCCAACAAATTTTTACGGATTTCCCTAGGGGTACCACTAGGGAAAATCACCAAAATCGAGAAATCGTAAAAAGTGGTGAAATTTTGGATACGAGCCCAATAATTGAGGAAAACTCGATCGGAATAGCTACTGGAAGCATGCCGATCACAAGGCGTCGAGAATTGGCTCCGTCGGAATCCGACGAATTTTTACGGATTTCCCTAGGGGTACCACTAGGGAAA
Source organism: Excoecaria cochinchinensis (assembly GCA_947683425.1). Lineage (NCBI taxonomy): Eukaryota > Viridiplantae > Streptophyta > Magnoliopsida > Malpighiales > Euphorbiaceae > Excoecaria > Excoecaria cochinchinensis. The sequence continues at coordinate 118,154 of CANTUQ010000237.1, forward strand.
ATCACCAAAATCGAGAAATCGTAAAAAGTGGTGAAATTTTGGATCCGAGCCCAATAATTCGGGAAAAATCGATCGGAATAGCTACTGGAAGCTTGCCGGTCACAACGCGTCGAGAATTGGCTCCGTCGGAATTTTTACGGATTTCCCTAGGGGTACCACTAGGGAAAATCACCAAAATCGAGAAATCATAAAAAGTGGTGAAATTTTGGATCCGAGCCCAATAATTCGGGAAAACTTGATCGGAATAGCTACTGGAAGCTTGCCGGTCACAACGCGTCGAGAATTGGCTCCGTCGGAATTTTTACGGATTTTCCTAGGGGTACCACTAGGGAAAATCACTAAAATTGAGAACTCGTAAAAAGTGGTCAAATTTTGGATCCGAGCCTAATAATTCGGGAAAACTTGATCGGAATAGCTACTGGAAGCTTGCCGGTCACAACGTGCCGAGAATTGGCTCCGTCGGAATCCGACGAATTTTTACGGATTTCCCTAGGGGTAACACTAGGGAAAATCACCAAAATCGAGAAATCGTAAAAAGTGGTGAAATTTTGGATCCGAGCCCAATAATTCGGGAAAACTCGATCGGAATAGCTACTGGAATCTTGCCGGTCACAACGCGTCGAGAATTGGCTCCGTCGGAATTTTTACGGATTTCCCTAGAGGTACCATTAGGGAAATCACCAAAATCGAGAAATCGTAAAAAGTGGTGAAATTTTGGATCCGAGCCCAATAATTCGGGAAAACTCGATCGGAATAGCTACTGGAAGCTTGCCGGTCACAACGCGTCGAGAATTGGCTCCGTCGGAATCCGACGAATTTTTACGGATTTCCCTAGGGGTACCACTAGAGAAAATCACCAAAATAGAGAAATCGTAAAAAGTGGTGAAATTTTGGATCCGAGCCGAATAATTCGGGAAAACTCGATCGCAATAGCTACTGGAAGCTTGCCGGTCACAACGCGTCGAGAATTGGTTCCGTCGGAATCCGACAAATTTTTACGGATTTCCCTAGGGGTACCACTAGGGAAAATCACCAAAATCGAGAAATCGTAAAAACTGGTGAAATTTTTTATCCGAGCCCAATAATTCGGGAAAACTCGATCGGAAATGCTACTGGAAGCTTGCCGGTCACAACGCGTCGAGAATTGGCTCCGTCGGAATCCGACGAATTTTTACGGATTTCCCTAGGGGTACCACTAGGGAAAATCACTAAAATCGAGAAATCGTAAAAAGTGATGAAATTTTGGATCCGAGCCCAATAATTCGGGAAAACTCAATCGGAATAGCTACTGGAAGCTTGCCGGTCACAACGCGTCGAGAATTGGCTCCGTCGGAATCCGACGAATTTTTACGGATTTCCCTAGGGGTACCACTAGGGAAAATCACCAAAATCGAGAAATCGTAAAAAGTGCTGAAATTTTGGATACGAGCCCAATAATTGAGGAAAACTCGATCGGAATAGCTACTGGAAGCTTGCCGGTCACAAGGCGTCGAGAATTGGCTCTGTCGGAATCCGACGAATTTTTACGGATTTCCCTAGGGGTACCACTAAGGAAAATCACCAAAATCGAGAAATCGTAAAAAGTGGTGAAATTTTGGATCCGAGCCCAATAATTCGGGAAAACTCGATCGGAATAGCTACTAGAAGCTTGCCGGTCACAACGCGTCGAGAATTGGCTCCGTCGGAATCCGACGAATTTTTACGGATTTCCCTAGGGGTACCACTGGGGAAAATCACCAAAATCGAGAAATCGTAAAAAGTGGTGAAATTTTTGATCCGAGCCCAATAATTCGGGAAAACTCGATCGGAATAGCTACTGGAAGCTTGCCGGTCACAACGCGTCGAGAATTGGCTCCGTCGAAATCCGATGAATTTTTACGGATTTCCCTAGGGGTACCACTAGGAAAAATCACCAAAATCGAGAAATCGTAAAAAGTGGTGAAATTTTGGATCCGAGCCCAATAATTCGGAAAAACTCGATCGGAATAGCTACTGGAAGCTTGCCGGTCACAACGCGTCGAGAATTGGCTCCGTCGGAATTTTTACGGATTTCCCTAGGTGTACCACTAGGGAAAATCACCAAAATCGAGAAATCGTAAAAAGTGGTGAAATTTTTGATCCGAGCCCAATAATTCGGGAAAACTCGATCGGAATAGCTACTGGAAGCTTGCCGGTCACAACGCGTCGAGAATTGGCTCCGTCGGAATCCGACAAATTTTTACGGATTTCCCTAGGGGTACCACTAAGGAAAATCACCAAAATCGAGAAATCGTAAAAAGTGGTGAATTTTGGATCCGAGCCCAATAATTCGGGAAAACTCGATCGGAAATGCTACTGGAAGCTTGCCGGTCACAACGCGTTGAGAATTGGCTCCGTCGGAATCCGACGAATTTTTAAGGATTTCCCTAGGGGTACCACTAGGGAAAATCACCAAAATCGAGAAATCGTAAAAAGTGGTGAAATTTTGGATCCGAGCCCAATAATTCGGGAAAACTCGATCGGAATAGCTACTGGAAGCTTGCCGGTCACAACGCGTCGAGAATTGGCTCCGTCGGAATTTTTACGGATTTCCCTAGGGGTACCACTAGGGAAAATCACAAAAATCTATAAATCGTAAAAAGTGGTGAAATTTTGGATCCGAGCCCAATAATTCGGGAAAACTCGATCGGAATAGCTACTGGAAGCTTGCAGGTCACAACGCATCGAGAATTGGCTCCGTCGGAATACGACGAATTTTTACGGATTTCCCTAGGGGTACCACTAGGAAAAATCACCAAAATCGAGAAATCGTTAAAAGTGGTGAAATTTTTGATCCGAGCCCAATAATTCGGGAAAACTCGATCGGAATAGCTACTGGAAGCTTGCCGGTCACAACGCGTCGAGAATTGGCTCCGTCGGAATCCGACGAATTTTTACGGATTTCCCTAGGGGTACCACTAGTGAAAATTACCAAAATCGAGAAATCGTAAAAAGTGGAGAAATTTTGGATCCGAGCCCAATAATTCGGGAAAACTCGATCGGAATATCTACTGGAAGCTTGCAGGTCACAACGCGTCGAGAATTGGCTCCTTCGGAATACGACGAATTTTTACGGATTTCCCTAGGTGTACCACTAGGGAAAATCACCAAAATCGAGAAATCGTAAAAAGTGGTGAAATTTTTGATCCGAGCCCAATAATTCGGGAAAACTCGATCGGAATAGCTACTGGAAGCTTGCCGGTCACAACGCGTTGAGAATTGGCTCCGTCGGAATTCGATGAATTTTTACGGATTTCCCTAGGGGTACCACTAGGGAAAATCACCAAAATCGAGAAATCGTAAAAAGTGGTGAAATTTTGGATCCGAGCCCAATAATTCGGGAAAACTCGATCGGAATAGCTATTGGAAGCTTGCCGGTCACAACGCGTCGAGAATTGGCTCCGTCGGAATCCGACGAATTTTTACGGATTTTCCTAGGGGTACCACTAGGGAAAATCACCAAAATCGAGAAATCGTAAAAAGTGGTGAAATTTTGGATCCGAGCCCAATAATTCGGGAAAACTCGATCGGAATGACTACTGGATGCTTGCCGGTCACAACGCGTCGAGAATTGGCTCCGTCGGAATTTTTACGGATTTCCCTAGGGGTAGCACTAGGGAAAATCACCAAAATCGAGAAATAGTAAAAAGTGGTGAAATTTTTTATCCGAGCCCAATAATTCGGGAAAACTCGATCGAAATAGCTACTGGAAGCTTGCCGATCACAACGCGTCGACAATTGGCTCCGTCGGAATACGACGAATTTTTACGGATTTCCCTAGGGGTACCACTAGGGAAAATCACCAAAATCGAGAAATCGTAAAAAGTGGTGAAATTTTTGATACGAGCCCAATAATTGAGGAAAACTCGATCGTAATAGCTACTGGAAGCTTGCCGGTCACAAGGCGTCGAGAATTGGCTCCGTCGGTATCCGACGAATTTTTACTGATTTCCCTAGGGGTACCACTAGGGAAAATCGCCAAAATCGAGAAATCGTAAAAAGTGGTGAAATTTTGGATCCGAGCCCAATAATTCGGGAAAACTCGATCGGAATAGTTACTGGAAGCTTGCCAGTCACAACGCGTCGAGAATTGGCTCCGTCGGAATCTGACGAATTTTTACGGATTTTCCTCGGGGTACCACTAGGGAAAATCACCAAAATCGGGAAATCGTAAAAAGTGTTGAAATTTTGGATCCGAGCCTAATAATTCGGGAAAACTCGATCGGAATAGCTACTGGAAGCTTGCCGGTCACAACGCGTCGAGAATTGGCTCGGTCGGAATCCAACGAATTTTTACGGATTTTCCTAGGGGTACCACTAGGGAAAATCACCAAAATCAAGAAATCGTAAAAAGTGGTGAAATTTTGGATCCGAGCCCAATATTTCGGGAAAACTCGATCGGAATAGCTACTGGAAGCTTGCCGGTCACAACGCGTCGAGAATTGGCTCCGTCGGAATCCGACGAATTTTTACGGATTTTCCTAGGGGTACCACTAGGGAAAATCACCAAAATCGAGAAATCGTAAAAAGTGGTGAAATTTTGGATCCGAGCCCAATAATTCGGGAAAACTCGATCGGAATAGCTACTGGAAGCTTGCCGGTCACAACGCGTCGAGAATTGGCTCCGTCGAAATCCGACGAATTTTTAAGGATTTCCCTAGGGGTACCACTAGGGAAAATCACCAAAATCGAGAAATCGTATAAAGTGGTGAAATTTTTGATCCGAGCCAAATAATTCGGGAAAACTCGATCGGAATAGCTACTGGAAGCTTGCCGGTCACAACGCGTCGAGAATTGGCTCCGTCGGAATCCGACGAATTTTTACGGATTTCCCTAGGGGTACCACTAGGGAAAATCACCAAAATCGAGAAATCGTAAAAAGTGGTGAAATTTTTGATCCGAACCAAATAATTCGGGAAAACTCGATCGGAATAGCTACTGGAAGCTTGCCGGTCACAACGCGTCGAGAATTGGCTCCGTCGGAATCCGACGAATTTTTACTGATTTCCCTAGGGGTACCACTAGGGAAAATCACCAAAATCGAGAAATCGTAAAAAGTGGTGAAATTTTTGATCCGAGCCCAATAATTCGGGAAAACTCGATCGGAATAGCAACTGGAAGCTTGCCGGTCACAACGCGTCGAGAATTGGCTCCGTCGGAATTCGACAAATTTTTACGGATTTCCCTAGGGGTACCACTAGGGAAAATCACCAAAATCGAGAAATCGTAAAAAGTGGTGAAATTTTTGATCCGAGCCCAATAATTTGGTAAAACTCGATCGGAAATGCTACTGGAAGCTTGCCGGTCACAACGCGTCGAGAATTGGCTCCGTCGGAATCCGACGAATTTTTACGGATTTCCCTAGGGGTACCACTAGGGAAAATCACCAAAATTGAGAAATCGGAAAAAGTGGTGAAATTTTGGATCCTAGCCCAATAATTCGGGAAAACTCGATCGGAATAGCTACTGGAAGCTTGTCGGTCACAACGCGTCGAGAATTGGCTCCGTCGGAATTTTTACGGATTTTCCTAGGGGTACCACTAGGGAAATTCACCAAAATCGAGAAATCGTAAAAAGTGGTGAAATTTTTTATCCGAGCCCAATAATTCGGGAAAACTCGATCGGAATAGCTACTGGAAGCTTGTCGGTCACAACGCGTCGAGAATTGGCTCCGTCAGAATTTTTACGGATTTCCCTAGGGGTACCACTAGGGAAAATCACCAAAATCGAGAAATCGTAAAAAGTGGTCAAATTTTGGATCCGAGCCTAATAATTCGGGAAAACTCGATCGGAATAGCTACTGGAAGCTTGCCGGTCACAACGTGCCGAGAATTGGCTCCGTTGGAATCCGACGAATTTTTACGGATTTCCCTAGGGGTAACACTAGGGAAAATCACCAAAATCGAGAAATCGTAAATAGTGGTGAAATTTTGGATCCGAGCCCAATAATTCGGGAAAACTCGATCGGAATAGCTACTGGAAGCTTGCCGGTGACAACGCGTCGAGAATTGGCTCCGTCGGAATCCGACGAATTTTTACGGATTTCCCTAGGGGTACCACTAGGGAAAATCACCAAAATCTAGAAATCGTAAAAAGTGGTTAAATTTTGGATCCGAGCCCAATAATTCGGGAAAACTCGATCGGAAGAGCTACTGGAGGCTTGCCGGTCACAACGCGTCGAGAATTGGCTCCGTCGGAATCCGACGAATTTTTACGGATTTCCCTAGGGGTACCACTAGGGAAAATCACCAAAATCGAGAAATCGTAAAAAGTGGTGAAATTTTTGATCCGAGCCCAATAATTCGTGAAAACTCGATCGGAATAGCTACTGGAAGCTTGCCGGTCACAACGCGTCGAGAATTGGCTCCGTCGGAATCCGACGAATTTTTACGGATTTCCTTAGGGGTACCACTAGGGAAAATCACAAAAATCGAGAAATCGTAAAAAGTGGTGAACTTTTGGATCCGAGCCCAATAATTCGGGAAAACTCGATCGAAATAGCAACTGGAAGCTTGCCGGTCACAACGCGTCGAGAATTGGCTCCGTCAGAATCCGACGAATTTTTACGGATTTCCCTAATAAGGAAAATCACCAAAATCGAGAAATCGTAAAAAGTGGTGAAATTTTTGATCCGAGCCAAATAATTCGGGAAAACTCGATCGGAATAGCTACTGGAAGCTTGCCGGTCACAACGCGTCGAGAATTGGCTCCGTCGGAATCCTCGGAATTTTTACGGATTTCCCTAGGGGTACCACTAGGGAAAATCACCAAAATCGAGAAATCGTAAAAAGTGGTGAAATTTTTGATCCGAGCCAAATAATTCGGGAAAACTCGATCGGAATAGCTACTGGAAGCTTGCCGGTCACAACATGTCGAGAATTGGCTCCGTCGGAATCCGACGAATTTTTACGGATTTCCCTAGGGGTACCACTAGGGAAAATCACCAAAATCGAGAAATCGTAAAAAGTGGTGAAATTTTTTATCCGAGCCAAATATTTCGGGAAAACTCGATCGGAATAGCTACTGGAAGCTTGCCGGTCACAACGCGTCGAGAATTGGCTCCGTCGGAGTCCGACGAATTTTTACGAATTTCCCTAGGGGTACCACTAGGGAAAATCACCAAAATCGAGAAATCGTAAAAAGTGGTGAAATTTTGGATCCGAGCCCAATAATTCGGGAAAACTCGATCGGAATAGCTACTGGAAGCTTGCCGGTCACAACTCGTCGAGAATTGACTCCGTCGGAATCCGACGAATTTTTACGGATTTCCCTAGGGGTACCACTAGGGAAAATCACCAAAATCGAGAAATCGTAAAAATTGGTGAAATTTTGGATTCGAGCCCAATAATTCGGGAAAACTCGATCGGAATAGCTACTGGAAGCTTGCCGGTCACAACGCGTCGAGAATTGGCTCCGTCGGAATCCGACGAATTTTTACTGATTTCCATAGGGGTACCACTAGGGAAAATCACCAAAATCGAGAAATCGTAAAAGTGGTGAAATTTTGGATCCGAGCCCAATAATTCGGGAAAACTCGATCGGAATAGCTACTGGAAGCTTGCCGGTCACAACGCGTCGAGAATTGGCTCCGTCGGAATTTTTACGGATTTCCCTAGGTGTACCACTAGGGAAAATCACCAAAATCGAGAAATCGTAAAAAGTGGTGAAATTTTGGATCCGAGCCCAATAATTCGGGAAAACTCGATCGGAATAGATACTTGAAGCTTGCCGGTCACAACGCGTCGAGAATTGGCTCCGTCGGAATTTTTACGGATTTCCCTAGGGGTACCACTAGGGAAAATCACCAAAATCGAGAAATCGTAAAAAGTGGTGAAATTTTGGATCCGAGCCCAATAATTCGGGAAAACTCGATCGGAATAGCTACTGGATGCTTGCCGGTCACAACGCGTCGAGAATTGGCTCCGTCGGAATTTTTACGGATTTCCCTAGGGGTACCACTAGGGAAAATCACCAAAATCGAGAAATCGTAAAAAGTGGTGAAATTTTGGATCCGAGCCCAATAATTCGGGAAAACTCGATCGGAATAGCTACTGGAAGCTTGCCGGTCACAACGCGTCGAGAATTAGCTCCGTCGGAATCCGACGAATTTTTACGGATTTTCCTAGGGGTACCACTAGGGAAAATCACCAAAATCGAGAAATCGTAAAAAGTGTTGAAATTTTGGATCTGATCCCAATAATTCGGGAAAACTCGATCGGAATAGCTACTGGAAGCTTGCCGGTCACAACGCGTTGAGATATGGCTCCGTCAGAATCCGACAAATTTTTACGGATTTCCCTAGGGGGTACCACTAGGAAAAATCACCAAAATCGAGAAATCGTAAAAAGTGGTGAAATTTTGGATCCGAGCCCAATAATTCGGGAAAACTCGATCGGAATAGCTACTGGAAGCTTGCCGGTCACAACACGTCGAGAATTGGCTCCGTCGAAATTTTTACGGATTTCCCTATGGGTACCACTAGGGAAAATCACTAAAATCGAGAAATCGTTAAAAGTGGTGAAATTTTGGATCCGAGCCCAATAATTCGGTAAAACTCGATCGGAATAGCTACTGGAAGCTTGCCGGTCACAACGCGTCGAGAATTGGCTCCGTCGGAATCCGACGAATTTTTACGGATTTCCCTAAGGGTACCACTAGGAAAAATCACCAAAATCGAGAAATCGTAAAAAGTGGTGAAATTTTGGATCCGAGCCCAATAATTCAGGAAAACTCGATCGGAATAGCTACTGGAAGCTTGCTGGTCACAACGCGTCGAGAATTGGCTCCGTCGGAATTTTTACGGATTTCCCTAGGGGTACCACTAGGGAAAATCACCAAAATCGAGAAATCGTAAAAAGTGGTGAAATTTTGGATCCGAGCCCAATAATTCGGGAAAACTCGATTGGAATAGCTACTAAAAGCTTGCCGGTCACAACGCGTCGAGAATTGGCTCCGTCGGAATCCGATAAATTTTTACGGATTTCCCTAGTGGTACCACTAGGGAAAATCACCAAAATCGAGAAATCGTAAAAAGTGGTGAAATTTTTGATCCGCGCCCAATAATTCGGGAAAACTCGATCGGAATAGCTACTGGAAGTTTGCCGGTCACAACGCGTCGAAAATTGGCTCCGTCAGAATCCGACGAATTTTTACGGATTTAACTAGGGGTACCACTAGGGAAAATCACCAAAATCGAGAAATCGTAAAAAGTGGTAAAATTTTGGATCCGAGCCCAATAATTCGGGAAAACTCGATCGGAATAGCTACTGGAAGCTTGCCGGTCACAATGCGTCGAGAATTGGCTCCGTCGGAATTTTTACGGATTTCCCTAGGGGTACCACTAGGGAAAATTACCAAAATCGAGAAATCGTAAAAAGTGGTGAAATTTTTGATCCGAGCCCAATAATTCGGGAAAACTCGATCGGAATAGCTACTGGATGTTTGCCGGTCACAACGCGTCGAGAATTGGCTCCGTCGGAATTTTTACGGATTTCCCTAGGGGTACCACTAGGGAAAATTCCCAAAATCGAGAAATCGTAAAAAGTGGTGAAATTTTGGATCCGAGCCCAATAATTCGGGAAAACTCGATCGGAATAGCTACTGGAAGCTTGCAGGTCATAACGCGTCGAGAATTAGCTCCGTTGGAATCCGACGAATTTTTACGGATTTCACTAGGGAAAATCACCAAAATCGAGAAATCGTAAAAAGTGGTGAAATTTTGGATCCGAGCCCAATAATTCGGGAAAACTCGATCGGAGTAGCTACTGGAAGCTTGCCGGTCACAACGCGTCGAGATATTACTCCGACGGAATTTTTACGGATTTCCCTAGAGGTACCACTAGGGAAAATCACCAAAATCGAGAAATCGTAAAAAGTGGTGAAATTTTGGATCTGAGCCCAATAATTCGGGAAAACTCGATCGGAATAGGTACTGGAAGCTTGCCGGTCACAACACGTCGAGAATTGCCTCCGTCGGAATTTTTACGGATTTCCCTAGGGGTACCACTAGGGAAAATCACTAAAATCGAGAAATCGTAAAAAGTGGTGAAATTTTGGATCCGAGCCCAATAATTCGGGAAAACTCGATCGGAATAGCTACTGGAAGCTTGCCGGTCACAACGCGTCGAGAATTAGCTCCGTTGGAATCCGACAAATTTTTACGGATTTCCCTAGGGGTACCGCTAGGGAAAATCACCAAAATCGAGAAATCGTAAAAAGTGGTGAAATTTTGGATCCGAGCCCAATAATTCGGCAAAACTCAATCGGAATAGCTACTGGAAGCTTGCCGGTCACAACGCGTTGAGATATGGCTCCGTCCGAATCCGACGAATTTTTACGGATTTCCCTAGGGGGTACCACTAGGGAAAATCACCAAAATCGAGAAATAGTAAAAAGTGATGAAATTTTGGATCTGAGCCCAATAATTCGGGAAAACTCGATCGGAATAGCTACTGGAAGCTTGCCGGTCACAACGCGTCGAGAATTGGCTCCGTCGGAATTTTTAAGGATTTCCCTAGTGGTACCACTAGGGAAAATCACCAAAATCGAGAAATCGTAAAAAGTGGTGAAATTTTGGATCCGAGCTCAATAATTCGGGAAAACTCGATTGGAATAGCTACTAGAAGCTTGCCGGTCACAACGCGTCGAGAATTGGCTCCGTCGGAATCCGACGAATTTTTACGGATTTCCCTAGGGGTACCACTAGGAAAAATTACCAAAATCGAGAAATCGTAAAAAGTGGTGAAATTTTATATCCGAGCCCAATAATTCGGGAAAACTCGATGGGAATAGCTACTAGAAGCTTGCCGGTCACAACGCGTCGAGAATTGGCTCCGTCGGAATCCGACGAATTTTTACGGATTTCCCTAGGGGTGCCACTAGGAAAAATCACCAAAATCGAGAAATAGTAAAAAGTGGTGAAATTTTGGATCCGAGCCCAATAATTCGGGAAAACTCGATCGGAATAGCTACTGGAAGCTTGCCGGTCACAACGCGTCGAGAATTGGCTCCGTCGGAATCCGACGAATTTTTACGGATTTTCCTAGGGGTACCACTAGGAAAAATCACCAAAATCGAGAAATAGTAAAAAGTGGTGAAATTTTGGATCCGAGCCCAATAATTCGGGAAAACTCGATCGGAATAGCTACTAGAAGCTTTCCGGTCACAACGCGTCGAGAATTGGATCCGTCGGAATCCGACAAATTTTTACGGATTTCCCTAGGGGTACCACTAGGGAAAATCACCAAAATCGAGATATCGTAAAAAGTGGTGAAATTTTGGATCCGAACCCAATAATTCGGGAAAACTCGATTGGAATAGCTAATAGAAGCTTGCCGGTCACAACGCGTCGAGAATTGGCTCCGTCGGAATCCGACGAATTTTTACTGATTTTCCTAGGGGTACCACTAGGGAAAATCACCAAAATCGAGAAATCGTAAAAAGTGGTGAAATTTTGGATCCGAGCCCAATAATTCGGGAAAACTCGATCGGAATAGCTACTGGAAGCTTGCCGGTCACAACGCGTCGAGAATTTGCTCCGTCGGAATTTTTACGGATTTCCATAGGAGTACCACTAGGGAAAATCACCAAAATCGAGAAATCGTAAAAAGTGGTGAAATTTTGGATCCGAGCCCAATAATTCGGGAAAACTCGATCGAAATAGCTCCTGGAAGCTTGCCGGTCACAACACGTCGAGAATTGGCTCCGTCGTAATCCGACGAATTTTTACGGATTTCCCTAGGGGTACCACTAGGAAAAATCACCAAAATCGAGAAATCGTAAAAAGTGGTGAAATTTTGGATCCGAGCCCAATAATTCGGGAAAACTCGATCGGAATAGCTACTGGAAGCTTGCCGGTCAAAACGCGTCGAGAATTGGCTCCGTCGGAATCCGACGAATTTTTACGGATTTCCCTATGGGTACCACTAGGGAAAATCACCAAAATCGAGAAATCGTAAAAAGTGGTGAAATTTTTGATCCGAGCCCAATAATTCGGGAAAACTCGATCGGAATAGCTACTGGAAGCTTGTCGGTCACAACGCGTCGAGAATTGGCTCCGTCGAAATCCGACGAATTTTTACGGATTTCCCTAGGGGTACTACTAGGGAAAATCACCAAAATCGAGAAATCGTAAAAAGTGGTGAAATTTTGGATACGAGCCCAATAATTTGGGAAAACTCGATCGGAATAGCTACTGGAAGCTTGCCGGTCACAACGCGTCGAGAATTTGCTCCGTCGGAATCCGACAAATATTTACGGATTTCCCTAGGGGTACCACTAGGGAAAATCACCAAAATCGAGCAATCGTAAAAAGTGGTGAAATTTTTGATCCGAGCCCAATAATTCGGGAAAAGTCGATCGGAATAGCTACTGGAAGCTTGCCGGTCAAAACGCATAGAGAATTGGCTACGTCGGAATCCGACGAATTTTTACGGATTTCCCTAGGGGTACCACTAGGGAAAATCACCAAAATCGAGAAATAGTAAAAAGTGGTGAAATTTTGGATCCGAGTCCAATAATTCGGGAAAACTCAATCGGAATAGCTACTGGAAGCTTGCCGGTCACAACGCGTCGAGAATTGGCTCCGTCGGAATCCGACGAATTTTTACGGATTTTCCTAGGGGTACCACTAGGGAAAATCACCAAAATCGAGAAATCGTAAAAAGTGGTGAAATTTTGGATCCGAGCCCAATAATTCGGGAAAACTCGATCGGAATAGCTACTGGAAGCTTGCCGGTCACAACGCGTCGAGTATTTGCTCCGTCGGAATTTTTACGGATTTCCCTATAGGTACCACTAGGGAAAATCACCAAAATCGAGAAATCGTAAAAAGTGGTGAAATTTTGGATCCGAGCCCAATAATTCGGGAAAACTCGATCGGAATAGCTACTGGAAGCTTGCCGGTCACAACACGTCGAGAATTGGCTCCGTCGGAATTTTTACGGATTTCCCTAGGGGTACCACTAGGAAAAATCACTAAAATCGAGAAATCGTAAAAAGTGGTGAAATTTTGGATCCGAGCCCAATAATTCGGTAAAACTCGATCGGAATAGCTACTGGAAGCTTGCCGGTCACAACGCGTCGAGAATTGGCTCCGTCGGAATCCGACGAATTTTTACGGATTTCCCTAGGGGTACCACTAGGAAAAATCACCAAAATCGATAATCGTAAAAAGTGGTGAAATTTTTGATCCGAGCCCAATAATTCAGGAAAACTCGATCGGAATAGCTACTGGAAGCTTGCCGGTCACAACGCGTCGAGAATTTTCTCCGTCGGAATTTTTACGGATTTCCCTAGGAGTACCACTATGGAAAATCACCAAAATCGAGAAATCGTAAAAAGTGGTGAAATTTTGGATCCGAGCCCAATAATTCGGGAAAACTCGATCGAAATAGCTACTGGAAGCTTGCCGGTCACAACGCATCGAGAATTGGCTCCGTCGGAATCCGACGAATTTTTACGGATTTCCCTAGGGGTACCACTAGAGAAAATAACCAAAATCGAGAAATCGTAAAAAGTGGTTAAATTTTGGATCCGAGCCCAATAATTCGGGAAAACTCGATCGGAATAGCTACTGGAAGCTTGCCGGTCACAACGCGTTGAGAATTTGCTCCGTCGAAATCCGACGAATTTTTACGGATTTCCCTAGGGGTACCACTAGGGAAAATAACCAAAATCGTGAAATCGTAAAAAGTGGTGAAATTTTAGATCCGAGCCCAATAATTCGGGAAAAGTCGATCGGAATAGCTACTGGAAGCTTGCCGGTCAAAACGCGTCGAGAATTGGCTCCGTCGGAATCCGACGAATTTTTATGGATTTTCCTAGGGGTACCACTAGGGAAATCACCAAAATCGAGAAATCGTAAAAAGTGGTAAAATTTTGGATCCGAGCCCAATAATTCGGGAAAACTCGATCGGAATAGCTACTGGAAGCTTGCCGGTCACAACGCGTCGAGAATTGGCTCCGTCGGAATCCGACAAATTTTTACGGATTTCCCTAGGGGTACCACTAGGGAAAATAACCAAAATCGTAAAAAGTGGTGAAATTTTGGATCCGAGCACAATAATTCAGGAAAACTCGATCGTAATAGCTACTGGAAGCTTGCCGGTCACAACGCGTCGAGAATTTGCTTCGTCGGAATTTTTATGGATTTCCCTAGAGGTACCACTAGGAAAAATCACCAAAATCGAGAAATCGTAAAAAGTGGTGAAATTTTGGATCCGAGCCCAATAATTCGGGAAAACTCGATCGGAATAGCTACTGGAAGCTTGCCGGTCACAACACGTCGAGAATTGGGTCCGTCGGAATTTTTACGGATTTTCCTAGGGGTACAACTATGGAAAATCACCAAAATTGAGAAATCGTAAAAAGTGGTGAAATTTTGGATCCGAGCCCAATAATTCGGGAAAACTCGATCGGAATAGCTACTGGAAGCTTGCCGGTCACAACGCGTCGAGAATTGGCTCCGTCGGAATCCGACGAATTTTTACGGATTTCCCTATGGGTACCACTAGAGAAAATAACCAAAATCGTAAAAAGTGGTGAAATTTTGGATCCGAGCCCAATAATTCGGGAAAACTCGATCGGAATAGCTACTGGAAGCTTGCCGGTCACAACGCGTCGAGAATTTGTTCCGTCCGAATTTTTACGGATTTCCCTAGGGGTACCACTAGGGAAAATCACCAAAATCGAGAAATCGTAAAAAGTGGTGAAATTTTAGATCCGAGCCCAATAATTCGGGAAAAGTCGATCGGAATAGCTACTGGAAGCTTGCCGGTCAAAACGCTTCGACAATTGGCTCCGTCGGAATCCGACGAATTTTTACGGATTTCCCTAGCGGTACCACTAGGGAAAATCACCAAAATCGAGAAATCGTAAAAAGTGGTGAAATTTTGGATCCGAGCCTAATAATTCGGGAAAACTCGATCGGAATAGCTACTGGAAGCTTTCCGGTCACAACGCGTCGAGAATTGGCTCTGTCGGAATCCGACGAATTTTTACGGATTTCCCTAGGGTTACCACTAGGGAAAATAACCAAAATCGTAAAAAGTGGTGAAATTTTGGATCCGAGCCCAATAATTAGGGAAAACTCGATCGGAATAGCTACTAGAAGCTTGCCGGTCACAACGCGTCAAGAATTTGCTCCGTCTGAATTTTTACGGATTTCCCTAGAGGTACCACTAAGGAAAATCACCAAAATCGAGAAATCGTAAAAAGTGGTGAAATTTTGGATCCGAGCCCAATAATTCGGGAAAACTCGATCGGAATAGCTACTGGAAGCTTACCGGTCACAACGCGTCGAGAATTTGCTCCGTCGGAATCCGACGAATTTTTACGGATTTCCCTATGGGTACCACTAGGGAAAATCACCAAAATCGAGAAATCGTAAAAAGTGGTGAAATTTTGGATCCGAGCCCAATAATTCGGGAAAACTCGATCGGAATAGCTACTGGAAGCTTGCCGGTCACAACGCGTCGAGAATTGGCTCCATCGGAATCCGACGAATTTTTACGGATTTCCCTATGGGTACCACTAGGGAAAATAACCAAAATCGTAAAAAGTGGTGAAATTTTAGATCCGAGACCAATAATTCGGGAAAACTCGATCGGAATAGCTACTGGAAGCTTGCCGGTCACAATGCGTCGAGAATTTGTTCCGTCCGAATTTTTACGGATTTCCCTAGGGGTACCACTAGGGAAAATCACCAAAATCGAGAAATCGTAAAAAGTGGTGAAATTTTAGATCCGAGCCCAATAATTCGGGAAAAGTCGATCGGAATAGCTACTGGAAGCTTGCCGGTCAAAACAAGTCGAGAATTGGCTCCGTCGAAATTTTTACGGATTTCCCTAGGGGTACCACTAGGGAAAATCACCAAAATCGAGAAATCGTAAAAAGTGGTGAAATTTTGGATCCGAGCCCCATAATTCGGGAAAACTCGATAGGAATAGCTACTAGAAGCTTGCCGGTCACAACGCGTGGAGAATTGGCTCCGTCGGAATCCGACGAATTTTTACGGATTTCCCTAGTTGTACCACTAGGGAAAATCACCAAAAATCGAGAAATCGTAAAAAGTGGTGAAATTTTGGATCCGAGCCCAATAATTCGGGAAAACTCGATCGGAATAGCTACTGGAAGCTTGCCGGTCACAACGCGTCGAGAATTTGCTCCGTCGGAATCCGACGAATTTTTACGGATTTCCCTAGGGGTACCACTAGGAAAAATCACCAAAATCGAGAAATCGTAAAAAGTGGTGAAATTTTAGATCCGAGCCCAATAATTCGGGAAAAGTCGATCGGAATAGCTACTGGAAGCTTGCCGGTCAAAACGCGTCGAGAATTGGCTCCGTCGGAATCCGACGAATTTTTACGGATTTCCCTAGGGGTACCACTAGGGAAAATCACCAAAATCGAGAAATCGTAAAAAGTGGTGAAATTTTGGATCCGAGCCCATTAATTCGGGAAAACTCGATCGGAATAGCTACTGGAAGCTTGCCGGTCACAACGCGTCGAGAATTTGCTCCGTCGGAATCCGACGAATTTTTACGGATTTCCCTAGGGGTACCACTAGGGAAAATCACCAAAATCGAGAAATCGTAAAAAGTGGTGAAACTTTAGATCCGAGCCCAATAATTCGGGAAAAGTCGATCGGAATAGCTACTGGAAGCTTGCCGGTCAAAACGCGTCGAGAATTGGCTCCGTCGGAATCCGACGAATTTTTACGGATTTCCCTAGGGGTACCACTAGGAAAAATCACCAAAATCGAGAAATCGTAAAAAGTGGTGAAATTTTGGATCCGAGCCTAATAATTCGGGAAAACTCGATCGGAATAGCTACTGGAAGCTTGCCGGTCACAACGCATCGAGAATTGACTCCGTCGGAATCCGACGAATTTTTACGGATTTCCCTAGGGGTACCACTAGGGAAAATCACCAAAATCGAGAAATCGTAAAAAGTGGTGAAATTTTGGATCCGAGCCCAATAATTCGGGAAAACTCGATCGGAATAGCTACTGGAAGCTTGCCGGTCACAACGCGTCGAGAATTTGCTCCGTCTGAATTTTTACGGATTTCCCTAGAGGTACCACAAGGGAAAATCACCAAAATCGAGAAATCGTAAAAAGTGGTGAAATTTTGGATCCGAGCCCAATAATTCAGGAAAACTCGATCGGAATAGCTACTGGAAGCTTGCCGGTAACAACACGTCGAGAATTGGCTCCGTCGGAATTTTTACGGATTTCCCTAGGGGTACCACTAGGGAAAATCACCAAAATCGAGAAATCGTAAAAAGTGGTGAAATTTTGGATCCGAGCCCAATAATTCGGGAAAACTAGATCGGAATAGCTACTGGAAACTTGCCGGTCACAACGCGTCGAGAATTGGCTCCGTCGGAATCCGACGAATTTTTACGGATTTCCCTAGGGGTACCACTAGGAAAAATCACCAAAATCGAGAAATCGTAAAAAGTGGTGAAATTTTGGATCCGAGCCCAATAATTCAGGAAAACTCGATCGGAATAGCTACTGAAAGCTTGCCGGTCACAACGCGTCGAGAATTTGCTCCGTCGGAATTTTTACGGATTTCCCTAGGAGTACCACTAGGGAAAATCACCAAAATCGATAAATCGTAAAAAGTGGTGAAATTTTGGATCCGAGCCCAATATTTCGGGAAAACTCGATCGAAATAGCTACTGGAAGCTTGCCGGTCACAACGCGTCGAGAATTGGCTCTGTCGAAATCCGACGAATTTTTACGGATTTTCCTAGGGGTACCACTAGGGAAAATCACCAAAATCGAGAAATCGTAAAAAGTGGTGAAATTTTCGATCCGAGCCCAATAATTCGGGAAAACTCGATCGGAATAGCTACTGGAAGCTTGCCGGTCACAACGCGTCGAGAATTTGCTCCGTTGGAATCCGACGAATTTTTACAGATTTCCCTAGGGGTACCACTAGGGAAAATCACCAAAATCGAGAAATCGTAAAAAGTGGTGAAATTTTAGATCCGAGCCCAATAATTCGGGAAAAGTCGATCGGAATAGCTACTGGAAGCTTGCCGGTCAAAACGCGTCGAGAATTGGCTCCGTCGGAATCTGACGAATTTTTACGGATTTCCCTAGGAGTAACACTAGGGAAAATCACCAAAATCGAGAAATCTTAAAAAGTGGTAAAATTTTGGATCCGAGACCAATAATTCGGGAAAAGTCGATCGGAATAGCTACTGGAAGCTTGCCGGTCACAACGCGTCGAGATATGGCTCCGTTGGAATCCGACGAATTTTTACGGATTTCCCTAGAGGTACCACTAGGGAAAATCACCAAAATCGAGAAATCGTAAAAAGTGGTGAAATTTTGGATCCGAGCCCAATAATTCGGGAAAACTCGATCGGAATAGCTACTGGAAGCTTGCCGGTCACAACACGTCGAGAATTTGCTCCGTCGGAATGCGACGAATTTTTACGGATTTCCCTAGGGGTACCACTAGGGAAAATCACCAAAATCGAGAAATCGTAAAAAGTGGTGAAATTTTGGATCCGAGCCCAATAATTCGGGAAAACTCGATCGGAATAGCTACTGGAAGCTTGCCGGTCACAACGCGTCGAGAATTTGCTCCGTCGGAATTTTTACGGATTTCCCTAGGAGTACCACTAGGGAAAATCACCAAAATCGAGAAATCGTAAAAAGTGATGAAATTTTGGATCCGAGCCCAATAATTCGGAAAAACTCGATCGAAATAGCTACTGGAAGCTTGCTGGTCACAACGCGTCGAGAATTGGCTCCGTCGGAATGCGACGAATTTTTACGGATTTCCCTAGGGGTACCACTAGGAAAAATCACCAAAATCGAGAAATCGTAAAAAGTGGTGAAATTTTGGATCCGAGCCCAATAATTCGGGAAAACTCGATCGGAATAGCTACTGGAAGCTTGCCGGTCACAACGCGTCGAGAATTGGGTCCGTCGGAATCCGACGAATTTTTACGGATTTCCCTAGGGGTACCTCTAGAGAAAATCACCAAAATCGAGAAATCGTAAAAAGTTGTGAAATTTTGGATCCGAGCCCAATAATTTGGGAAAACTCGATCGAAATAGCTACTGGAAGCTTGCCGGTCACAACGCGTCGAGAATTGGCTCCGTCGGAATCCGACGAATTTTTACGGATTTCCCTAGGGGTACCACTAGGGAAAATCACCAAAATCGTAAAAAGTGGTGAAATTTTGGATCCGAGCCCAATAATTCGGGAAAACTCGATCGAAATAGCTACGGGAAGCTTGCCGGTCACAACGCGTCGAGAATTTGTTCCGTCGGAATTTTTACGGATTTCCCTAGAGGTACCACTAGGGAAAATCACCAAAATCGAGAAATCGTAAAAAGTGGTGAAATATTGGATCCGAGCCCAATAATTTGGGAAAACTCGATCGAAATAGCTACTGGAACTTGCCGGTCACAACACGTTGAGAATTGGCTCCGTCGGAATCCGACGAATTTTTACGGATTTCCCTAGGGGTACCACTAGGGAAAATCACCAAAATCGAGAAATCGTAAAAAGTGGTGAAATTTTGGATCCGAGCCCAATAATTCGGGAAAACTCGATCGGAATAGCTACTGGAAGCTGGCCGGTCACAGCGCGTCGAGAATTTGCTCCGTCGGAATTTTTACGGATTTTTCTAGGAGTACCACTAGGGAAAATCACCAAAATCGAGAAATCGTAAAAAGTGGTGAAATTTTGGATCCGAGCACAATAATTCGAGAAAACTCTATCGGAATAGCTACTGGAAGCTTGCCGGTCAGAACGCATCGAGAATTGGCTCCGTCGGAATCCGACGAATTTTTACGGATTTCCATAGGGGTACCTCTAGAGAAAATCACCAAAATCGAGAAATCGTAAAAAGTGGTGAAATTTTGGATCCGAGCCCAATAATTTGGGAAAACTCGATCGAAATAGCTACTGGAAGCTTACCGGTCACAACGCGTCGAGAATTGACTCCGTCGGAATCCGAAAAATTTTTATGGATTTCCCTAGGGGTACCACTAGGGAAAATCACCAAAATCGAGAAATCGTAAAAAGTGGTGAAATTTTGGATCCGAGCCCAATAATTCGGGAAAACTCGATCGGAATAGCTACTGGAAGCTTGCCGGTCACAACGCGTCGAGAATTTGCTCCGTTGGAATTTTTACGGATTTTCCTAGGAGTACACTAGGGAAAATCACCAAAATCGAGAAATCGTAAAAAGTGGTGAAATTTTGGATCCGAGCCCAATAATTCGGGAAAACTCGATCGAAATAGCTACAGGAAGCTTGCTGGTCACAACGCGTCGAGAATTTGCTCCGTCGGAATCCGACGAATTTTTACGGATTTCCCTAGGGGTACCACTAGGGAAAATCACCAAAATCGAGAAATCGTAAAAAGTGGTGAAATTTTGGATCCGAGCCCAATAATTTGGGAAAACTCGATCGGAATAGCTACTGGAAGCTTGCCGGTCACAACGCGTCGAGAATTTGCTCCGTCGGAATTTTTACGGATTTCCCTAGGAGTACCACTAGGGAAAATCACCAAAATCGAGAAATCGTAAAAAGTGTTGAAATTTTGGATCCGAGCCCAATAATTCGGGAAAACTCGATCGAAATAGCTACTGGAAGCTTGCCGGTCACAACGCGTCGAGAATTGGCTCCGTCGAAATCCGACGAATTTTTACAGATTTCCCTATGGGTACCACTAGGAAAAATCACCAAAATCGAGAAATCATAAAAAGTGGTGAAATATTTTGAATCCGAACCCAATAATTCGGGAAAACTCGATCGGAATAGCTACTGAAAGCCTGCCGGTCACAACGCGTCGAGAATTGGCTCCGTCGAAATCCGACGAATTTTTACGGATTTCCCTAGGGATACCACTAGGGAAAATCACCAAAATCGAGAAATCGTAAAAAGTGGTGAAATTTTGGATCCGAACCCAATAATTCAGGAAAACTCGATCGGAATAGCTACTGGATGCTTGCCGGTCACAACGCATCGAGAATTTGCTCCGTCGGAATTTTTACGGATTTCCCTAGGAGTACCACTAGGGAAAATCACCAAAATCGAGAAATCGTAAAAAGTGGTGAAATTTTGGATCCGAGCCCAATAATTCGGGAAAACTCTATCGGAATAGCTACTGGAAGCTTGCCGGTCAGAACGCATCGAGAATTGGCTCCGTCGGAATCCGACGAATTTTTACTGATTTCCATAGGGGTACCTCTAGAGAAAATCACCAAAATCGAGAAATCGTAAAAAGTGGTGAAATTTTGGATCCGAGCCCAATAATTTGGGAAAACTCGATCGAAATAGCTACTGGAAGCTTACCGGTCACAACGCGTCGAGAATTGACTCCGTCGGAATCCGAAAAATTTTTATGGATTTCCCTAGGGGTACCACTAGGGAAAATCACCAAAATCGAGAAATCGTAAAAAGTGGTGAAATTTTGGATCCGAGCCCAATAATTCGGGAAAACTCGATCGGAATAGCTACTGGAAGCTTGCCGGTCACAACATGTCGAGAATTGGCTCCGTCGGAATTTTTACGGATTTCCCTAGGGGTACCACTAGGGAAAATCACCAAAATCGAGAAATCGTAAAAAGTGGTAAAATTTTGGATCCGAGCCCAATAATTCGAGAAAACTCGATCGGAATAGCTACTGGAAGCTTGCCGGTCACAACGCGTCGAGAATTGGCTCCGTCGAAATCCGACGAATTTTTACGGATTTCCCTAGGGGTATCACTAGGGAAAATCACCAAAATCGAGAAATCGTAAAAAGTGGTGAAATTTTGGATCCGAGCCCAATAATTCAGGAAAACTCGATCGGAATAGCTACTGGAAGCTTGCCGGTCACAACGCGTCGAGAATTTTCTCCGTCGGAATTTTTACGGATTTCCCTAGGAGTACCACTAGGGAAAATCACCAAAATCGAGAAATCGTAAAAAGTGGTGAAATTTTTAATCCGAGCGCAATAATTCGGGAAAACTTGATCGAAATAGCCACTGGAAGCTTGCTGGTCACAACGCGTCGAGAATTGGCTCCGTCGGAATCCGACGAATTTTTACGGATTTCCCTAGGGGTACCACTAGGGAAAATCACCAAAATCGAGAAATCGTAAAAAGTGGTGAAATTTTGGATCCGAGCCCAATAATTCGGGAAAACTCGATCGGAATAGCTACTGGAAGCTTGCCGGTCACAACACGTCGAGAATTTGCTCCGTCGGAATCCGACGAATTTTTATGGATTTCCCTAGGGGTACCACTAGGGAAAATCACCAAAATCGAGAAATCGTAAAAAGAGGTGAAATTTTAGATCCGAGACCAATAATTCGGGAAAAGTCGATCGGAATAGCTACTGGAAGCTTGCCGGTCACAACGCGTCGAAATATGGCTCCGTCGGAATCCGACGAATTTTTACGGATTTCCCTAGGGGTACCACTAGGGAAAATCACCAAAATCGAGAAATCGTAAAAAGTGGTGAAATTTTGGATCCGAGCCCAATAATTTGGGAAAACTCGATCGGAATAGCTACTGGAAGCTTGCCGGTCACAACGCGTCGAGAATTTGCTCCGTCGGAATTTTTACGGATTTCCCTAGGAGTACCACTAGGGAAAATCACCAAAATCGAGAAATCGTAAAAAGTGTTGAAATTTTGGATCCGAGCCCAATAATTCGGGAAAACTCGATCGAAATAGCTACTGGAAGCTTGCCGGTCACAACGCGTCGAGAATTGGCTCCGTCGAAATCCGACGAATTTTTACAGATTTCCCTAGGGGTACCACTAGGAAAAATCACCAAAATCGAGAAATCATAAAAAGTGGTGAAATATTTTGAATCCGAACCCAATAATTCGGGAAAACTCGATCGGAATAGCTACTGAAAGCCTGCCGGTCACAACGCGTCGAGAATTGGCTCCGTCGAAATCCGACGAATTTTTACGGATTTCCCTAGGGATACCACTAGGGAAAATCACCAAAATCGAGAAATCGTAAAAAGTGATGAAATTTTGGATCCGAACCCAATAATTCAGGAAAACTCGATCGGAATAGCTACTGGATGCTTGCCGGTCACAACGCATCGAGAATTTGCTCCGTCGGAATTTTTACGGATTTCCCTAGGAGTAGCACTAGGGAAAATCACCAAAATCGAGAAATCGTAAAAAGTGGTGAAATTTTGGATCCGAGCCCAATAATTCGGGAAAACTCTATCGGAATAGCTACTGGAAGCTTGCCGGTCAGAACGCATCGAGAATTGGCTCCGTCGGAATCCGACGAATTTTTACGGATTTCCATAGGGGTACCTCTAGAGAAAATCACCAAAATCGAGAAATCGTAAAAAGTGGTGAAATTTTGGATCCGAGCCCAATAATTTGGGAAAACTCGATCGAAATAGCTACTGGAAGCTTACCGGTCACAACGCGTCGAGAATTGACTCCGTCGGAATCCGAAAAATTTTTATGGATTTCCCTAGGGGTACCACTAGGGAAAATCACCAAAATCGAGAAATCGTAAAAAGTGGTGAAATTTTGGATCCGAGCCCAATAATTCGGGAAAACTCGATCGGAATAGCTACTGGAAGCTTGTCGGTCACAACGCGTCGAGAATTTGTTCCGTCGGAATTTTTATGGATTTCCCTAGAGGTACCACTAGGGAAAATCACCAAAATCGAGAAATCGTAAAAAGTAGTGAAATTTTGGATCCGAGCCCAATAATTTTGGAAAACTCGATCGAAATAGCTACTGGAAGCTTGCCGGTCACAACGCTTCGAGAATTTGCTCCGTTGGAATTTTTACGGATTTTCCTAGGAGTACACTAGGGAAAATCACCAAAATCGAGAAATCGTAAAAAGTGGTGAAATTTTGGATCCGAGCCCAATAATTCGGGAAAACTCGATCGAAATAGCTACTGGAAGCTTGCCGGTCACAACGCGTCGAGAATTGGCTCCGTCGGAATCCGACGAATTTTTACGGATTTCCCTAGGGGTATCACTAGGGAAAATCACCAAAATCGAGAAATCGTAAAAAGTGGTGAAATTTTGGATCCGAGCCCAATAATTCAGGAAAACTCGATCGGAATAGCTACTGGAAGCTTGCCGGTCACAACGCTTCGAGAATTTGCTCCGTCGGAATTTTTACGGATTTCCCTAGGAGTACCACTAGGGAAAATCACCAAAATCGAGAAATCGTAAAAAGTGGTGAAATTTTGGATCCGAGCCCAATAATTCGGGAAAACTCGATCGGAATAGCTACTGGAAGCTTGCCGGTCACAACGCGTCGAGAATTTGCTCCGTTGGAATTTTTACGGATTTTCCTAGGAGTACACTAGGGAAAATCACCAAAATCGAGAAATCGTAAAAAGTGGTGAAATTTTGGATCCGAGCCCAATAATTCGGGAAAACTCGATCGAAATAGCTACTGGAAGCTTGCCGGTCACAACGCGTCGAGAATTGGCTCAGTCGGAATCCGACGAATTTTTACGGATTTCCCTAGGGGTATCACTAGGGAAAATCACCAAAATCGAGAAATCGTAAAAAGTGGTGAAATTTTGGATCCGAGCCCAATAATTCAGGAAAACTCGATCGGAATAGCTACTGGAAGCTTGCCGGTCACAACGCTTCGAGAATTTGCTACGTCGGAATTTTTACGGATTTCCCTAGGAGTACCACTAGGGAAAATCACCAAAATCGAGAAATCGTAAAAAGTGGTGAAACTTTGGATCCGAGCCCAATAATTCGGGAAAACTCGATCGGAATAGCTACTGGAAGCTTGCCGGTCACAACACGTCGAGAATTTGCTCCGTCGGAATCCGACGAATTTTTATGGATTTCCCTAGGGGTACCACTAGGGAAAATCACCAAAATCGAGAAATCGTAAAAAGAGGTGAAATTTTAGATCCGAGACCAATAATTCGGGAAAAGTCGATCGGAATAGCTACTGGAAGCTTGCCGGTCACAACGCGTCGAAATATGGCTCCGTCGGAATCCGACGAATTTTTACGGATTTCCCTAGGGGTACCACTAGGGAAAATCACCAAAATCGAGAAATCGTAAAAAGTGGTAAAATTTTGGATCCGAGCCCAATAATTCGGGAAAACTCAATCGGAATAGCTACTGGAAGCTTGTCGGTCACAACGCGTCGAGAATTTGTTCCGTCGGAATTTTTATGGATTTCCCTAGAGGTACCACTAGGGAAAATCACCAAAATCGAGAAATCGTAAAAAGTGGTGAAATTTTGGATCCGAGCCCAATAATTTTGGAAAACTCGATCGAAATAGCTACTGGAAGCTTGCCGGTCACAACGCGTCGAGAATTTGCTCCGTCGGAATCTGACGAATTTTTACGGATTTCCCTAGGGGTACCACTAGGGAAAATCACCAAAATCGATAAAATCGTAAAAAGTGGTAAAATTTTGGATCCGAGCCCAATAATTCGGGAAAACTCAATCGGAATAGCTATTAGAAGCTTGTCGGTCACAACGCGTCGAGAATTTGTTCCGTCGGAATTTTTATGGATTTCCCTAGAGGTACCACTAGGGAAAATCACCAAAATCGAGAAATCGTAAAAAGTGGTGAAATTTTGGATCCGAGCCCAATAATTTTGGAAAACTCGATCGAAATAGCTACTGGAAGCTTGCCGGTCACAACGCGTCGAGAATTGGCTCCGTCGAAATCCGACGAATTTTTACAGATTTTCCTAGGGGTACCACTAGGAAAAATCACCAAAATCGAGAAATCATAAAAAGTGGTGAAATTTTGGATCCGAACCCAATAATTCGGGAAAACTCGATCGGAATAGCTACTGAAAGCCTGCCGGTCACAACGCGTCGAGAATTGGCTCCGTCGAAATCCGACGAATTTTTACGGATTTCCCTAGGGATACCACTAGGGAAAATCACCAAAATCGAGAAATCGTAAAAAGTGGTGAAATTTTGGATCCGAACCCAATAATTCAGGAAAACTCGATCGTAATAGCTACTGGATGCTTGCCGGTCACAACGCATCGAGAATTTGCTCCGTCGGAATTTTTACGGATTTCCCTAGGAGTACCACTAGGGAAAATCACCAAAATCGAGAAATCGTAAAAAGTGGTGAAATTTTGGATCCGAGCCCAATAATTCGGGAAAACTCGATCGAAATAGCTACTGGAAGCTTGCCGGTCACAACGCGTCGAGAATTGGCTCTGTCGGAATCCTACGAATTTTTACGGATTTCCCTAGGGGTACCACTAGGGAAAATCACCAAAATCGAGAAATCGTAAAAAGTGGTGAAATTTTGGATCCGAGCCCAATAATTCGGGAAAACTCGATCGGAATAGCTACTGGAAGCATGCCGGTCACAATGCGTCGAGAATTTGCTCCGTTGGAATCCGACGAATTTTTATGGATTTCCCTAGGGGTACCACTAGGGAAAATCACCAAAATCGAGAAATCGTAAAAAGTGGTGAAATTTTAGATCCGAGCCCAATAATTCGGGAAAAGTCGATCAGAATAGCTACTGGAAGCTTGTTGGTCAAAACGCGTCGAGAATTTGCTCCGTCGGAATCCGACGAATTTCCCTAGGGGTACCACTAGGGAAAATCACCAAAATCGAGAAATCGTAAAAAGTGGTAAAATTTTGGATCCGAGCCCAATAATTCGGGAAAAGTCGATCGGAATAGCTACTGGAAGCTTGCCGGTCAATACGCGTCGAGAATTGGCTCCGTCGGAATCCGACGAATTTTTACGGATTTCCCTAGGGGTACCACTAGGAAAAATCACCAAAATCGAGAAATCGTAAAAAGTGGTAAAATTTTGGATCCGAGCCCAATAATTTGGGAAAACTCGATCGGAATAGCTACTGGAAGCTTGCCGGTCACAACGCGTCGAGAATTTGTTCCGTCGGAATTTTTACGGATTTCCCTAGAGGTACCACTAGGGAAAATCACCAAAATCGACAAATCGTAAAAAGTGGTGAAATTTTGGATCCGAGCCCAATAATTCGGGAAAACTCGATCGGAATAGCTACTGGAAGCTTACCGGTCACAACGCGTCGAGAATTGGGTCCGTCGGAATCCGACGAATTTTTACGGATTTCCCTAGGGGTACCTCTAGAGAAAATCACCAAAATCGAGAAATCGTAAAAAGTTGTGAAATTTTGGATCCGAGCCCAATAATTTGGGAAAACTCGATCGAAATAGCTACTGGAAGCTTGCCGGTCACAACGCGTCGAGAATTGGCTCCGTCGGAATCCGACGAATTTTTACGGATTTCCCTAGGGGTACCACTAGGGAAAATCACCAAAATCGTAAAAAGTGGTGAAATTTTGGATCCGAGCCCAATAATTCGGGAAAACTCGATCGAAATAGCTACGGGAAGCTTGCCGGTCACAACGCGTCGAGAATTTGTTCCGTCGGAATTTTTACGGATTTCCCTAGAGGTACCACTAGGGAAAATCACCAAAATCGAGAAATCGTAAAAAGTGGTGAAATATTGGATCCGAGCCCAATAATTTGGGAAAACTCGATCGAAATAGCTACTGGAACTTGCCGGTCACAACACGTTGAGAATTGGCTCCGTCGGAATCCGACGAATTTTTACGGATTTCCCTAGGGGTACCACTAGGGAAAATCACCAAAATCGAGAAATCGTAAAAAGTGGTGAAATTTTGGATCCGAGCCCAATAATTCGGGAAAACTCGATCGGAATAGCTACTGGAAGCTGGCCGGTCACAGCGCGTCGAGAATTTGCTCCGTCGGAATTTTTACGGATTTTCCTAGGAGTACCACTAGGGAAAATCACCAAAATCGAGAAATCGTAAAAAGTGGTGAAATTTTGGATCCGAGCACAATAATTCGAGAAAACTCTATCGGAATAGCTACTGGAAGCTTGCCGGTCAGAACGCATCGAGAATTGGCTCCGTCGGAATCCGACGAATTTTTACGGATTTCCATAGGGGTACCTCTAGAGAAAATCACCAAAATCGAGAAATCGTAAAAAGTGGTGAAATTTTGGATCCGAGCCCAATAATTTGGGAAAACTCGATCGAAATAGCTACTGGAAGCTTACCGGTCACAACGCGTCGAGAATTGACTCCGTCGGAATCCGAAAAATTTTTATGGATTTCCCTAGGGGTACCACTAGGGAAAATCACCAAAATCGAGAAATCGTAAAAAGTGGTAAAATTTTGGATCCGAGCCCAATAATTCGGGAAAACTCGATCGGAATAGCTACTGGAAGCTTGCCGGTCACAACATGTCGAGAATTGGCTCCGTCGGAATTTTTACGGATTTCCCTAGGGGTACCACTAGGGAAAATCACCAAAATCGAGAAATCGTCAAAAGTGGTAAAATTTTGGATCCGAGCCCAATAATTCGAGAAAACTCGATCGGAATAGCTACTGGAAGCTTGCCGGTCACAACGCGTCGAGAATTGGCTCCGTCGAAATCCAACGAATTTTTACGGATTTCCCTAGGGGTATCACTAGGGAAAATCACCAAAATCGAGAAATCGTAAAAAGTGGTGAAATTTTGGATCCGAGCCCAATAATTCAGGAAAACTCGATCGGAATAGCTACTGGAAGCTTGCCGGTCACAACGCTTCGAGAATTTGCTCCGTCGGAATTTTTACGGATTTCCCTAGGAGTACCACTAGGGAAAATCACCAAAATCGAGAAATCGTAAAAAGTGGTGAAACTTTGGATCCGAGCCCAATAATTCGGGAAAACTCGATCGAAATAGCTACTGGAAGCTTGCCGGTCACAACGCGTCGAGAATTGGCACTGTCGAAATCCGACGAATTTTTACGGATTTCTCTAGGGGTACCACTAGGGAAAATCACCAAAATCGTGAAATCGTAAAAATTGGTGAAATTTTGGATCCGAGCCCAATAATTCGGGAAAACTCGATCGGAATAGCTACTGGAAGCTTGCCGGTCACAACGCGTCGAGAATTTGCTCCGTTGGAATCCGACGAATTTTTACGGATTTCCCTAGGGGAACCACTAGGGAAAATCACCAAAATCGAGAAATCGTAAAAAGTGGTGAAATTTTAGATCCGAGCCCAATAATTCGGGAAAAGTCGATCGGAATAGCTACTGGAAGCTTGCCGGTCACAACGCGTCGAGATATTGTTCCGTCGGAATCCGACGAATTTTTACGGATTTCCCTAGGGGTACCACTAGGGAAAATCACCAAAATCGAGAAATCGTAAAAAGTGGAGAAATTTTGGATCCGAGCCCAATAATTCGGGAAAACTCGATCGGAATAGCTACTGGAAGCTTGCCGGTCACAACGCGTCGAGAATTTGCTCCGTCGGAATTTTTACGGATTTTCCAAGGAGTACCACTAGGGAAAATCACCAAAATCGAGAAATCGTAAAAAGTGGTGAAATTTTGGATCCGAGCCCAATAATTCGGGAAAACTTGATCGAAATAGCTACTGGAAGCTTGCTGGTCACAACGCGTCGAGAATTTGCTCCGTCGGAATCCGACGAATTTTTACGGATTTTCCTAGTGGTACCACTAGGGAAAATCACCAAAATCGAGAAATCGTAAAAAGTGGTGAAATTTTGGATCCGAGCCCAATAATTCGAGAAAACTCGATCGGAATAGCTACTGGAAGCTTGCCGGTCACAACGCGTCGAGAATTTGCTCCGTCGGAATTTTTACGGATTTCCCTAGGAGTACCACTAGAGAAAATCACCAAAATCGAGAAATCGTAAAAAGTGGTGAAATTTTGGATCCGAGCCCAATAATTCGGGAAAACTCGATCGAAATAGCTACTGGAAGCTTGCCGGTCACAACGCGTCGAGAATTGGCTCTGTCGGAATCCGACGAATTTTTACGGATTTCCCTAGGGGTACCACTAGGGAAAATCACCAAAATCGAGAAATCGTAAAAAGTGGTGAAATTTTGGATCCGAGCCCAATAATTCGGGAAAACTCGATCGGAATAGCTACTGGAAGCTTGCCGGTCACAACACGTCGAGAATTTGCTCCGTCGGAATCCGACGAATTTTTACGGATTTCCCTAGGGGTACCACTAGGGAAAATCACCAAAATCGAGAAATCGTAAAAAGTGGTGAAATTTTAGATCCGAGACCAATAATTCGGGAAAAGTCGATCGGAATAGCTACTGGAAGCTTGCAGGTCAAAACGCGTCGAGAATTGGCTCCGTCGGAATCCGGCGAATTTTTACGGATTTCCCTAGGGGTACCACTAGGGAAAATCACCAAAATCGAGAAATCATAAAAAGTGGTGAAATTTTGGATCCGAGCCCAATAATTCGGGAAAACTCGATCGGAATAGCTACTGGAAGCTTGCCGGTCACAACGCGTCGAGAATTGGCTCCGTCGGAATACGAAGAATTTTTACGGATTTCCCTAGGGGTACCACTAGGGAAAATAACCAAAATCGTAAAAAGTGGTGAAATTTTGGATCCGAGCCCAATAATTCGGGAAAACTCGATCGGAATAGCTACTGGAAGCTTGCCGGTCACAACGCGTCGAGAATTTGTTCCGTCGGAATTTTTACGGATTTCCCTAGAGGTACCACTAGGGAAAATCTCCAAAATCGAGAAATCGTAAAAAGTGGTGAAATTTTGGATCCGAGCCCAATAATTTGGGAAAATTCGATCGAAATAGCTACTGGAAGCTTGCCGGTCACAACGCGTCGAGAATTGGCTCCGTCGGAATCCGACGAATTTTTACGGATTTCGCTAGGGGTACCACTAGGGAAAATCACCAAAATCGAGAAATCGTAAAAAGTGGTGAAATTTTAGATCCGAGCCCAATAATTCGGGAAAAGTCGATCGGAATAGCTACTGGAAGCTTGCCGGTCACAACGCGTCGAGATATGGCTCCGTCGGAATCCGACGATTTTTTACGGATTTCCCTAGGGGTACCACTAGGGAAAATCACCAAAATCGAGAAATCTTAAAAAGTGGTGAAATTTTGGATCCGAGCCCAAAAATTCGGGAAAACTCGATCGGAATAGCTACTGGAAGCTTGCCGGTCACAACGCTTCGATAATTTGCTCCGTCGAAATTTTTACGGATTTCCCTAGGAGTACCACTAGGGAAAATTACCAAAATCGAGAAATCGTAAAAAGTGGTGAAATTTTGGATCCGAGCCCAATAATTCAGGAAAACTCGATCGGAATAGCTACTGGAAGCTTGCCGGTCACAACGCGTCGAGAATTTGTTCCGTCGGAATTTTTACGGATTTCCCTAGGAGTACCACTAGGGAAAATCACCAAAATCGAGAAATCGTAAAAAGTGGTGAAATTTTGGATCCGATCCCAATAATTCGGGAAAACTCGATCGAAATAGCTACTGGAAGCTTGCCGGTCACAACGCGTCGAGAATTGGCTCTGTCGGAATCCTACGAATTTTTACGGATTTCCCTAGGGGTACCACTAGGGAAAATCACCAAAATCGAGAAATCGTAAAAAGTGGTGAAATTTTGGATCCGAGCCCAATAATTCGGGAAAACTCGATCGGAATAGCTACTGGAAGCTTGCCGGTCACAACGCGTCGAGAATTGGTTCCGTCGAAATCCGACGAATTTTTACGGATTTCCCTAGGGGTACCACTAGGGAAAATCACCAAAATCGAGAAATCGTAAAAAGTGGTGAAATTTTAGATCCGAGCCCAATAATTCGGGAAAAGTCGATCAGAATAGCTACTGGAAACTTGCCGGTCAAAACGCGTCGAGAATTGGCTCCGTCGGAATCCGACGAATTTTTACGGATTTCCCTAGGGGTACCACTAGGAAAAATCACCAAAATCGAGAAATCGTAAAAAGTGGTAAAATTTTGGATCCGAGCCCAATAATTCGGGAAAACTCGATCGGAATAGCTACTTGAAGCTTGCCGGTCACAACGCGTCGAGAATTTGTTCCGTCGGAATTTTTACGGATTTCCCTAGAGGTACCACTAGGGAAAATCACCAAAATCGAGAAATCGTAAAAAGTGGTGAAATTTTGGATCCGAGCCCAATAATTCGGGAAAACTCGATCGGAATAGCTACTGGAAGCTTGCCGGTCACAACGCGTAGAGAATTTGCTCCGTTGGAATCCGACGAATTTTTACGGATTTCTCTATGGGTACCACTAGGGAAAATCACCAAAATCGAGAAATCGTAAAAAGTGGTGAAATTTTAGATCCGAGCCCAATAATTCGGGAAAAGTCGATCGGAATAGCTACTGGAAGCTTGCCGGTCATAACGCGTCGAGATATGGCTCCGTCGGAATCCGACGAATTTTTACGGATTTCCCTAGGGGTACCACTAGGGAAAATCACCAAAATCGAGAAATCGTAAAAAGTGGTGAAATTTTAGATCCGAGCCCAATAATTCGGGAAAAGTCGATCGGAATAGCTACTGGAAGCTTGCCGGTCACAACGCGTCGAGATATGGCTCCGTCGGAATCCGACGAATTTTTACGGATTTCCCTAGGGGTACCACTAGGGAAAATCACCAAAATCGAGAAATCGTAAAAAGTGGTGAAATTTTGGATCCGAGCCCAATAATTCGGGAAAACTCGATCGGAATAGCTACTGGAAGCTTGCCGGTCACAACGCGTCGAGAATTTGCTCCGTCGGAATTTTTACGGATTTCCCTAGGAGTACCACTAGGAAAAATCACCAAAATCGAGAAATCGTAAAAAGTGGTGAAATTTTGGATCCGAGCCCAATAATTCGGGAAAACTCGATCGAAATAGCTACTGGAAGCTTGCTGGTCACAACGCGTCGAGAATTTGCTCCGTCGGAATCCGACGAATTTTTACGGATTTCCCTAGTGGTACCACTAGGGAAAATCACCAAAATCGAGAAATCGTAAAAAGTGGTGAAATTTTGGATCCGAGCCCAATAATTCGGGAAAACTCGATCGGAATAGCTACTGGAAGCTTGCCGGTCACAACGCGTCGAGAATTTGCTCCGTCGGAATTTTTACGGATTTCCCTAGGAGTACCACTAGGAAAAATCACCAAAATCGAGAAATCGTAAAAAGTGGTGAAATTTTGGATCCGAGCCCAATAATTCGGGAAAACTCGATCGAAATAGCTACTGGAAGCTTGCTGGTCACAACGCGTCGAGAATTTTCTCCGTCGGAATCCGACGAATTTTTACGGATTTCCCTAGTGGTACCACTAGGGAAAATCACCAAAATCGAGAAATCGTAAAAAGTGGTGAAATTTTGGATCCGAGCCCAATAATTCGGGAAAACTCGATCGGAATAGCTACTGGAAGCTTGCCGGTCACAACGCGTCGAGAATTTGCTCCGTCGGAATTTTTACGGATTTCCCTAGGAGTACCACTAGAAAAATCACCAAAATCGAGAAATCGTAAAAAGTGGTGAAATTTTGGATCCGAGCCCAATAATTCGGGAAAACTCGATCGAAATAGCTACTGGAAGCTTGCTGGTCACAACGCGTCGAGAATTTGCTCCGTCGGAATCCGACGAATTTTTACGGATTTTCCTAGTGGTACCACTAGGGAAAATCACCAAAATCGAGAAATCGTAAAAAGTGGTGAAATTTTGGATCCGAGCCCAATA
The DNA here is from genome assembly GCA_947683425.1 of Excoecaria cochinchinensis. Lineage (NCBI taxonomy): Eukaryota > Viridiplantae > Streptophyta > Magnoliopsida > Malpighiales > Euphorbiaceae > Excoecaria > Excoecaria cochinchinensis. Next base: position 151,697 of record CANTUQ010000237.1, read on the forward strand.
ATTCGGGAAAACTCGATCGGAATAGCTACTGGAAGCTTGCCGGTCACAACGCGTCGAGAATTTGCTCCGTCGGAATTTTTACGGATTTCCCTAGGAGTACCACTAGGGAAAATCACCAAAATCGAGAAATCGTAAAAAGTGGTGAAATTTTGGATCCGAGCCCAATAATTCGGGAAAACTCGATCGAAATAGCTACTGGAAGCTTGCCGGTCACATCGCGTCGAGAATTGGCTCTGTCGGAATCCTACGAATTTTTACGGATTTCCCTAGGGGTACCACTAGGGAAAATCACCAAAATCGAGAAATCGTAAAAAGTGGTGAAATATTTTGATCCGAGCCCAATAATTCGGGAAAACTCGATCGGAATAGCTACTGGAAGCTTGCCGGTCACAACGCGTCGAGAATTTGCTCCGTTGGAATCCGACAAATTTTTACGGATTTCCCTAGGGGTACCACTAGGGAAAATCACCAAAATCGAGAAATCGTAAAAAGTGGTGAAATTTTAGATCCGAGCCCAATAATTCGGGAAAAGTCGATCAGAATAGCTACTGGAAGCTTGCCGGTCAATACGCGTCGAGAATTGGCTCCGTCGGAATCCGACGAATTTTTACGGATTTCCCTAGGGGTACCACTAGGGAAAATCACCAAAATCGAGAAATCGTAAAAAGTGGTAAAATTTTGGATCCGAGCCCAATAATTTGGGAAAACTCGATCGGAATAGCTACTGGAAGCTTGCCGGTCACAACGCGTCGAGAATTTGTTCCGTCGGAATTTTTACGGATTTCCCTAGAGGTACCACTAGGGAAAATCACCAAAATCGAGAAATCGTAAAAAGTGGTGAAATTTTGGATCCGAGCCCAATAATTCGGGAAAACTCGATCGGAATAGCTACTGGAAGCTTGCCAGTCACAACACGTCGAGAATTGGCTCCTTCGGAATTTTTACGGATTTCCCTAGGGGTACCACTAGGGAAAATCACCAAAATCGAGAAATCGTAAAAAGTGGTGAAATTTTGGATCCGAGCCCAATAATTCGAGAAAACTCGATCGGAATAGCTACTGGAAGCTTGCCGGTCACAACGCGTCGAGAATTGGCTCCGTCGAAATCCGACGAATTTTTACGGATTTCCCTAGGGGTATCACTAGGGAAAATCACTAAAATCGAGAAATCGTAAAAAGTGGTGAAATTTTTGATCCGAGCCCAATAATTCAGGAAAACTCGATCGGAATAGCTACTGGAAGCTTGCCGGTCACAACGCTTCGAGAATTTGCTCCGTCGGAATTTTTACGGATTTCCCTAGGAGTACCACTAGGGAAAATCACCAAAATCGAGAAATCGTAAAAAGTGGTGAAATTTTGGATCCGAGCCCAATAATTCGGGAAAACTCGATCGAAATAGCTACTGGAAGCTTGCCGGTCACAACGCGTCGAGAATTGGCACTGTCGGAATCCGACGAATTTTTACGGATTTCTCTAGGGGTACCACTAGGGAAAATCACCAAAATCGAGAAATCGTAAAAAGTGGTGAAATTTTGGATCCGAGCCCAATAATTCGGGAAAACTCGATCGGAATAGCTACAGGAAGCTTGCCGGTCACAACGCGTCGAGAATTTGCTCCGTTGGAATCCGACGAATTTTTACGGATTTCCCTAGGGGTACCACTAGGGAAAACCACCAAAATCGAGAAATCGTAAAAAGTGGTGAAATTTTAGATCCGAGCCCAATAACTCGGGAAAAGTCGATCGGAATAGCTACTGGAAGCTTGCCGGTCACAACGCGTCGAGATATTGCTCCGTCGGAATCCGACGAATTTTTACGGATTTCCCTAGGGGTACCACTAGGGAAAATCACCAAAATCGAGAAATCGTAAAAAGTGGTGAAATTTTAGATCCGAGCCCAATAATTCGGGAAAAGTCGATCGGAATAGCTACTGGAAGCTTGCCGGTCACAACGCGTCGAGATATTGCACCGTCGGAATCCGACGAATTTTTACGGATTTCCCTAGGGGTACCACTAGGGAAAATCACCAAAATCGAGAAATCGTAAAAAGTGGTGAAATTTTGGATCCGAGCCCAATAATTCGGGAAAACTCGATCGGAATAGCTACTGGAAGCTTGCCGGTCACAACGCGTCGAGAATTTGCTCCGTCGGAATTTTTACGGATTTTCCTAGGAGTACCACTATGGAAAATCACCAAAATCGAGAAATCGTAAAAAGTGGTGAAATTTTGGATCCGAGCCCAATAATTCGGGAAAACTTGATCGAAATAGCTACTGGAAGCTTGCTGGTCACAACGCGTCGAGAATTTGCTCCGTCGGAATCCGAAGAATTTTTACGGATTTCCCTAGTGGTACCACTAGGGAAAATCACCAAAATCGAGAAATCGTAAAAAGTGGTGAAATTTTGGATCCGAGCCCAATAATTCGAGAAAACTCGATCGGAATAGCTACTGGAAGCTTGCCGGTCACAACGCGTCGAGAATTTGCTCCGTTGGAATCCGACGAATTTTTACGGATTTCCCTAGGGGTACCACTAGGGAAAACCACCAAAATCGAGAAATCGTAAAAAGTGGTGAAATTTTAGATCCGAGCCCAATAATTCGGGAAAAGTCGATCGGAATAGCTACTGGAAGCTTGCCGGTCACAACGCGTCGAGATATTGCTCCGTCGGAATCCGATGAATTTTTACGGATTTCCCTAGGGGTACCACTAGGAAAAATCACCAAAATCGAGAAATCGTAAAAAGTGGTGAAATTTTAGATCCGAGCCCAATAATTCGGGAAAAGTCGATCGGAATAGCTACTGGAAGCTTGCCGGTCACAACGCGTCGAGATATTGCTCCGTCGGAATCCGACGAATTTTTACGGATTTCCCTAGGGGTACCACTAGGGAAAATCACGAAAATCGAGAAATCGTAAAAAGTGGTGAAATTTTGGATCCGAGCCCAATAATTCGTGAAAACTCGATCGGAATAGCTACTGGAAGCTTGCCGGTCACAACGCGTCGAGAATTTGCTCCGTCGGAATTTTTACGGATTTTCCTAGGAGTACCACTAGGGAAAATCACCAAAATCGAGAAATCGTAAAAAGTGGTGAAATTTTGGATCCGAGCCCAATAATTCGGGAAAACTTGATCGAAATAGCTACAGGAAGCTTGCTGGTCACAACGCGTCGAGAATTTGCTCCGTCGGAATCCGACGAATTTTTACGGATTTCCCTAGTGGTACCACTAGGGAAAATCACCAAAATCGAGAAATCGTAAAAAGTGGTGAAATTTTGGATCCGAGCCCAATAATTCGAGAAAACTCGATCGGAATAGCTACTGGAAGCTTGCCGGTCACAACGCGTCGAGAATTTGCTCCGTCGGAATTTTTACGGATTTCCCTAGGAGTACCACTAGAGAAAATCACCAAAATCGAGAAATCGTAAAAAGTAGTGAAATTTTGGATCCGAGCCCAATAATTCGGGAAAACTCGATCGAAATAGCTACTGGAAGCTTGCCGGTCACAACGCGTCGAGAATTGGCTCTGTCGGAGTCCGACGAATTTTTACGGATTTCCTTAGGGGTACCACTAGGGAAAATCACCAAAATCGAGAAATCGTAAAAAGTGTTGAAATTTTGGATCCGAGCCCAATAATTCGGGAAAACTCGATCGGAATAGCTACTGGAAGCTTGCCGGTCACAACGCGTCGAGAATTTGCTCCGTCGGAATTTTTACGGATTTCCCTAGGAGTACCACTAGGGAAAATCACCAAAATCGAGAAATCGTAAAAATTGGTGAAATTTTGGATCCGAGCCCAATAATTCGGGAAAACTCGATCGGAATAGCTACTGGAAGCTTGCCGGTCACAACGCGTCGAGAATTGGCTCCGTCGGAATACGACGAATTTTTACGGATTTCCCTAGGGGTACCACTAGGGAAAATAACCAAAATCGTAAAAAGTGGTGAAATTTTTGATCCGAGCCCAATAATTCGGGAAAACTCGATCGGAATAGCTACTGGAAGCTTGCTGGTCACAACGCGTCGAGAATTTATTCCGTCCGAATTTTTACGGATTTCCTAGAGGTACCACTAGGGAAAATCACCAAAATCGAGAAATCGTAAAAAGTGGTGAAATTTTGGATCCGAGCCCAATAATTCGGGAAAACTCGATCGAAATAGCTACTGGAAGCTTGCCGGTCACAACGCGTCGAGAATTGGCTCCGTCGGAATCCGACGAATTTTTACGGATTTCCCTAGGGGTACCACTAGGGAAAATCACCAAAATCGAGAAATCGTAAAAAGTGGTGAAATTTTGGATCCGAGCCCAATAATTCGGGAAAACTCGATCGGAATAGCTACTGGAAGCTTGCCGGTCACAACGCGTCGAGAATTGGCTCCGTCGAAATCCGACGAATTTTTACGGATTTCCCTAGGGGTACCACTAGGGAAAATCACCAAAATCGAGAAATCGTAAAAAGTGGTGAAATTTTGGATCCGAGCCCAATAATTCAGGAAAACTCGATCGGAATAGCTACTGGAAGCTTGCCGGTCACAACGCGTCGAGAATTTGCTCCGTCGGAATTTTTACGGATTTCCCTAGGAGTACCACTAGGGAAAATCACCAAAATCGAGAAATCGTAAAAATTGGTGAAATTTTGGATCCGAGCCCAATAATTCGGGAAAACTCGATCGGAATAGCTACTGGAAGCTTGCCGGTCACAACGCGTCGAGAATTGGCTCCGTCGAAATCCGACGAATTTTTACGGATTTCCCTAGGGGTACCACTAGGGAAAATCACCAAAATCGAGAAATCGTAAAAAGTGGTGAAATTTTGGATCCGAGCCCAATAATTCAGGAAAACTCGATCGGAATAGCTACTGGAAGCTTGCCGGTCACAACGCGTCGAGAATTTGCTCCGTCGGAATTTTTACGGATTTCCCTAGGAGTACCACTAGGGTAAATCACCAAATTCGAGAAATCGTAAAAAGTGGTGAAATTTTGGATCCGAGCCCAATAATTCGGGAAAACTCGATCGGAATAGCTACTGGAAGCTTGCCGGTCACAACGCGTCGAGAATTTGCTCCGTTGGAATCCGACGAATTTTTACGGATTTTCCTAGGGGTACCACTAGGGAAAATCACCAAAATCGAGAAATCGTAAAAAGTGGTGAAATTTTAGATCCGAGCCCAATAATTCGGGAAAAGTCGATCAGAATAGCTACTGGAAGCTTGCCGGTCAAAACGCGTCGAGAATTGGCACAGTCGGAATCCGACGAATTTTTACGGATTTCCCTAGGGGTACCACTAGGGAAAATCACCAAAATCGAGAAATCGTAAAAAGTGGTAAAATTTTTGATCCGAGCCCAATAATTTGGGAAAACTCGATCGGAATAGCTACTGGAAGCTTGCCGGTCACAACGCGTCGAGAATTTGTTCCGTCGGAATTTTTACGGATTTCCCTAGAGGTACCACTAGGGAAAATCACCAAAATCGAGAAATCGTAAAAAGTGGTGAAATTTTGGATCCGAGCCCAATAATTCGGGAAAACTCGATTGGAATAGCTACTGGAAGCTTGCCAGTCACAACACGTCGAGAATTGGCTCCGTCGGAATTTTTACGGATTTCCCTAGGGGTACCACTAGGGAAAATCACCAAAATCGAGAAATCGTAAAAAGTGGTGAAATTTTGGATCCGAGCCCAATAATTCGAGAAAACTCAATCGGAATAGCTACTGGAAGCTTGCCGGTCACAACGCGTCGAGAATTGGCTCCGTCGAAATCCGACGAATTTTTACGGATTTCCCTAGGGGTACCACTAGGGAAAATCACCAAAATCGAGAAATCGTAAAAAGTGGTGAAATTTTGGATGCGAGCCCAATAATTCAGGAAAACTCGATCGGAATAGCTACTGGAAGCTTGCCGGTCACAACGCTTCGAGAATTTGCTCCGTCGGAATGTTTACGGATTTCCCTAGGAGTACCACTAGGGAAAATCACCAAAATCGAGAAATCGTAAAAAGTGGTGAAATTTTGGATCCGAGCCCAATAATTCGGGAAAACTCGATCGAAATAGCTACTGAAAGCTTGCCGGTCACAACGCGTCGAGAATTGGCACTGTCGGAATCCGACGAATTTTTACGGATTTCTCTAGGGGTACCACTAGGGAAAATCACCAAAATCGAGAAATCTTAAAAAGTGGTGAAATTTTGGATCCGAGCCCAATAATTCGGGAAAACTCGATCGGAATAGCTACTGGAAGCTTGCCGGTCACAACGCGTCGAGAATTTGCTCCGTTGGAATCCGACGAATTTTTACGGATTTCCCTAGGGGTACCACTAGGGAAAATCACCAAAATCGAGAAATCGTAAAAAGTGGTGAAATTTTAGATCCGAGCCCAATAATTCGGGAAAAGTCGATCGGAATAGCTACTGGAAGCTTGCCGGTCACAACGCGTCGAGATATGGCTCCGTCGGAATCCGACGAATTTTTACGGATTTCCCTAGGGGTACCACTAGGGAAAATCACCAAAATCGAGAAATCGTAAAAAGTGGTGAAATTTTGGATCCGAGCACAATAATTCGGGAAAACTCGATCGGAATAGCTACTGGAAGCTTGCCGGTCACAACGCGTCGAGAACTTGCTCCGTTGAAATTTTTACGGATTTTCCTAGGAGTACCACTAGGGAAAATCACCAAAATCGAGAAATCGTAAAAAGTGGTGAAATTTTGGATCCGAGCCCAATAATTCGGGAAAACTGGATCGAAATAGCTACTGGAAGCTTGCTGGTCACAACGCGTCGAGAATTTGCTCCGTCGGAATCCGACGAATTTTTACGGATTTCCCTAGTGGTACCACTAGGGAAAATCACCAAAATCGAGAAATCGTAAAAAGTGGTGAAATTTTGGATCCGTGCCCAATAATTCGAGAAAACTCGATCGGAATAGCTACTTGAAGCTTGCCGGTCACAACGCGTCGAGAATTTGCTCCGTCGGAATTTTTACGGATTTCCCTTGGAGTACCACTAGGAAAAATCACCAAAATCGAGAAATCGTAAAAAGTGGTGAAATTTTGGATCCGAGCCCAATAATTCGGGAAAACTCGATCGGAATAGCTACTGGAAGCTTGCCGGTCACAACGCGTCGAGAATTGGCTCCGTCGGAATACGACGAATTTTTACGTATTTCCCTAGGGGTACCACTAGGGAAAATAACCAAAATCGTAAAAAGTGGTGAAATTTTGGATTCGAGTCCAATAATTCGGGAAAACTCGATCGGAATAGCTACTGGAAGCTTGCCGGTCACAACGCGTCGAGAATTTGTTCCGTCGGAATTTTTACGGATTTCCCTAGAGGTACCACTAGGGAAAATCACCAAAATCGAGAAATCGTACAAAGTGGTGAAATTTTGGATCCGAGCCCAATAATTTGGGAAAACTCGATCGAAATAGCTACTGGAAGCTTGCCGGTCACAACGCGTCGAGAATTGGCTCCGTCGGAATCCGACGAATTTTTACGGATTTCCCTAGGGGTACCACTAGGGAAAATCACCAAAATCGAGAAATCGTAAAAAGTGGTGAAATTTTGGATCCGAGCCCAATAATTCGGGAAAACTCGATCGGAATAGCTACTGGAAGCTTGCCGGTCACAACGCGTCGAGAATTTGCTCCGTCGGAATTTTTACGGATTTCCCTAGGGGTACCACTAGGGAAAATCACCAAAATCGAGAAATCGTAAAAAGTGGTGAAATTTTGGATCCGAGCCCAATAATTCGGGAAAACTCGATCGGAAGAGCTACTGGAAGCTTGCCGGTCACAACGCGTTGAGAATTGGCTCCGTCGGAATTTTTACGGATTTCCCTAGGGGTACCAATAGGGAAAATCACCAAAATTGAGAAATCGTAAAAAGTGGTGAAATTTTTGATCCGAGCCCAATAATTCGGGAAAAGTCGATCGGAAAAGCTACTGGAAGCTTGCCGGTCACAACGCGTCGAGAATTGGCTCCGTCGGAATCCGACGAATTTTTACGGATTTGCCTAGGGGTACCTCTAGGGAAAATCACCAAAATCGAGAAATCGTAAAAAGTGGTGAAATTTTGGATCCGAGCCCAATAATTTGGGAAAACTCGATCGGAATAGCTACTGGAAGCTTGCCGGTCACAACGCATCGAGAATTTGCTGCGTCGAAATTTTTACGGATTTCCCTAGGGGTACCACTAGGGAAAATCACCAAAATCGAGAAATCGTAAAAAGTGGTGAAATTTTGGATCCGAGCCCAATAATTCAGGAAAACTCGATCGGAATAGCTACTGGAAGCTTGCCGGTCACAACGCGTCGAGAATTGGCTCCATCGGAATCCGACGAATTTTTACGGATTTCCCTAGGGGTACCACTAGGGAAAATCACCAAAATCGAGAAATCGTAAAAAGTGGTTAAATTTTTGATCCGAACCCAATAATTCAGGAAAACTCGATCGGAATAGCTACTGAAGCTTGCCGGTCACAACGCGTCGAGAATTTGCTCCGTCGAAACTTTTACGGATTTCCCTAGGAGTACCACTAGGGAAAATCACCAAAATCGAGAAATCGTAAAAAGTGGTGAAATTTTGGATCCGAGTCCAATAATTCAGGAAAACTCGATCGGAATAGCTACTGGAAGCTTACCGGTCACAACGCGTCGAGAATTTGCTCCGTCGGAATCCGACGAATTTTTACGGATTTCCCTAGGGGTACCACTAGGGAAAATCACCAAAATCGAGAAATCGTAAAAAGTGGTGAAATTTTAGTTCCGAGCCCAATAATTCGGGAAAAGTCGATCGGAATAGCTACTGGAAGCTTGCCGGTCAAAACGCGTCGAGAATTGGCTCCGTCGAAATCCGACGAATTTTTACGGATTTCCCTAGGGGTACCACTAGGGAAAATCACCAAAATCGAGAAATCGTAAAAAGTGGTGAAATTTTGGATCCGAGCCCAATAATTCAGGAAAACTCGATCGGAATAGCTACTGGAAGCTTGCCGGTCACAACTCTTCGAGAATTTGCTCCGTCGGAATTTTTACGGATTTCCCTAGGAGTACCACTAGGGAAAATCACCAAAATCGAGAAATCGTAAAAAGTGGTGAAATTTTGGATCCGAGCCCAATAATTCGGGAAAACTCGATCGAAATAGCTACTGGAAGCTTGCCGGTCACAACGCGTCGAGAATTGGCACTGTCGGAATCCGACGAATTTTTACGGATTTCTCTAGGGGTACCACTAGGGAAAATCACCAAAATTGAGAAATCGTAAAAAGTGGTGAAATTTTGGATCCGAGCCCAATAATTCGGGAAAACTCAATCGGAATAGCTAATGGAAGCTTGCCGGTCACAACGCGTCGAGAATTTGCTCCGTTGGAATCCGACGAATTTTTACGGATTTCCCTAGGGGTACCACTAGGGAAAATCACCAAAATCGAGAAATCGTAAAAAGTGGTGAAATTTTAGATCCGAGCCCAATAATTCGGGAAAAGTCGATCGGAATAGCTACTGGAAGCTTGCCGGTCACAACGCGTCGAGATATGGCTCCGTCGGAATACGACGAATTTTTACGGATTTTCCTAGGGGTACCACTAGGGAAAATCACCAAAATCGAGAAATCGTAAAAAGTGTTAAAATTTTGGATCCGAGCCCAATAATTCGGGAAAACTCGATCGGAATAGCTACTGGAAGCTTGCCGGTCACAACGCGTCGAGAATTTGTTCCGTCGGAATTTTTACGGATTTCCCTAGAGGTACCACAAGGGAAAATCACCAAAATCGAGAAATCGTAAAAAGTGGTGAAATTTTGGATCCGAGCCTAATAATTCGGGAAAACTCGATCGGAATAGCTACTGGAAGTTTTTCGGTCACAACACGTCGAGAATTGGCTCCGTCGGAATTTTTACGGATTTCCCTAGGGGTACCACCAGGGAAATTCACCAAAATCGAGAAATCGTAAAAAGTGGCAAAATTTTGGATCCGAGCCCAATAATTCGGGAAAACTCGATCGGAATAGCTACTGGAAGCTTGCCGGTCACAACGCGTCGAGAATTGGCTCCGTCGGAATCCGACGAATTTTTACGGATTTCCCTAGGGGTACCACTAGGGAAAATAACCAAAATCGTAAAAAGTGGTGAAATTTTGGATCCGAGCCCAATAATTCGGAAAAACTCAATCGGAATAGCTACTGGAAGCTTGCCGGTCACAACGCGTCGAGAATTCGCTCCGTCGGAATTTTTACGGATTTCCCTAGAGGTACCACTAGGGAAAATCACCAAAATCGAGAAATCGTAAAAAGTGGTGAAATTTTGGATCCGAGCCCAATAATTCGGGAAAACTCGATCGGTATAGCTACTGGAAGCTTGCCGGTCACAACGCGTCGAGAATTGGCTCCGTCGGAATTTTTACGGATTTCCCTAGGGGTACCACTAGGGAAAATCACCAAAATCGAGAAATCGTAAAAAGTGGTGAAATTTTGGATCCGAGCCCAATAATTCGGGAAAACTCGATCGGTATAGCTACTGGAAGCTTGCCGGTCACAACGCGTCGAGAATTGGCTCCGTCGGAATTTTTACGGATTTCCCTAGGGGTACCACTAGGGAAAATCACCAAAATCGAGAAATCGTAAAAAGTGGTGAAATTTTTGATCCGAGCCCAATAATTCGGGAAAACTCGATCGGAATAGCTACTGGAAGCTTGCCGGTCACAACGCGTCAAGAATTTACTCCGTCGGAACTTTTACGGATTTCCCTAGGAGTACCACTAGGGAAAATCACCAAAATCGAGAAATCGTAAAAAGTGGTGAAATTTTGGATCCGAGTCCAATAATTCGGGAAAAATCGATCGGTATAGGTACTGGAAGCTTGCCGGTCACAACGCGTCGAGAATTGGCTCCGTCGGAATTTTTACGGATTTCCCTAGGGGTACCACTAGGGAAAATCACCAAAATCGAGAAATCGTAAAAAGTGGTGAAATTTTTGATCCGAGCCCAATAATTCAGGAAAACTCGATCGGAATAGCTACTGGAAGCTTGCCGGTCACAACGCGTCGAGAATTGGCTCCATCGAAATCCGACGAATTTTTACGGATTTCCCTAGGGGTACCACTAGGGAAAATCACCAAAATCGAGAAATCGTAAAAAGTGGTTAAATTTTGGATCCGAGCCCAATAATTCAGGAAAACTCGATCGGAATAGCTACTGAAGCTTGCCGGTCACAACGCGTCGAGAATTTACTCCGTCGGAACTTTTACGGATTTCCCTAGGAGTACCACTAGGGAAAATCACCAAAATCGAGAAATCGTAAAAAGTGGTGAAATTTTGGATCCGAGTCTAATAATTCGGGAAAACTCGATCGGTATAGCTACTGAAAGCTTGCCGGTCACAACGCGTCGAGAATTGGTTCCGTCGGAATTTTTACGGATTTCCCTAGGGGTACCACTAGGGAAAATAACCAAAATCGTAAAAAGTGGTGAAATTTTGGATCCGAGCCCAATAATTCGGAAAAACTCGATCGGAATAGCTACTGGAAGCTTGCCGGTCACAACGCGTCGAGAATTCGCTCCGTCGGAATTTTTACGGATTTCCCTAGAGGTACCACTAGGGAAAATCACCAAAATCGAGAAATCGTAAAAAGTGGTGAAATTTTGGATCCGAGCCCAATAAATCGGGAAAACTCGATCGGAATAGCTACTGGAAGCTTGCTGGTCACAACACGTCGAGAATTGGCTCCGTCGGAATTTTTACGGATTTCCCTAGGTGTACCACTAGGAAAAATCACCAAAATCGAGAAATCGTAAAAAGTGGTGAAATTTTGGATCCGAGCCCAATAATTCGGAAAACTCGATCGAAATAGCTACTGGAAGCTTGCTGGTCACAACGCGTCGAGAATTGGCTCCGTCGGAATCCGACGAATTTTTACGGATTTCCCTAGGGGTACCACTAGGGAAAATCACCAAAATCGAGAAATCGTAAAAAGTGGTGAAATTTTGGATCCGAGCCCAATAATTCAGGAAAACTCGATCGGAATAGCTACTGGAAGCTTGCCGGTCACAACGCGTCGAGAATTTACTCCGTCGGAACTTTTACGGATTTCCCTAGGAGTACCACTAGGGAAAATCACCAAAATCGAGAAATCGTAAAAAGTGGTGAAATTTTGGATCCGAGTCCAATAATTCGGGAAAACTCGATCGGTATAGCTACTGGAAGCTTGCCGGTCACAACGCGTCGAGAATTGGCTCCGTCGGAATTTTTACGGATTTCCCTAGGGGTACCACTAGGGAAAATCACCAAAATCGAGAAATCGTAAAAAGTGGTGAAATTTTGGATCTGAGCCCAATAATTCGGGAAAACTCGATCGGAATAGCTACTGGAAGCTTGCCGGTCACAACGCGTCGAGAATTGGCTCCATCGAAATCCGACGAATTTTTACGTATTTCCCTAGGGGTACCACTAGGGAAAATCACCAAAATCGAGAAATCGTAAAAAGTGGTTAAATTTTGGATCCGAGCCCAATAATTCAGGAAAACTCGATCGGAATAGCTACTGAAGCTTGCCGGTCACAACGCGTCGAGAATTTGCCTCGTCGAAACTTTTACGGATTTCCCTAGGAGTACCACTAGGGAAAATCACCAAAATCGAGAAATCGTAAAAAGTGGTGAAATTTTGGATCCGAGTCCAATAATTCGGGAAAACTCGATCGGAATAGCTACTGGAAGCTTGCCGGTCACAACGCGTCGAGAATTTGCTCCGTCGGAATCCGACGAATTTTTACGGATTTCCCTAGGGGTACCATTAGGGAAAATCACCAAAATCGAGAAATCGTAAAAAGTGGTGAAATTTTAGTTCCGAGCCCAATAATTCGGGAAAAGTCGATCGGAATAGCTACTGGAAGCTTGCCGGTCAAAACGCGTCGAGAATTGGCTCCGTCGGAATCCGACGAATTTTTACGGATTTCCCTAGGGGTACCACTAGGGAAAATCACCAAAATCGAGAAATCATAAAAAGTGGTGAAATTTTTGATCCGAGCCCAATAATTCAGGAAAACTCGATCGGAATAGCTACTGGAAGCTTGCCGGTCACAACGCGTCGAGAATTGGCTCCGTCGGAATCCGACGAATTTTTACGGATTTCCCTAGGGGTACCACTAGGGAAAATAACCAAAATCGTAAAAAGTGGTGAAATTTTGGATCCGAGCCCAATAATTCGGAAAAACTCGATCGGAATAGCTACTGGAAGCTTGCCGGTCACAACACGTCGAGAATTTGCTCCGTCGGAATTTTTACGGATTTCCCTAGAGGTACCACTAGGGAAAATCACCAAAATCGAGAAATCGTAAAAAGTGGTGAAATTTTGGATCCGAGTCCAATAATTCGGGAAAACTCGATCGGTATAGCTACTGGAAGCTTGCCGGTCACAACGCGTCGAGAATTGGCTCCGTCGGAATTTTTACAGATTTCCCTAGGGGTACCACTAGGGAAAATCACCAAAATCGAGAAATCGTAAAAAGTGGTGAAATTTTGGATCCGAGCCCAATAAATCGGGAAAACTCGATCGGAATAGCTACTGGAAGCTTGCTGGTCACAACACGTCGAGAATTGGCTCCGTCGGAATTTTTACGGATTTCCCTAGGTGTACCACTAGGAAAAATCACCAAAATCGAGAAATCGTAAAAAGTGGTGAAATTTTGGATCCGAGCCCAATAATTCGGAAAACTCGATCGAAATAGCTACTGGAAGCTTGCTGGTCACAACGCGTCGAGAATTGGCTCCGTCGGAATCCGACGAATTTTTACGGATTTCCCTAGGGGTACCACTAGGGAAAATCACCAAAATCGAGAAATCGTAAAAAGTGGTGAAATTTTGGATCCGAGCCCAATAATTCAGGAAAACTCGATCGGAATAGCTACTGGAAGCTTGCCGGTCACAACGCGTCGAGAATTTACTCCGTCGGAACTTTTACGGATTTCCCTAGGAGTACCACTAGGGAAAATCACCAAAATCGAGAAATCGTAAAAAGTGGTGAAATTTTGGATCCGAGTCCAATAATTCGGGAAAACTCGATCGGTATAGCTACTGGAAGCTTGCCGGTCACAACGCGTCGAGAATTGGCTCCGTCGGAATTTTTACGGATTTCCCTAGGGGTACCACTAGGGAAAATCACCAAAATCGAGAAATCGTAAAAAGTGGTGAAATTTTGGATCTGAGCCCAATAATTCGGGAAAACTCGATCGGAATAGCTACTGGAAGCTTGCCGGTCACAACGCGTCGAGAATTGGCTCCATCGAAATCCGACGAATTTTTACGTATTTCCCTAGGGGTACCACTAGGGAAAATCACCAAAATCGAGAAATCGTAAAAAGTGGTTAAATTTTGGATCCGAGCCCAATAATTCAGGAAAACTCGATCGGAATAGCTACTGAAGCTTGCCGGTCACAACGCGTCGAGAATTTGCCTCGTCGAAACTTTTACGGATTTCCCTAGGAGTACCACTAGGGAAAATCACCAAAATCGAGAAATCGTAAAAAGTGGTGAAATTTTGGATCCGAGTCCAATAATTCGGGAAAACTCGATCGGAATAGCTACTGGAAGCTTGCCGGTCACAACGCGTCGAGAATTTGCTCCGTCGGAATCCGACGAATTTTTACGGATTTCCCTAGGGGTACCATTAGGGAAAATCACCAAAATCGAGAAATCGTAAAAAGTGGTGAAATTTTAGTTCCGAGCCCAATAATTCGGGAAAAGTCGATCGGAATAGCTACTGGAAGCTTGCCGGTCAAAACGCGTCGAGAATTGGCTCCGTCGGAATCCGACGAATTTTTACGGATTTCCCTAGGGGTACCACTAGGGAAAATCACCAAAATCGAGAAATCATAAAAAGTGGTGAAATTTTTGATCCGAGCCCAATAATTCAGGAAAACTCGATCGGAATAGCTACTGGAAGCTTGCCGGTCACAACGCGTCGAGAATTGGCTCCGTCGGAATCCGACGAATTTTTACGGATTTCCCTAGGGGTACCACTAGGGAAAATAACCAAAATCGTAAAAAGTGGTGAAATTTTGGATCCGAGCCCAATAATTCGGAAAAACTCGATCGGAATAGCTACTGGAAGCTTGCCGGTCACAACACGTCGAGAATTTGCTCCGTCGGAATTTTTACGGATTTCCCTAGAGGTACCACTAGGGAAAATCACCAAAATCGAGAAATCGTAAAAAGTGGTGAAATTTTGGATCCGAGTCCAATAATTCGGGAAAACTCGATCGGTATAGCTACTGGAAGCTTGCCGGTCACAACGCGTCGAGAATTGGCTCCGTCGGAATTTTTACAGATTTCCCTAGGGGTACCACTAGGGAAAATCACCAAAATCGAGAAATCGTAAAAAGTGGTGAAATTTTGGATCCGAGCCCAATAATTCGGGAAAACTCGATCGGAATAGCTACTGGAAGCTTGCCGGTCACAACGTGTCGAGAATTGGCTCCGTCGGAATCCGACGAATTTTTACGGATTTCCCTAGGGGTACCACTAGGGAAAATCACCAAAATCGAGAAATCGTAAAAAGTGGTGAAATTTTGGATCCGAGCCCAATAATTCAGGAAAACTCGATCGAAATAGCTACTGAAGCTTGCCGGTCACAACGCGTCGAGAATTTGCTCCGTCGAAACTTTTACGGATTTCCCTAGGAGTACCACTAGGGAAAATCACCAAAATCGAGAAATCGTAAAAAGTGGTGAAATTTTGGATCCGAGTTCAATAATTCGGGAAAACTCGATCGGAATAGCTACTGGAAGCTTGCCGGTCACAACGCGTCGAGAATTTGCTCCGTCGGAATCCGACGAATTTTTACGGATTTCCCTAGGGGTACCACTAGGGAAAATCACCAAAATCGAGAAATCGTAAAAAGTGGTGAAATTTTGGATCCGAGCCCAATAATTCGGGAAAACTCGATCGGAATAGCTACTGGAAGCTTGCCGGTCACAACGCGTCGAGAATTGGCTCCGTCGGAATCCGACGAATTTTTACGGATTTCCCTAGGGGTACCACTAGGGAAAATCACCAAAATCGAGAAATCGTAAAAAGTGGTGAAATTTTGGATCCGAGCCCAATAATTCAGGAAAACTCGATCGGAATAGCTACTGAAGCTTGCCGGTCACAACGCGTTGAGAATTTGCTCCGTCGGAACTTTTACGGATTTCCCTAGGAGTACCACTAGGGAAAATCACCAAAATCGAGAAATCGTAAAAAGTGGTGAAATTTTGGATCCGAGTCCAATAATTCGGGAAAACTCGATCGGAATAGCTACTGGAAGCTTGCCGGTCACAACGCGTCGAGAATTTGCTCCGTCGGAATCCGACGAATTTTTACGGATTTCCCTAGGGGTACCACTAGGGAAAATCACCAAAATCGAGAAATCGTAAAAAGTGGTGAAATTTTAGTTCCGAGCCCAATAATTCGGGAAAAGTCGATCGTAATAGCTACTGGAAGCTTGCCGGTCAAAACGCGTCGAGAATTGGCTTCGTCGGAATCCGACGAATTTTTACGGATTTTCCTAGGGGTACCACTAGGGAAAATCACCAAAATCGAGAAATCGTAAAAAGTGGTGAAATTTTGGATCCGAGCCTAATAATTCGGGAAAACTCGATCGGAATAACTACTGGAAGCTTGCCGGTCACAACGCGTCTAGAATTGGCTCCGTCGGAATTTTTAGGGATTTCCCTAGGGGTACCACTAGGGAAAATCACCAAAATCGAGAAATCGTAAAAAGTGGTGAAATTTTGGATCCGAGCCCAATAATTCGTGAAAACTCGATCGGAATAGCTACTGGAAGCTTGCCGGTCACAATGCGTCAAGAATTGGCTCCGTCGGAATTTTTACGGATTTCCCTAGGGGTACCACTAGGGAAAATCACCAAAATCGAGAAATCGTAAAAAGTGGTGAAATTTTGGATCCGAGCCCAATAATTCGGGAAAACTCGATCGGAAGAGCTACTGGAAGCTTGCCGGTCACAACGCGTTGAGAATTGGCTCCGTCGGAATTTTTACGGATTTCCCTAGGGGTACCACTAAGGAAAATCACCAAAATCGAGAAATCGTAAAAAGTGGTGAAATTTTTGATCCGAGCCCAATAATTCGGGAAAACTCGATCGAAATAGCTACTGGAAGCTTGCCGGTCACAACGCGTCGAGAATTGGCTCCGTCGGAATTTTTACGGATTTCCCTAGGTGTACCACTAGGGAAAATCACCAAAATCGAGAAATCGTAAAAAGTGGTGAAATTTTGGATCCGAGCCCAATAATTCGGGAAAAGTTGATCGGAAAAGCTACTGGAAGCTTGCCGGTCACAACGCGTCGAGAATTGGCTCCGTCGAAATCCGACGAATTTTTACGGATTTGCCTAGGGGTACTACTAGGAAAAATCACCAAAATCGAGAAATCGTAAAAAGTGGTGAAATTTTGGATCCGAGCCCAATAATTTGGGAAAACTCGATCGGAATAGCTACTGGAAGCTTGCCGGTCACAACGCGTCGAGAATTTGCTGCGTCGGAATTTTTACGGATTTCCCTAGGGGTACCACTAGGGAAAATCACCAAAATCGAGACATCGTAAAAAGTGGTGAAATTTTGGATCCGAGCCCAATAATTCGGGAAAACTCGATCGAAATAGCTACTGGAAGCTTGCCGGTCACAACGTGTCGAGAATTGGCTCCGTCGGAATTTTTACGGATTTCCCTAGCTGTACCACTAGGGAAAATCACCAAAATCGAGAAATCGTAAAAAGTGGTGAAATTTTGGATCCGAGCCCAATAATTCGGGAAAACTCGATCGGAATAGCTACTGGAAGCTTGCCGGTCACAACGCGTCGAGAATTTGCTCCGTCGGAATTTTTACGGATTTCCCTAGGGGTACCACTATGGAAAATCACCAAAATCGAGAAATCGTAAAAAGTGGTGAAATTTTTGATCCGAGCCCAATAATTCGGGAAAAGTCGATCGGAAAAGCTACTGGAAGCTTGCCGGTCACAACGCGTCGAGAATTGGCTCCGTCGGAATCCGACGAATTTTTACGGATTTGCCTAGGGGTACCTCTAGGGAAAATCACCAAAATAGAGAAATCGTAAAAAGTGGTGAAATTTTGGATCCGAGCCCAATAATTTGGGAAAACTCGATCGGAATAGCTACTGGAAGCTTGCCGGTCACAACGCATCGAGAATTTGCTGCGTCGAAATTTTTACGGATTTCCCTAGGGGTACCACTAGGGAAAATCACCAAAATCGAGAAATCGTAAAAAGTGGTGAAATTTTGGATCCGAGCCCAATAATTCAGGAAAACTCGATCGGAATAGCTACTGGAAGCTTGCCGGTCACAACGCGTCGAGAATTGGCTCCATCGGAATCCGACGAATTTTTACGGATTTCCCTAGGGGTACCACTAGGGAAAATCACCAAAATCGAGAAATCGTAAAAAGTGGTTAAATTTTTGATCCGAACCCAATAATTCAGGAAAACTCGATCGGAATAGCTACTGAAGCTTGCCGGTCACAACGCGTCGAGAATTTGCTCCGTCGAAACTTTTACGGATTTCCCTAGGAGTACCACTAGGGAAAATCACCAAAATCGAGAAATCGTAAAAAGTGGTGAAATTTTGGATCCGAGTCCAATAATTCAGGAAAACTCGATCGGAATAGCTACTGGAAGCTTACCGGTCACAACGCGTCGAGAATTTGCTCCGTCGGAATCCGACGAATTTTTACGGATTTCCCTAGGGGTACCACTAGGGAAAATCACCAAAATCGAGAAATCGTAAAAAGTGGTGAAATTTTAGTTCCGAGCCCAATAATTCGGGAAAAGTCGATCGGAATAGCTACTGGAAGCTTGCCGGTCAAAACGCGTCGAGAATTGGCTCCGTCGAAATCCGACGAATTTTTACGGATTTCCCTAGGGGTACCACTAGGGAAAATCACCAAAATCGAGAAATCGTAAAAAGTGGTGAAATTTTGGATCCGAGCCCAATAATTCAGGAAAACTCGATCGGAATAGCTACTGGAAGCTTGCCGGTCACAACTCTTCGAGAATTTGCTCCGTCGGAATTTTTACGGATTTCCCTAGGAGTACCACTAGGGAAAATCACCAAAATCGAGAAATCGTAAAAAGTGGTGAAATTTTGGATCCGAGCCCAATAATTCGGGAAAACTCGATCGAAATAGCTACTGGAAGCTTGCCGGTCACAACGCGTCGAGAATTGGCACTGTCGGAATCCGACGAATTTTTACGGATTTCTCTAGGGGTACCACTAGGGAAAATCACCAAAATTGAGAAATCGTAAAAAGTGGTGAAATTTTGGATCCGAGCCCAATAATTCGGGAAAACTCAATCGGAATAGCTACTGGAAGCTTGCCGGTCACAACGCGTCGAGAATTTGCTCCGTTGGAATCCGACGAATTTTTACGGATTTCCCTAGGGGTACCACTAGGGAAAATCACCAAAATCGAGAAATCGTAAAAAGTGGTGAAATTTTAGATCCGAGCCCAATAATTCGGGAAAAGTCGATCGGAATAGCTACTGGAAGCTTGCCGGTCACAACGCGTCGAGATATGGCTCCGTCGGAATACGACGAATTTTTACGGATTTCCCTAGGGGTACCACTAGGGAAAATCACCAAAATCGAGAAATCGTAAAAAGTGTTAAAATTTTGGATCCGAGCCCAATAATTCGGGAAAACTCGATCGGAATAGCTACTGGAAGCTTGCCGGTCACAACGCGTCGAGAATTTGTTCCGTCGGAATTTTTACGGATTTCCCTAGAGGTACCACTAGGGAAAATCACCAAAATCGAGAAATCGTAAAAAGTGGTGAAATTTTGGATCCGAGCCTAATAATTCGGGAAAACTCGATCGGAATAGCTACTGGAAGTTTTTCGGTCACAACACGTCGAGAATTGGCTCCGTCGGAATTTTTACGGATTTCCCTAGGGGTACCACTAGGGAAATTCACCAAAATCGAGAAATCGTAAAAAGTGGCAAAATTTTGGATCCGAGCCCAATAATTCGGGAAAACTCGATCGGAATAGCTACTGGAAGCTTGCCGGTCACAACGCGTCGAGAATTGGCTCCGTCGGAATCCGACGAATTTTTACGGATTTCCCTAGGGGTACCACTAGGGAAAATAACCAAAATCGTAAAAAGTGGTGAAATTTTGGATCCGAGCCCAATAATTCGGAAAAACTCAATCGGAATAGCTACTGGAAGCTTGCCGGTCACAACGCGTCGAGAATTCGCTCCGTCGGAATTTTTACGGATTTCCCTAGAGGTACCACTAGGGAAAATCACCAAAATCGAGAAATCGTAAAAAGTGGTGAAATTTTGGATCCGAGCCCAATAATTCGGGAAAACTCGATCGGTATAGCTACTGGAAGCTTGCCGGTCACAACGCGTCGAGAATTGGCTCCGTCGGAATTTTTACGGATTTCCCTAGGGGTACCACTAGGGAAAATCACCAAAATCGAGAAATCGTAAAAAGTGGTGAAATTTTGGATCCGAGCGCAATAATTCGGGAAAACTCGATCGGTATAGCTACTGGAAGCTTGCCGGTCACAACGCGTCGAGAATTGGCTCCGTCGGAATTTTTACGGATTTCCCTAGGGGTACCACTAGGGAAAATCACCAAAATCGAGAAATCGTAAAAAGTGGTGAAATTTTTGATCCGAGCCCAATAATTCGGGAAAACTCGATCGGAATAGCTTCTGGAAGCTTGCCGGTCACAACGCGTCAAGAATTTACTCCGTCGGAACTTTTACGGATTTCCCTAGGAGTACCACTAGGGAAAATCACCAAAATCGAGAAATCGTAAAAAGTGGTGAAATTTTGGATCCGAGTCCAATAATTCGGGAAAAATCGATCGGTATAGGTACTGGAAGCTTGCCGGTCACAACGCGTCGAGAATTGGCTCCGTCGGAATTTTTACGGATTTCCCTAGGGGTACCACTAGGGAAAATCACCAAAATCGAGAAATCGTAAAAAGTGGTGAAATTTTTGATCCGAGCCCAATAATTCAGGAAAACTCGATCGGAATAGCTACTGGAAGCTTGCCGGTCACAACGCGTCGAGAATTGGCTCCATCGAAATCCGACGAATTTTTACGGATTTCCCTAGGGGTACCACTAGGGAAAATCACCAAAATCGAGAAATCGTAAAAAGTGGTTAAATTTTGGATCCGAGCCCAATAATTCAGGAAAACTCGATCGGAATAGCTACTGAAGCTTGCCGGTCACAACGCGTCGAGAATTTACTCCGTCGGAACTTTTACGGATTTCCCTAGGAGTACCACTAGGGAAAATCACTAAAATCGAGAAATCGTAAAAAGTGGTGAAATTTTGGATCCGAGTCTAATAATTCGGGAAAACTCGATCGGTATAGCTACTGGAAGCTTGCCGGTCACAACGCGTCGAGAATTGGCTCCGTCGGAATTTTTACGGATTTCCCTAGGGGTACCACTAGGGAAAATAACCAAAATCGTAAAAAGTGGTGAAATTTTGGATCCGAGCCCAATAATTCGGAAAAACTCGATCGGAATAGCTACTGGAAGCTTGCCGGTCACAACGCGTCGAGAATTCGCTCCGTCGGAATTTTTACGGATTTCCCTAGAGGTACCACTAGGGAAAATCACCAAAATCGAGAAATCGTAAAAAGTGGTGAAATTTTGGATCCGAGCCCAATAAATCGGGAAAACTCGATCGGAATAGCTACTGGAAGCTTGCTGGTCACAACACGTCGAGAATTGGCTCCGTCGGAATTTTTACGGATTTCCCTAGGTGTACCACTAGGAAAAATCACCAAAATCGAGAAATCGTAAAAAGTGGTGAAATTTTGGATCCGAGCCCAATAATTCGGGAAAACTCGATCAAAATAGCTACTGGAAGCTTGCTGGTCACAACGCGTCGAGAATTGGCTCCGTCGGAATCCGACGAATTTTTACGGATTTCCCTAGGGGTACCACTAGGGAAAATCACCAAAATCGAGAAATCGTAAAAAGTGGTGAAATTTTGGATCCGAGCCCAATAATTCAGGAAAACTCGATCGGAATAGCTACTGGAAGCTTGCCGGTCACAACGCGTCGAGAATTTACTCCGTCGGAACTTTTACGGATTTCCCTAGGAGTACCACTAGGGAAAATCACCAAAATCGAGAAATCGTAAAAAGTGGTGAAATTTTGGATCCGAGTCCAATAATTCGGGAAAACTCGATCGGTATAGCTACTGGAAGCTTGCCGGTCACAACGCGTCGAGAATTGGCTCCGTCGGAATTTTTACGGATTTCCCTAGGGGTACCACTAGGGAAAATCACCAAAATCGAGAAATCGTAAAAAGTGGTGAAATTTTGGATCCGAGCCCAATAATTCGGGAAAACTCGATCGGAATAGCTACTGGAAGCTTGCCGGTCACAACGCGTCGAGAATTGGCTCCATCGGAATCCGACGAATTTTTACGTATTTCCCTAGGGGTACCACTAGGGAAAATCACCAAAATCGAGAAATCGTAAGAAGTGGTTAAATTTTGGATCCGAGCCCAATAATTCAGGAAAACTCGATCGGAATAGCTACTGAAGCTTGCCGGTC
Organism: Excoecaria cochinchinensis; assembly: GCA_947683425.1. Lineage (NCBI taxonomy): Eukaryota > Viridiplantae > Streptophyta > Magnoliopsida > Malpighiales > Euphorbiaceae > Excoecaria > Excoecaria cochinchinensis. Next base: position 174,278 of record CANTUQ010000237.1, read on the forward strand.
ACAACGCGTCGAGAATTTGCCTCGTCGAAACTTTTACGGATTTCCCTAGGAGTACCACTAGGGAAAATCACCAAAATCGAGAAATCGTAAAAAGTGGTGAAATTTTGGATCCGAGTCCAATAATTCGGGAAAACTCGATCGGAATAGCTACTGGAAGCTTGCCGGTCACAACGCGTCGAGAATTTGCTCCGTCGGAATCCGACGAATTTTTACGGATTTCCCTAGGGGTACCATTAGGGAAAATCACCAAAATCGAGAAATCGTAAAAAGTGGTGAAATTTTAGTTCCGAGCCCAATAATTCGGGAAAAGTCGATCGGAATAGCTACTGGAAGCTTGCCGGTCAAAACGCGTCGAGAATTGGCTCCGTCGGAATCCGACGAATTTTTACGGATTTCCCTAGGGGTACCACTAGGGAAAATCACCAAAATCGAGAAATCATAAAAAGTGGTGAAATTTTTGATCCGAGCCCAATAATTCAGGAAAACTCGATCGGAATAGCTACTGGAAGCTTGCCGGTCACAACGCGTCGAGAATTGGCTCCGTCGGAATCCGACGAATTTTTACGGATTTCCCTAGGGGTACCACTAGGGAAAATAACCAAAATCGTAAAAAGTGGTGAAATTTTGGATCCGAGCCCAATAATTCGGAAAAACTCGATTGGAATAGCTACTGGAAGCTTGCCGGTCACAACACGTCGAGAATTTGCTCCGTCAGAATTTTTACGGATTTCCCTAGAGGTACCACTAGGGAAAATCACCAAAATCGAGAAATCGTAAAAAGTGGTGAAATTTTGGATCCGATTCCAATAATTCGGGAAAACTCGATCGGTATAGCTACTGGAAGCTTGCCGGTCACAACGCGTCGAGAATTGGCTCCGTCGAAATTTTTACGGATTTCCCTAGGGGTACCACTAGGGAAAATCACCAAAATCGAGAAATCGTAAAAAGTGGTGAAATTTTGGATCCGAGCCCAATAATTCGGGAAAACTCGATCGGAATAGCTACTGGAAGCTTGCCGGTCACAACGCGTCGAGAATTGGCTCCGTCGGAATCCGACGAATTTTTACGGATTTCCCTAGGGGTACCACTAGGGAAAATCACCAAAATCGAGAAATCGTAAAAAGTGGTGAAATTTTGGATCCGAGCCCAATAATTCAGGAAAACTCGATCGAAATAGCTACTGAAGCTTGCCGGTCACAACGCGTCGAGAATTTGCTCCGTCGGAACTTTTACGGATTTCCCTAGGAGTACCACTAGGGAAAATCACCAAAATCGAGAAATCGTAAAAAGTGGTGAAATTTTGGATCCGAGTTCAATAATTCGGGAAAACTCGATCGGAATAGCTACTGGAAGCTTGCCGGTCACAACGCGTCGAGAATTTGCTCCGTCGGAATACGACGAATTTTTACGGATTTCCCTAGGGGTACCACTAGGGAAAATCACCAAAATCGAGAAATCGTAAAAAGTGGTGAAATTTTGGATCCGAGCCCAATAATTCGGGAAAACTCGATCGGAATAGCTACTGGAAGCTTGCCGGTCACAACGCGTCGAGAATTGGCTCCGTCGGAATCCGACGAATTTTTACGGATTTCCCTAGGGGTACCACTAGGGAAAATCACCAAAATCGAGAAATCGTAAAAAGTGGTGAAATTTTGGATCCGAGCCCAATAATTCAGGAAAACTCGATCGGAATAGCTACTGAAGCTTGCCGGTCACAACGCGTTGAGAATTTGCTCCGTCGGAACTTTTACGGATTTCCCTAGGAGTACCACTAGGGAAAATCACCAAAATCGAGAAATCGTAAAAAGTGGTGAAATTTTGGATCCGAGTCCAATAATTCGGGAAAACTCGATCGGAATAGCTACTGGAAGCTTGCCGGTCACAACGCGTCGAGAATTTGCTCCGTCGGAATCCGACGAATTTTTACGGATTTCCCTAGGGGTACCACTAGGGAAAATCACCAAAATCGAGAAATCGTAAAAAGTGGTGAAATTTTAGTTCCGAGCCCAATAATTCGGGAAAAGTCGATCGTAATAGCTACTGGAAGCTTGCCGGTCAAAACGCGTCGAGAATTGGCTCCGTCGGAATCCGACGAATTTTTACGGATTTTCCTAGGGGTACCACTAGGGAAAATCACCAAAATCGAGAAATCGTAAAAAGTGGTGAAATTTTGGATCCGAGCCTAATAATTCGGGAAAACTCGATCGGAATAACTACTGGAAGCTTGCCGGTCACAACGCGTCTAGAATTGGCTCCGTCGGAATTTTTAGGGATTTCCCTAGGGGTACCACTAGGGAAAATCACCAAAATCGAGAAATCGTAAAAAGTGGTGAAATTTTGGATCCGAGCCCAATAATTCGTGAAAACTCGATCGGAATAGCTACTGGAAGCTTGCCGGTCACAATGCGTCAAGAATTGGCTCCGTCGGAATTTTTACGGATTTCCCTAGGGGTACCACTAGGGAAAATCACCAAAATCGAGAAATCGTAAAAAGTGGTGAAATTTTGGATCCGAGCCCAATAATTCGGGAAAACTCGATCGGAAGAGCTACTGGAAGCTTGCCGGTCACAACGCGTTGAGAATTGGCTCCGTCGGAATTTTTACGGATTTCCCTAGGGGTACCACTAAGGAAAATCACCAAAATCGAGAAATCGTAAAAAGTGGTGAAATTTTTGATCCGAGCCCAATAATTCGGGAAAACTCGATCGAAATAGCTACTGGAAGCTTGCCGGTCACAACGCGTCGAGAATTGGCTCCGTCGGAATTTTTACGGATTTCCCTAGGTGTACCACTAGGGAAAATCACCAAAATCGAGAAATCGTAAAAAGTGGTGAAATTTTGGATCCGAGCCCAATAATTCGGGAAAAGTTGATCGGAAAAGCTACTGGAAGCTTGCCGGTCACAACGCGTCGAGAATTGGCTCCGTCGAAATCCGACGAATTTTTACGGATTTGCCTAGGGGTACTACTAGGAAAAATCACCAAAATCGAGAAATCGTAAAAAGTGGTGAAATTTTGGATCCGAGCCCAATAATTTGGGAAAACTCGATCGGAATAGCTACTGGAAGCTTGCCGGTCACAACGCGTCGAGAATTTGCTGCGTCGGAATTTTTACGGATTTCCCTAGGGGTACCACTAGGGAAAATCACCAAAATCGAGACATCGTAAAAAGTGGTGAAATTTTGGATCCGAGCCCAATAATTCGGGAAAACTCGATCGAAATAGCTACTGGAAGCTTGCCGGTCACAACGTGTCGAGAATTGGCTCCGTCGGAATTTTTACGGATTTCCCTAGCTGTACCACTAGGGAAAATCACCAAAATCGAGAAATCGTAAAAAGTGGTGAAATTTTTGATCCGAGCCTAATAATTCGGGAGAACTCGATCGGAATAGCTACTGGAAGCTTGCCGGTCAACACGCGTCGAGAATTGGCTCCGTCAGAATTTTTACGGATTTGCCTAGGGGTACCACTAGGGAAAATCACCAAAATCGAGAAATCGTAAAAAGTGGTGAAATTTTTGATCCGAGCACAATAATTTGGGAAAACTCGATCGGAATAGCTACAGGAAGCTTGCCGGTCACAACGCGTCGAGAATTTGCTGCGTCGGAATTTTTACGGATTTCCCTAGGGGTACCACTGAGGAAAATCACCAAAATCGAGAAATCGTAAAAAGTGGTGAAATTTTGGATCCGAGCCCAATAATTCGGAAAAACTTGATCGAAATAGCTACTGGAAGCTTGCCGGTCACAACCCGTCGAGAATTGGCTCCGTCGGAATTTTTACGGATTTCCCTAGGTGTACCACTAGGGAAAATCACCAAAATCGAGAAATCGTAAAAAGTGGTGAAATTTTTGATCCGAGCCTAATAATTCGGGAGAACTCGATCGGAATAGCTACTGGAAGCTTGCCGGTCACAACGCGTCGAGAATTGGCTCCGTCCGAATTTTTACGGAATTCCCTAGGGGTACCACTAGGGAAAATCACCAAAATAGAGAAATCGTAAAAAGTGGTGAAATTTTTTATCCGAGCCCAATAATTCGGGAAAACTCGATCGGAATAGCTACTGGAAGCTTGCCGGTCACAACGCGTTGAGAATTGGCTCCGTCAGAATTTTTACGGATTTCCCAAGGGGAACCACTAAGGAAAATCACCAAAATCGAGAAATCGTAAAAAGTGGTGAAATTTTGGATCCGAGCCCAATAATTCGGGAAAACTCGATCGGAAGAGCTACTGGAAGCTTGCCGGTCACAACGCGTTGAGAATTGGCTCCGTCGGAATTTTTACGGATTTCCCTAGGGGTACCACTAGGGAAAATCACCAAAATCGAGAAATCGTAAAAAGTGGTGAAATTTTTGATCCGAGCCCAATAATTCGGGAAAAGTCGATCGGAAAAGCTACTGGAAGCTTGCCGGTCACAACGCGTCGAGAATTGGCTCCGTCGGAATCCGACGAATTTTTACGGATTTGCCTAGGGGTACCTCTAGGGAAAATCACCAAAATCGAGAAATCGTAAAAAGTGGTGAAATTTTGGATCCGAGCCCAATAATTTGGGAAAACTCGATCGGAATAGCTACTGGAAGCTTGCCGGTCACAACGCATCGAGAATTTGCTGCGTTGAAATTTTTACGGATTTCCCTAGGGGTACCACTAGGGAAAATCACCAAAATCGAGAAATCGTAAAAAGTGGTGAAATTTTGGATCCGAGCCCAATAATTCGGGAAAACTCGATCGAAATAGCTACTGCAAGTTTGCCGGTCACAACGCGTCGAGAATTGGCTCCGTCGGAATTTTTACAGATTTCCCTAGGGGTACCACTAGGGAAAATCACCAAAATCGAGAAATCGTAAAAAGTGGTGAAATTTTTGATCCGCGCCTAATAATTCGGGAGAACTCGATCGGAATAGCTACTGGAAGCTTGCCGGTCACAACGCGTCGAGAATTGGCTCCGTCCGAATTTTTACGGATTTCCCTAGGGGTACCACTAGGGAAAATCACCAAAATAGAGAAATCGTAAAAAGTGGTGAAATTTTTTATCCGACCCAATAATTCGGGAAAACTCGATCGGAATAGCTACTGGAAGCTTGCCGGTCACAACGCGTTGAGAATTGGCTCCGTCAGAATTTTTACGGATTTCCCTAGGGGAACCACTAGGGAAAATCACCAAAATCGAGAAATCGTAAAAAGTGGTGAAATTTTGGATCCGAGCCCAATAATTCGGGAAAACTCGATCGGAAGAGCTACTGGAAGCTTGCCGGTCACAACGCGTTGAGAATTGGCTCCGTCGGAATTTTTACGGATTTCCCTAGGGGTACCACAAGGGAAAATCACCAAAATCGAGAAATCGTAAAAAGTGGTGAAATTTTTGATCCGAGCCCAATAATTCGGGAAAAGTCGATCGGAAAAGCTACTGGAAGCTTGCCGGTCACAACGCGTCGAGAATTGGCTCCGTCCGAATTTTTACGGATTTCCCTAGGGGTACCACTAGGGAAAATCACCAAAATAGAGAAATCGTAAAAAGTGGTGAAATTTTTTATCCGACCCAATAATTCGGGAAAACTCGATCGGAATAGCTACTGGAAGCTTGCCGGTCACAACGCGTTGAGAATTGGCTCCGTCAGAATTTTTACGGATTTCCCTAGGGGAACCACTAGGGAAAATCACCAAAATCGAGAAATCGTAAAAAGTGGTGAAATTTTGGATCCGAGCCCAATAATTCGGGAAAACTCGATCGGAAGAGCTACTGGAAGCTTGCCGGTCACAACGCGTTGAGAATTGGCTCCGTCGGAATTTTTACGGATTTCCCTAGGGGTACCACAAGGGAAAATCACCAAAATCGAGAAATCGTAAAAAGTGGTGAAATTTTTGATCCGAGCCCAATAATTCGGGAAAAGTCGATCGGAAAAGCTACTGGAAGCTTGCCGGTCACAACGCGTCGAGAATTGGCTCCGTCGGAATCCGACGAATTTTTACGGATTTGCCTAGGGGTACCTCTAGGGAAAATCACCAAAATCGAGAAATCGTAAAAAGTGGTGAAATTTTGGATCCGAGCCCAATAATTTGGGAAAACTCGATCGGAATAGCTACTGGAAGCTTGCCGGTCACAACGCATCGAGAATTTGCTGCGTCGAAATTTTTACGGATTTCCCTAGGGGTACCACTAGGGAAAATCACCAAAATCGAGAAATCGTAAAAAGTGGTGAAATTTTGGATCCGAGCCCAATAATTCGGGAAAACTCGATCGAAATAGCTACTGCAAGTTTGCCGGTCACAACGCGTCGAGAATTGGCTCCGTCGGAATTTTTACAGATTTCCCTAGGGGTACCACTAGGGAAAATCACCAAAATCGAGAAATCGTAAAAAGTGGTGAAATTTTTGATCCGAGCCTAATAATTCGGGAAAACTCGATCGGAATAGCTACTGGAAGCTTGCCGGTCACAACGCGTCGAGAATTGGCTCCGTCGGAATTTTTACGGATTTCCCTAGGGGTACCACTAGGGAAAATCACCAAAATCGAGAAATCGTAAAAAGTGGTGAAATTTTGGATCCGAGCCCAATAATTCGGGAAAACTCAATCGGAATAGCTACTGGAAGCTTGCCGGTCACAACGCGTCGAGAATTGGCTCCGTCAAAATCCGACGAATTTTTACGGATTTCCCTAGGGGTACCACTAGGGAAAATCACCAAATTCGAGAAATCATAAAAAGTGGTGAGATTTTGGATTCGAGCCCAATAATTCAGGAAAACTCGATCGGAATAGCTACTGGAAGCTTGCCGGTCACAACGCGTCGAGAAGTTGCTCCGTCGGAATTTTTACGGATTTCCCTAGGGGTACCACTAGGGAAAATCACCAAAATCGAGAAATCGTAAAAAGTGGTGAAATTTTGGATCCGAGCCCAATAATTCAGGAAAACTCGATCGGAATAGCTACTGAAGCTTGCCGGTCACAACGCGTTGAGAATTTGCTCCGTCGGAACTTTTACGGATTTTCCTAGGAGTACCACTAGGGAAAATCACCAAAATCGAGAAATCGTAAAAAGTGGTGAAATTTTGGATCCGAGTCCAATAATTCGGGAAAACTCGATCGGAATAGCTACTGGAAGCTTGCCGGTCACAACGCGTCGAGAATTTGCTCCGTCGGAATCCGACGAATTTTTACGGATTTCCCTAGGGGTACCACTAGGGAAAATCACCAAAATCGAGAAATCGTAAAAAGTGGTGAAATTTTAGTTCCGAGCCCAATAATTCGGGAAAAGTCGATCGGAATAGCTACTGGAAGCTTGCCGGTCAAAACGCGTCGAGAATTGGCTTCGTCGGAATCCGACGAATTTTTACGGATTTTCCTAGGGGTACCACTAGGGAAAATCACCAAAATCGAGAAATCGTAAAAAGTGGTGAAATTTTGGATCCGAGCCTAATAATTCGGGAAAACTCGATCGGAATAACTACTGGAAGCTTGCCGGTCACAACGCGTCTAGAATTGGCTCCGTCGGAATTTTTAGGGATTTCCCTAGGGGTACCACTAGGGAAAATCACCAAAATCGAGAAATCGTAAAAAGTGGTGAAATTTTGGATCCGAGCCCAATAATTCGTGAAAACTCGATCGGAATAGCTACTGGAAGCTTGCCGGTCACAATGCGTCAAGAATTGGCTCCGTCGGAATTTTTACGGATTTCCCTAGGGGTACCACTAGGGAAAATCACCAAAATCGAGAAATCGTAAAAAGTGGTGAAATTTTGGATCCGAGCCCAATAATTCGGGAAAACTCGATCGGAAGAGCTACTGGAAGCTTGCCGGTCACAACGCGTTGAGAATTGGCTCCGTCGGAATTTTTACGGATTTCCCTAGGGGTACCACTAAGGAAAATCACCAAAATCGAGAAATCGTAAAAAGTGGTGAAATTTTTGATCCGAGCCCAATAATTCGGGAAAACTCGATCGAAATAGCTACTGGAAGCTTGCCGGTCACAACGCGTCGAGAATTGGCTCCGTCGGAATTTTTACGGATTTCCCTAGGTGTACCACTAGGGAAAATCACCAAAATCGAGAAATCGTAAAAAGTGGTGAAATTTTGGATCCGAGCCCAATAATTCGGGAAAAGTTGATCGGAAAAGCTACTGGAAGCTTGCCGGTCACAACGCGTCGAGAATTGGCTCCGTCGAAATCCGACGAATTTTTACGGATTTGCCTAGGGGTACTACTAGGAAAAATCACCAAAATCGAGAAATCGTAAAAAGTGGTGAAATTTTGGATCCGAGCCCAATAATTTGGGAAAACTCGATCGGAATAGCTACTGGAAGCTTGCCGGTCACAACGCGTTGAGAATTTGCTGCGTCGGAATTTTTACGGATTTCCCTAGGGGTACCACTAGGGAAAATCACCAAAATCGAGACATCGTAAAAAGTGGTGAAATTTTGGATCCGAGCCCAATAATTCGGGAAAACTCGATCGAAATAGCTACTGGAAGCTTGCCGGTCACAACGTGTCGAGAATTGGCTCCGTCGGAATTTTTACGGATTTCCCTAGCTGTACCACTAGGGAAAATCACCAAAATCGAGAAATCGTAAAAAGTGGTGAAATTTTTGATCCGAGCCTAATAATTCGGGAGAACTCGATCGGAATAGCTACTGGAAGCTTGCCGGTCAACACGCGTCGAGAATTGGCTCCGTCAGAATTTTTACGGATTTGCCTAGGGGTACCACTAGGGAAAATCACCAAAATCGAGAAATCGTAAAAAGTGGTGAAATTTTTGATCCGAGCACAATAATTTGGGAAAACTCGATCGGAATAGCTACAGGAAGCTTGCCGGTCACAACGCGTCGAGAATTTGCTGCGTCGGAATTTTTACGGATTTCCCTAGGGGTACCACTGAGGAAAATCACCAAAATCGAGAAATCGTAAAAAGTGGTGAAATTTTGGATCCGAGCCCAATAATTCGGAAAAACTTGATCGAAATAGCTACTGGAAGCTTGCCGGTCACAACCCGTCGAGAATTGGTTCCGTCGGAATTTTTACGGATTTCCCTAGGTGTACCACTAGGGAAAATCACCAAAATCGAGAAATCGTAAAAAGTGGTGAAATTTTTGATCCGAGCCTAATAATTCGGGAGAACTCGATCGGAATAGCTACTGGAAGCTTGCCGGTCACAACGCGTCGAGAATTGGCTCCGTCCGAATTTTTACGGATTTCCCTAGGGGTACCACTAGGGAAAATCACCAAAATAGAGAAATCGTAAAAAGTGGTGAAATTTTTTATCCGAGCCCAATAATTCGGGAAAACTCGATCGGAATAGCTACTGGAAGCTTGCCGGTCACAACGCGTTGAGAATTGGCTCCGTCAGAATTTTTACGGATTTCCCTAGGGGAACCACTAGGGAAAATCACCAAAATCGAGAAATCGTAAAAAGTGGTGAAATTTTGGATCCGAGCCCAATAATTCGGGAAAACTCGATCGGAAGAGCTACTGGAAGCTTGCCGGTCACAACGCGTTGAGAATTGGCTCCGTCGGAATTTTTACGGATTTCCCTAGGGGTACCACTAGGGAAAATCACCAAAATCGAGAAATCGTAAAAAGTGGTGAAATTTTTGATCCGAGCCCAATAATTCGGGAAAAGTCGATCGGAAAAGCTACTGGAAGCTTGCCGGTCACAACGCGTCGAGAATTGGCTCCGTCGGAATCCGACGAATTTTTACGGATTTGCCTTGGGGTACCTCTAGGGAAAATCACCAAAATCGAGAAATCGTAAAAAGTGGTGAAATTTTGGATCCGAGCCCAATAATTTGGGAAAACTCGATCGGAATAGCTACTGGAAGCTTGCCGGTCACAACGCATCGAGAATTTGCTGCGTCGAAATTTTTACGGATTTCCCTAGGGGTACCACTAGGGAAAATCACCAAAATCGAGAAATCGTAAAAAGTGGTGAAATTTTGGATCCGAGCCCAATAATTCGGGAAAACTCGATCGAAATAGCTACTGCAAGTTTGCCGGTCACAACGCGTCGAGAATTGGCTCCGTCGGAATTTTTACAGATTTCCCTAGGGGTACCACTAGGGAAAATCACCAAAATCGAGAAATCGTAAAAAGTGGTGAAATTTTTGATCCGAGCCTAATAATTCGGGAAAACTCGATCCGAATAGCTACTGGAAGCTTGCCGGTCACAACGCGTCGAGAATTGGCTCCGTCGGAATTTTTACGGATTTCCCTAGGGGTACCACTAGGGAAAATCACCAAAATCGAGAAATCGTAAAAAGTGGTGAAATTTTGGATCCGAGCCCAATAATTCGGGAAAACTCGATCGGAATAGCTACTGAAAGCTTGCCGGTCACAACGCGTCGAGAATTGGCTCCGTCGAAATCCGACGAATTTTTACGGATTTCCCTAGGGGTACCACTAGGGAAAATCACCAAATTCGAGAAATCATAAAAAGTGGTGAGATTTTGGATTCGAGACCAATAATTCAGGAAAACTCGATCGGAATAGCTACTGGAAGCTTGCCGGTCACAACGCGTCGAGAAGTTGCTCCGTCGGAATTTTTACGGATTTCCCTAGGGGTACCACTAGGGAAAATCACCAAAATCGAGAAATCGTAAAAAGTGGTGAAATTTTGGATCCGAGCCCAATAATTCGTGAAAACTCGATCGGAATAGCTACTTGAAGCTTGCCGGTCACAATGCGTCAAGAATTGGCTCCGTCGGAATTTTTACGGATTTCCCTAGGGGTACCACTAGGGAAAATCACCAAAATCGAGAAATCGTAAAAAGTGGTGAAATTTTGGATCCGAGCCCAATAATTCGGGAAAACTCGATCGGAAGAGCTACTGGAAGCTTGCCGGTCACAACGCGTTGAGAATTGGCTCCGTCGGAATTTTTACGGATTTCCCTAGGGGTACCACTAAGGAAAATCACCAAAATCGAGAAATCGTAAAAAGTGGTGAAATTTTTTATCCGAGCCCAATAATTCGGGAAAACTCGATCGAAATAGCTACTGGAAGCTTGCCGGTCACAACGCGTCGAGAATTGGCTCCGTCGGAATTTTTACGGATTTCCCTAGGTGTACCACTAGGGAAAATCACCAAAATCGAGAAATCGTAAAAAGTGGTGAAATTTTGGATCCGAGCCCAATAATTCGGGAAAAGTTGATCGGAAAAGCTACTGGAAGCTTGCCGGTCACAACGCGTCGAGAATTGGCTCCGTCGAAATCCGACGAATTTTTACGGATTTGCCTAGGGGTACTACTAGGAAAAATCACCAAAATCGAGAAATCGTAAAAAGTGGTGAAATTTTGGATCCGAGCCCAATAATTTGGGAAAACTCGATCGGAATAGCTACTGGAAGCTTGCCGGTCACAACGCGTCGAGAATTTGCTGCGTCGGAATTTTTACGGATTTCCCTAGGGGTACCACTAGGGAAAATCACCAAAATCGAGACATCGTAAAAAGTGGTGAAATTTTGGATCCGAGCCCAATAATTCGGGAAAACTCGATCGAAATAGCTACTGGAAGCTTGCCGGTCACAACGTGTCGAGAATTGGCTCCGTCGGAATTTTTACGGATTTCCCTAGCTGTACCACTAGGGAAAATCACCAAAATCGAGAAATCGTAAAAAGTGGTGAAATTTTTGATCCGAGCATAATAATTCGGGAGAACTCGATCGGAATAGCTACTGGAAGCTTGCCGGTCAACACGCGTCGAGAATTGGCTCCGTCAGAATTTTTACGGATTTGCCTAGGGGTACCACTAGGGAAAATCACCAAAATCGAGAAATCGTAAAAAGTGGTGAAATTTTTGATCCGAGCACAATAATTTGGGAAAACTCGATCGGAATAGCTACAGGAAGCTTGCCGGTCACAACGCGTCGAGAATTTGCTGCGTCGGAATTTTTACGGATTTCCCTAGGGGTACCACTGAGGAAAATCACCAAAATCGAGAAATCGTAAAAAGTGGTGAAATTTTGGATCCGAGCCCAATAATTCGGAAAAACTTGATCGAAATAGCTACTGGAAGCTTGCCGGTCACAACCCGTCGAGAATTGGCTCCGTCGGAATTTTTACGGATTTCCCTAGGTGTACCACTAGGGAAAATCACCAAAATCGAGAAATCGTAAAAAGTGGTGAAATTTTTGATCCGAGCCTAATAATTCGGGAGAACTCGATCGGAATAGCTACTGGAAGCTTGCCGGTCACAACGCGTCGATAATTGGCTCCGTCCGAATTTTTACGGATTTCCCTAGGGGTACCACTAGGGAAAATCACCAAAATAGAGAAATCGTAAAAAGTGGTGAAATTTTTTATCCGAGCCCAATAATTCGGGAAAACTCGATCGGAATAGCTACTGGAAGCTTGCCGGTCACAACGCGTTGAGAATTGGCTCCGACGAATTTTTACGGATTTGCCTAGGGGTACCTCTAGGGAAAATCACCAAAATCGAGAAATCGTAAAAAGTGGTGAAATTTTGGATCCGAGCCCAATAATTTGGGAAAACTCGATCGGAATAGCTACTGGAAGCTTGCCGGTCACAACGCCTCGAGAATTTGCTGCGTCGAAATTTTTACGGATTTCCCTAGGGGTACCACTAGGGAAAATCACCAAAATCGAGAAATCGTAAAAAGTGGTGAAATTTTGGATCCGAGCCCAATAATTCGGGAAAACTCGATCGAAATAGCTACTCCAAGTTTGCCGGTCACAACGCGTCGAGAATTGGCTCCGTCGGAATTTTTACAGATTTCCCTAGGGGTACCACTAGGGAAAATCACCAAAATCGAGAAATCGTAAAAAGTGGTGAAATTTTTGATCCGAGCCTAATAATTCGGGAAAACTCGATCGGAATAGCTACTGGAAGCTTGCCGGTCACAACGCGTCGAGAATTGGCTCCGTCGGAATTTTTACGGATTTCCCTAGGGGTACCACTAGGGAAAATCACCAAAATCGAGAAATCGTAAAAAGTGGTGAAATTTTGGATCCGAGCCCAATAATTCGGGAAAACTCAATCGGAATAGCTACTGGAAGCTTGCCGGTCACAACGCGTCGAGAATTGGCTCCGTCGAAATCCGACGAATTTTTACGGATTTCCCTAGGGGTACCACTAGGGAAAATCACCAAATTCGAGAAATCATAAAAAGTGGTGAGATTTTGGATTCGAGCCCAATAATTCAGGAAAACTCGATCGGAATAGCTACTGGAAGCTTGCCGGTCACAACGCGTCGAGAAGTTGCTCCGTCGGAATTTTTACGGATTTCCCTAGGGGTACCACTAGGGAAAATCACCAAAATCGAGAAATCGTAAAAAGTGGTGAAATTTTGGATCCGAGCCCAATAATTCGTGAAAACTCGATCGGAATAGCTACTGGAAGCTTGCCGGTCACAATGCGTCAAGAATTGGCTCCGTCGGAATTTTTACGGATTTCCCTAGGGGTACCACTAGGGAAAATCACCAAAATCGAGAAATCGTAAAAAGTGGTGAAATTTTGGATCCGAGCCCAATAATTCGGGAAAACTCGATCGGAACAGCTACTGGAAGCTTGCCGGTCACAACGCGTTGAGAATTGGCTCCGTCGGAATTTTTACGGATTTCCCTAGGGGTACCACTAAGGAAAATCACCAAAATCGAGAAATCGTAAAAAGTGGTGAAATTTTTGATCCGAGCCCAATAATTCGGGAAAACTCGATCGAAATAGCTACTGGAAGCTTGCCGGTCACAACGCGTCGAGAATTGGCTCCGTCGGAATTTTTACGGATTTCCCTAGGTGTACCACTAGGGAAAATCACCAAAATCGAGAAATCGTAAAAAGTGGTGAAATTTTGGATCCGAGCCCAATAATTCGGGAAAAGTCGATCGGAAAAGCTACTGGAAACTTGCCGGTCACAACGCGTCGAGAATTGGCTCCGTCGAAATCCGACGAATTTTTACGGATTTGCCTAGGGGTACCACTAGGGAAAATCACCAAATTCGAGAAATCATAAAAAGTGGTGAGATTTTGGATTCGAGCCCAATAATTCAGGAAAACTCGATCGGAAAAGCTACTGGAAACTTGCCGGTCACAACGCGTCGAGAATTGGCTCCGTCGAAATCCGACGAATTTTTACGGATTTGCCTAGGGGTACCACTAGGGAAAATCACCAAATTCGAGAAATCATAAAAAGTGGTGAGATTTTGGATTCGAGCCCAATAATTCAGGAAAACTCGATCGGAATAGCTACTGGAAGCTTGCCGGTCACAACGCGTCGAGAAGTTGCTCCGTCGGAATTTTTACGGATTTCCCTAGGGGTACCACTAGGGAAAATCACCAAAATCGAGAAATCGTAAAAAGTGGTGAAATTTTGGATCCGAGCCCAATAATTCGGAAAAACTTGATCGAAATAGCTACTGGAAGCTTGCCGGTCACAACCCGTCGAGAATTGGCTCCGTCGGAATTTTTACGGATTTCCCTAGGTGTACCACTAGGGAAAATCACCAAAATCGAGAAATCGTAAAAAGTGGTGAAATTTTTGATCCGAGCCTAATAATTCGGGAGAACTCGATCGGAATAGCTACTGGAAGCTTGCCGGTCACAACGCGTCGAGAATTGGCTCCGTCCGAATTTTTACGGATTTCCCTAGGGGTACCACTAGGGAAAATAACCAAAATTGAGAAATCGTAAAAAGTGGTGAAATTTTTTATCCGAGCCCAATAATTCGGGAAAACTCGATCGGAATAGCTACTGGAAGCTTGCCGGTCACAACGCGTTGAGAATTGGCTCCGTCAGAATTTTTACGGATTTCCCTAGGGGAACCACTAGGGAAAATCACCAAAATCGAGAAATCGTAAAAAGTGGTGAAATTTTGGATCCGAGCCCAATAATTCGGGAAAACTCGATCGGAAGAGCTACTGGAAGCTTGCCGGTCACAACGCGTTGAGAATTGGCTCCGTCGGAATTTTTACGGATTTCCCTAGGGGTACCACTAGGGAAAATCACCAAAATCGAGAAATCGTAAAAAGTGGTGAAATTTTGGATCCGAGCCCAATAATTCGGGAAAACTCAATCGGAATAGCTACTGGAAGCTTGCCGGTCACAACGCGTCGAGAATTGGCTCCGTCGAAATCCGATGAATTTTTACGGATTTCCCTAGGGGTACCACTAGGGAAAATCACCAAATTCGAGAAATCATAAAAAGTGGTGAGATTTTGGATTCGAGCCCAATAATTCAGGAAAACTCGATCGGAATAGCTACTGGAAACTTGCCGGTCACAACGCGTCGAGAAGTTGCTCCGTCGGAATTTTTACGGATTTCCCTAGGGGTACCACTAGGGAAAATCACCAAAATCGAGAAATCGTAAAAAGTGGTGAAATTTTGGATCCGAGCCCAATAATTCAGGAAAACTCGATCGGAATAGCTACTGAAGCTTGCCGGTCACAACGCGTTGAGAATTTGCTCCGTCGGAACTTTTACGGATTTCCCTAGGAGTACCACTAGGGAAAATCACCAAAATCGAGAAATCGTAAAAAGTGGTGAAATTTTGGATCCGAGTCCAATAATTCGGGAAAACTCGATCGGAATAGCTACTGGAAGCTTGCCGGTCACAACGCGTCGAGAATTTGCTCCGTCGGAATCCGACGAATTTTTACGGATTTCCCTAGGGGTACCACTAGGGAAAATCACCAAAATCGAGAAATCGTAAAAAGTGGTGAAATTTTAGTTCCGAGCCCAATAATTCGGGAAAAGTCGATCGGAATAGCTACTGGAAGCTTGCCGGTCAAAACGCGTCGAGAATTGGCTTCGTCGGAATCCGACGAATTTTTACGGATTTTCCTAGGGGTACCACTAGGGAAAATCACCAAAATCGAGAAATCGTAAAAAGTGGTGAAATTTTGGATCCGAGCCTAATAATTCGGGAAAACTCGATCGGAATAACTACTGGAAGCTTGCCGGTCACAACGCGTCGAGAATTGGCTCCGTCGGAATTTTTACGGATTTCCCTAGGGGTACCACTAGGGAAAATCACCAAAATCGAGAAATCGTAAAAAGTGGTGAAATTTTGGATCCGAGCCCAATAATTCGGGAAAACTCGATCGGAATAGCTACTGGAAGCTTGCCGGTCACAACGCGTCGAGAATTGGCTCCGTCAGAATTTTTACGGATTTCCGTAGGTGTACCACTAGGGAAAATCACCAAAATCGAGAAATCGTAAAAAGTGGTGAAATTTTGGATCCGAGCCCAATAATTCGGGAAAACTCGATCGAAATAGCTACTGAAAGCGTACCGGTCACAACGCGTCGAGAATTGGCTCCGTCAGAATCCGACGAATTTTTACGGATTTCCCTAGGGGTACGACTAGGGAAAATCACCAAAATCGAGAAATCGTAAAAAGTGGTGAAATTTTGGATCCGAGCCCAATAATTAGGGAAAACTCGATCGGAATAGCTACTGGAAGCTTGCCGGTCACAACGCGTCGAGATATAGCTCCGTCGGAATCCGACAAATTTTTACGGATTCCCTAGGGGTACGACTAGGGAAAATCACCAAAATCGAGAAATCGTAAAAAGTGGTGAAATTTTGGATCCGAGCCCAATAATTAGGGAAAACTCGATCGGAATAGCTACTGGAAGCTTGCCGGTCACAACGCGTCGAGATATAGCTCCGTCGGAATCCGACAAATTTTTACGGATTCCCTAGGGGTACCACTAGGGAAAATCACCAAAATCGAGAAATCGTAAAAAGTGGTGAAATTTTGGATCCGAGCCCAATAATTCGGGAAAACTCAATCGGAATAGCTACTGGAAGCTTGCCGGTCACAACGCGTCGAGAATTGGCTCCGTCGAAATCCGACGAATTTTTACGGATTTCCCTAGGGGTACCACTAGGGAAAATCACCAAATTCGAGAAATCATAAAAAGTGGTGAGATTTTGGATTCGAGCCCAATAATTCAGGAAAACTCGATCGGAATAGCTACTGGAAACTTGCCGGTCACAACGCGTCGAGAAGTTGCTCCGTCGGAATTTTTACGGATTTCCCTAGGGGTACCACTAGGGAAAATCACCAAAATCGAGAAATCGTAAAAAGTGGTGAAATTTTGGATCCGAGCCCAATAATTCAGGAAAACTCGATCGGAATAGCTACTGAAGCTTGCCGGTCACAACGCGTTGAGAATTTGCTCCGTCGGAACTTTTACGGATTTCCCTAGGAGTACCACTAGGGAAAATCACCAAAATCGAGAAATCGTAAAAAGTGGTGAAATTTTGGATCCGAGTCCAATAATTCGGGAAAACTCGATCGGAATAGCTACTGGAAGCTTGCCGGTCACAACGCGTCGAGAATTTGCTCCGTCGGAATCCGACGAATTTTTACGGATTTCCCTAGGGGTACCACTAGGGAAAATCACCAAAATCGAGAAATCGTAAAAAGTGGTGAAATTTTAGTTCCGAGCCCAATAATTCGGGAAAAGTCGATCGGAATAGCTACTGGAAGCTTGCCGGTCAAAACGCGTCGAGAATTGGCTTCGTCGGAATCCGACGAATTTTTACGGATTTTCCTAGGGGTACCACTAGGGAAAATCACCAAAATCGAGAAATCGTAAAAAGTGGTGAAATTTTGGATCCGAGCCTAATAATTCGGGAAAACTCGATCGGAATAACTACTGGAAGCTTGCCGGTCACAACGCGTCGAGAATTGGCTCCGTCGGAATTTTTACGGATTTCCCTAGGGGTACCACTAGGGAAAATCACCAAAATCGAGAAATCGTAAAAAGTGGTGAAATTTTGGATCCGAGCCCAATAATTCGGGAAAACTCGATCGGAATAGCTACTGGAAGCTTGCCGGTCACAACGCGTCGAGAATTGGCTCCGTCAGAATTTTTACGGATTTCCGTAGGTGTACCACTAGGGAAAATCACCAAAATCGAGAAATCGTAAAAAGTGGTGAAATTTTGGATCCGAGCCCAATAATTCGGGAAAACTCGATCGAAATAGCTACTGAAAGCGTACCGGTCACAACGCGTCGAGAATTGGCTCCGTCAGAATCCGACGAATTTTTACGGATTTCCCTAGGGGTACGACTAGGGAAAATCACCAAAATCGAGAAATCGTAAAAAGTGGTGAAATTTTGGATCCGAGCCCAATAATTAGGGAAAACTCGATCGGAATAGCTACTGGAAGCTTGCCGGTCACAACGCGTCGAGATATAGCTCCGTCGGAATCCGACAAATTTTTACGGATTCCCTAGGGGTACGACTAGGGAAAATCACCAAAATCGAGAAATCGTAAAAAGTGGTGAAATTTTGGATCCGAGCCCAATAATTAGGGAAAACTCGATCGGAATAGCTACTGGAAGCTTGCCGGTCACAACGCGTCGAGATATAGCTCCGTCGGAATCCGACAAATTTTTACGGATTCCCTAGGGGTACCACTAGGGAAAATCACCAAAATCGAGAAATCGTAAAAAGTGGTGAAATTTTGGATCCGAGCCCAATAATTCGGGAAAACTCAATCGGAATAGCTACTGGAAGCTTGCCGGTCACAACGCGTCGAGAATTGGCTCCGTCGAAATCCGACGAATTTTTACGGATTTCCCTAGGGGTACCACTAGGGAAAATCACCAAATTCGAGAAATCATAAAAAGTGGTGAGATTTTGGATTCGAGCCCAATAATTCAGGAAAACTCGATCGGAATAGCTACTGGAAACTTGCCGGTCACAACGCGTCGAGAAGTTGCTCCGTCGGAATTTTTACGGATTTCCCTAGGGGTACCACTAGGGAAAATCACCAAAATCGAGAAATCGTAAAAAGTGGTGAAATTTTGGATCCGAGCCCAATAATTCAGGAAAACTCGATCGGAATAGCTACTGAAGCTTGCCGGTCACAACGCGTTGAGAATTTGCTCCGTCGGAACTTTTACGGATTTCCCTAGGAGTACCACTAGGGAAAATCACCAAAATCGAGAAATCGTAAAAAGTGGTGAAATTTTGGATCCGAGTCCAATAATTCGGGAAAACTCGATCGGAATAGCTACTGGAAGCTTGCCGGTCACAACGCGTCGAGAATTTGCTCCGTCGGAATCCGACGAATTTTTACGGATTTCCCTAGGGGTACCACTAGGGAAAATCACCAAAATCGAGAAATCGTAAAAAGTGGTGAAATTTTAGTTCCGAGCCCAATAATTCGGGAAAAGTCGATCGGAATAGCTACTGGAAGCTTGCCGGTCAAAACGCGTCGAGAATTGGCTTCGTCGGAATCCGACGAATTTTTACGGATTTTCCTAGGGGTACCACTAGGGAAAATCACCAAAATCGAGAAATCGTAAAAAGTGGTGAAATTTTGGATCCGAGCCTAATAATTCGGGAAAACTCGATCGGAATAACTACTGGAAGCTTGCCGGTCACAACGCGTCGAGAATTGGCTCCGTCGGAATTTTTACGGATTTCCCTAGGGGTACCACTAGGGAAAATCACCAAAATCGAGAAATCGTAAAAAGTGGTGAAATTTTGGATCCGAGCCCAATAATTCGGGAAAACTCGATCGGAATAGCTACTGGAAGCTTGCCGGTCACAACGCGTCGAGAATTGGCTCCGTCAGAATTTTTACGGATTTCCGTAGGTGTACCACTAGGGAAAATCACCAAAATCGAGAAATCGTAAAAAGTGGTGAAATTTTGGATCCGAGCCCAATAATTCGGGAAAACTCGATCGAAATAGCTACTGAAAGCGTACCGGTCACAACGCGTCGAGAATTGGCTCCGTCAGAATCCGACGAATTTTTACGGATTTCCCTAGGGGTACGACTAGGGAAAATCACCAAAATCGAGAAATCGTAAAAAGTGGTGAAATTTTGGATCCGAGCCCAATAATTAGGGAAAACTCGATCGGAATAGCTACTGGAAGCTTGCCGGTCACAACGCGTCGAGATATAGCTCCGTCGGAATCCGACAAATTTTTACGGATTCCCTAGGGGTACCACTAGGGAAAATCACCAAAATCGAGAAATCGTAAAAAGTGGTGAAATTTTGGATCCGAGCCCAATAATTCGTGAAAACTCGATCGGAATAGCTACTGGAAGCTTGCCGGTCACAATGCGTCGAGAATTGGCTCCGTCGGAATTTTTACGGATTTCCCTAGGGGTACCACTAGGGAAAATCACCAAAATCGAGAAATCGTAAAAAGTGGTGAAATTTTGGATCCGAGCCCAATAATTCGGGAAAACTCGATCGGAAGAGCTACTGGAAGCTTGCCGGTCACAACGCGTTGAGAATTGGCTCCGTCGGAATTTTTACGGATTTCCCTAGGGGTACCACTAAGGAAAATCAACAAAATCGAGAAATCGTAAAAAGTGGTGAAATTTTTGATCCGAGCCCAATAATTCGGGAAAACTCGATCGAAATAGCTACTGGAAGCTTGCCGGTCACAACGCGTCGAGAATTGGCTCCGTCGGAATTTTTACGGATTTCCCTAGGTGTACCACTAGGGAAAATCACCAAAATCGAGAAATCGTAAAAAGTGGTGAAATTTTGGATCCGAGCCCAATAATTCGGGAAAAGTTGATCGAAAAAGTTACTGGAAGCTTGCCGGTCACAACGCGTCGAGAATTGGCTCCGTCGAAATCCGACGAATTTTTACGGATTTGCCTAGGGGTACTACTAGGAAAAATCACCAAAATCGAGAAATCGTAAAAAGTAGTGAAATTTTGGATCCGAGCCCAATAATTTGGGAAAACTCGATCGGAATAGCTACTGGAAGCTTGCCGGTCACAACGCGTCGAGAATTTGCTGCGTCGGAATTTTTACGGATTTCCCTAGGGGTACCACTAGGGAAAATCACCAAAATCGAGACATCGTAAAAAGTGGTGAAATTTTGGATCCGAGCCCAATAATTCGGGAAAACTCGATCGAAATAGCTACTGGAAGCTTGCCGGTCACAACGTGTCGAGAATTGGCTCCGTCGGAATTTTTACGGATTTCCCTAGCTGTACCACTAGGGAAAATCACCAAAATCGAGAAATCGTAAAAAGTGGTGAAATTTTTGATCCGAGCCTAATAATTCGGGAGAACTCGATCGGAATAGCTACTGGAAGCTTGCCGGTCAACACGCGTCGAGAATTGGCTCCGTCAGAATTTTTACGGATTTGCCTAGGGGTACCACTAGGGAAAATCACCAAAATCGAGAAATCGTAAAAAGTGGTGAAATTTTGGATCCGAGCCCAATAATTTGGGAAAACTCGATCGGAATAGCTACAGGAAGCTTGCCGGTCACAACGCGTCGAGAATTTGCTGCGTCGGAATTTTTACGGATTTCCCTAGGGGTACCACTGAGGAAAATCACCAAAATCGAGAAATCGTAAAAAGTGGTGAAATTTTGGATCCGAGCCCAATAATTCGGAAAAACTTGATCGAAATAGCTACTGGAAGCTTGCCGGTCACAACCCGTTGAGAATTGGCTCCGTCGGAATTTTTACGGATTTCCCTAGGTGTACCACTAGGGAAAATCACCAAAATCGAGAAATCGTAAAAAGTGGTGAAATTTTTTATCCGAGCCCAATAATTCGGGAAAACTCGATCGAAATAGCTACTGGAAGCTTGCCGGTCACAACGCGTCGAGAATTGGCTCCGTCGGAATTTTTACGGATTTCCCTAGGTGTACCACTAGGGAAAATCACCAAAATCGAGAAATCGTAAAAAGTGGTGAAATTTTGGATCCGAGCCCAATAATTCGGGAAAAGTTGATCGAAAAAGTTACTGGAAGCTTGCCGGTCACAACGCGTCGAGAATTGGCTCCGTCGAAATCCGACGAATTTTTACGGATTTGCCTAGGGGTACTACTAGGAAAAATCACCAAAATCGAGAAATCGTAAAAAGTAGTGAAATTTTGGATCCGAGCCCAATAATTTGGGAAAACTCGATCGGAATAGCTACTGGAAGCTTGCCGGTCACAACGCGTCGAGAATTTGCTGCGTCGGAATTTTTACGGATTTCCCTAGGGGTACCACTAGGGAAAATCACCAAAATCGAGACATCGTAAAAAGTGGTGAAATTTTGGATCCGAGCCCAATAATTCGGGAAAACTCGATCGAAATAGCTACTGGAAGCTTACCGGTCACAACGTGTCGAGAATTGGCTCCGTCGGAATTTTTACGGATTTCCCTAGCTGTACCACTAGGGAAAATCACCAAAATCGAGAAATCGTAAAAAGTGGTGAAATTTTTGATCCGAGCCTAATAAGTCGGGAGAACTCGATCGGAATAGCTACTGGAAGCTTGCCGGTCACAACGCGTCGAGAATTGGCTCCGTCCGAATTTTTACGGATTTCCCTAGGGGTACCACTAGGGAAAATCACCAAAATAGAGAAATCGTAAAAAGTGGTGAAATTTTTTATCCGAGCCCAATAATTCGGGAAAACTCGATCGGAATAGCTACTGGAAGCTTGCCGGTCACAACGCGTTGAGAATTGGTTCCGTCAGAATTTTTACGGATTTCCCTAGGGGAACCACTAGGGAAAATCACCAAAATCGAGAAATCGTAAAAAGTGGTGAAATTTTGGATCCGAGCCCAATAATTCGGGAAAACTCGATCGGAAGAGCTACTGGAAGCTTGCCGGTCACAACGCGTTGAGAATTGGCTCCGTCGGAATTTTTACGGATTTCCCTAGGGGTACCACTAGGGAAAATCACCAAAATCGAGAAATCGTAAAAAGTGGTGAAATTTTTGATCCGAGCCCAATAATTTGGGAAAAGTCGATCGGAAAAGCTACTGGAAGCTTGCCGGTCACAACGCGTCGAGAATTGGCTCCGTCGGAATCCGACGAATTTTTACGGATTTGCCTAGGGGTACCTCTAGGGAAAATCACCAAAATCGAGAAATCGTAAAAAGTGGTGAAATTTTGGATCCGAGCCCAATAATTCGGGAAAACTCGATTTGAATAGCTACTGGAAGCTTGCCGATCACAGCACGTCGTCGGAATCCGATGAATTTTTACGGATTTTCCTAGGGGTACCACTAGGGAAAATCACCAAAATCGAGAAATCGTAAAAAGTGGTGAAATTTTGGATCCGAGCCCAATAATTCTGGAAAACTCAATCGGAATAGCTACTGGAAGCTTGCCGGTCACAACGCGTCGAGAATTGGCTCCGTCGAAATCCGACGAATTTTTACGGATTTCCCTAGGGGTACCACTAGGGAAAATCACCAAATTCGAGAAATCATACAAAGTGGTGAGATTTTGGATTCGAGCCCAATAATTCAGGAAAACTCGATCGGAATAGCTACTGGAAGCTTGCCGGTCACAACGCGTCGAGAAGTTGCTCCGTCGGAATTTTTACGGATTTCCCTA
This sequence comes from Excoecaria cochinchinensis, assembly GCA_947683425.1. Classification (NCBI taxonomy): domain Eukaryota; kingdom Viridiplantae; phylum Streptophyta; class Magnoliopsida; order Malpighiales; family Euphorbiaceae; genus Excoecaria; species Excoecaria cochinchinensis. The sequence continues at coordinate 197,557 of CANTUQ010000237.1, forward strand.
GGGGTACCACTAGGGAAAATCACCAAAATCGAGAAATCGTAAAAAGTGGTGAAATTTTGGATCCGAGCCCAATAATTCGGGAAAACTCGATCGGAATAGCTACTGGAAGCTTGCCGGTCACAACACGTCTAGAATTGTCTCCGTCGGAATCCGACGAATTTTTACGGATTTCCCTAGGGGTACCACTAGGGAAAATCACCAAAATCGAGAAATCGTAAAAAGTGGTGAAATTTTGGATCCGAGCCCAATAATTCTGGAAAACTCGATCGGAATAGCTACTGGAAGCTTGCCGGTCACAACGCGTCGAGAATTGGCTCCGTCGAAATTTTTACGGATTTCCCTAGGCACTAGGAAAAATCACCAAAATCGAGAAATCGTAAAAAGTGGTGAAATTTTTGAACCGAGCCCAATAATTCGGGAAAACTCGATCGGAATAGCTACTGGAAGCTTGCCGGTCAGAACGCGTCGAGAATTGGCTCCGTCGGAATCCGATGAATTTTTACGGATTTCCCTAGGGGTACCACTAGGGAAAATCACCAAAATCGAGAAATCGTAAAAAGTGGTGAAATTTTGGATCCAAGACCAATAATTCGGGAAAACTCGATCGGAATAGCTACTTGAAGCTTGCCGGTCACAACGCGTCGAGAATTGGGTCCGTCGGAATCCGACGAATTTTTACGGATTTTCCTATGGGTACCACTAGGAAAAATCACCAAAATCGAGAAATCGTAAAAAGTGGTGAAATTATTGATCCGAGCCCAATAACTCGGGAAAACTCGATCGAAATAGCTACTGAAAGCGTACCGGTCACAACGCGTCGAGAATTGGCTCCGTCAGAATCCGACGAATTTTTACGGATTTCCCTAGGGGTACGACTAGGGAAAATCACCAAAATCGAGAAATCGTAAAAAGTGGTGAAATTTTGGATCCGAGCCCAATAATTAGGGAAAACTCGATCGGAATAGCTACTGGAAGCTTGCCGGTCACAACGCGTCGAGATATAGCTCCGTCGGAATCCGACAAATTTTTACGGATTCCCTAGGGGTACCACTAGGGAAAATCACCAAAATCGAGAAATCGTAAAAAGTGGTGAAATTTTGGATCCGAGCCCAATAATTCGTGAAAACTCGATCGGAATAGCTACTGGAAGCTTGCCGGTCACAATGCGTCGAGAATTGGCTCCGTCGGAATTTTTACGGATTTCCCTAGGGGTACCACTAGGGAAAATCACCAAAATCGAGAAATCGTAAAAAGTGGTGAAATTTTGGATCCGAGCCCAATAATTCGATAAAACTCGATCGGAAGAGCTACTGGAAGCTTGCCGGTCACAACGCGTTGAGAATTGGCTCCGTCGGAATTTTTACGGATTTCCCTAGGGGTACCACTAAGGAAAATCACCAAAATCGAGAAATCGTAAAAAGTGGTGAAATTTTTGATCCGAGCCCAATAATTCGGGAAAACTCGATCGAAATAGCTACTGGAAGCTTGCCGGTCACAACGCGTCGAGAATTGGCTCCGTCGGAATTTTTACGGATTTCCCTAGGTGTACCACTAGGGAAAATCACCAAAATCGAGAAATCGTAAAAAGTGGTGAAATTTTGGATCCGAGCCCAATAATTCGGGAAAAGTTGATCGGAAAAGCTACTGGAAGCTTGCCGGTCACAACGCGTCGAGAATTGGCTCCGTCGAAATCCGACGAATTTTTACGGATTTGCCTAGGGGTACTACTAGGAAAAATCACCAAAATCGAGAAATCGTAAAAAGTGGTGAAATTTTGGATCCGAGCCCAATAATTTGGGAAAACTCGATCGGAATAGCTACTGGAAGCTTGCCGGTCACAACGCGTCGAGAATTTGCTGCGTCGGAATTTTTACGGATTTCCCTAGGGGTACCACTAGGGAAAATCACCAAAATCGAGACATCGTAAAAAGTGGTGAAATTTTGGATCCGAGCCCAATAATTCGGGAAAACTCGATCGAAATAGCTACTGGAAGCTTGCCGGTCACAACGTGTCGAGAATTGGCTCCGTCGGAATTTTTACGGATTTCCCTAGCTGTACCACTAGGGAAAATCACCAAAATCGAGAAATCGTAAAAAGTGGTGAAATTTTTGATCCGAGCCTAATAATTCGGGAGAACTCAATCGGAATAGCTACTGGAAGCTTGCCGGTCAACACGCGTCGAGAATTGGCTCCGTCTGAATTTTTACGGATTTGCCTAGGGGTACCACTAGGGAAAATCACCAAAATCAAGAAATCGTAAAAAGTGGTGAAATTTTGGATCCGAGCCCAATAATTTGGGAAAACTCGATCGGAATAGCTACAGGAAGCTTGCCGGTCACAACGCGTCGAGAATTTGCTGCGTCGGAATTTTTACGGATTTCCCTAGGGGTACCACTGAGGAAAATCACCAAAATCGAGAAATCATAAAAAGTGGTGAAATTTTGGATCCGAGCCCAATAATTCGGAAAAACTTGATCGAAATAGCTACTGGAAGCTTGTCGGTCACAACCCGTCGAGAATTGGCTCCGTCGGAATTTTTACGGATTTCCCTAGGTGTACCACTAGGGAAAATCACCAAAATCGAGAAATCGTAAAAAGTGGTGAAATTTTAGATCCGAGCCTAATAATTCGGGAGAACTCGATCGGAATAGCTACTGGAAGCTTGCCGGTCACAACGCGTCGAGAATTGGCTCCGTCCGAATTTTTACGGATTTCCCTAGGGGTACCACTAGGGAAAATCACCAAAATAGAGAAATCGTAAAAAGTGGTGAAATTTTTTATCCGAGCCCAATAATTCGGGAAAACTCGATCGGAATAGCTACTGGAAGCTTGCCGGTCACAACGCGTTGAGAATTGGCTCCGTCAGAATTTTTACGGATTTCCCTAGGGGAACCACTAGGGAAAATCACCAAAATCGAGAAATCGTAAAAAGTGGTGAAATTTTGGATCCGAGCCCAATAATTCGGGAAAACTCGATCGGAAGAGCTACTAGAAGCTTGCCGGTCACAACGCGTTGAGAATTGGCTCCGTCGGAATTTTTACTGATTTCCCTAGGGGTACCACTAGGGAAAATCACCAAAATCGAGAAATCGTAAAAAGTGGTGAAATTTTTAATCCGAGCCCAATAATTCGGGAAAAGTCGATCGGAAAAGCTACTGGAAGCTTGCCGGTCACAACGCGTCGAGAATTGGCTCCGTCGGAATCCGACGAATTTTTACGGATTTGCCTAGGGGTACCTCTAGGGAAAATCACCAAAATCGAGAAATCGTAAAAAGTGGTGAAATTTTGGATCCGAGCCCAATAATTTGGGAAAACTCGATCGGAATAGCTACTGGAAGCTTGCCGGTCACAACGCATCGAGAATTTGCTGCGTCGAAAATTTTACGGATTTCCCTAGGGGTACCACTAGGGAAAATCACCAAAATCGAGAAATCGTAAAAAGTGGTGAAATTTTGGATCCGAGCCCAATAATTCGGGAAAACTCGATCGAAATAGCTACTGCAAGCTTGCCGGTCACAACGCGTCGAGAATTGGCTCCGTCGGAATTTTTACAGATTTCCCTAGGGGTACCACTAGGAAAAATCACCAAAATCGAGAAATCGTAAAAAATGGTGAAATTTTTGATCCGAGCCCAATAATTCGGGAAAACTCGATCGGAAGAGCTACTAGAAGCTTGCCGGTCACAACGCGTTGAGAATTGGCTCCGTCGGAATTTTTACTGATTTCCCTAGGGGTACCACTAGGGAAAATCACCAAAATCGAGAAATCGTAAAAAGTGGTGAAATTTTGGATCCGAGCCCAATAATTCGGGAAAACTCAATCGGAATAGCTACTGGAAGCTTGCCGGTCACAACGCGTCGAGAATTGGCTCCGTCGAAATCCGACGAATTTTTACGGATTTACCTAGGGGTACCACTAGGGAAAATCACCAAATTCGAGAAATCATAAAAAGTGGTGAGATTTTGGATTCGAGCCCAATAATTCAGGAAAACTCGATCGGAATAGCTACTGGAAGCTTGCCGGTCACAACGCGTCGAGAAGTTGCTCCGTCGGAATTTTTACGGATTTCCCTAGGGGTACCACTAGGGAAAATCACCAAAATCGAGAAATCGTAAAAAGTGGTGAAATTTTGGATCCGAGCCCAATAATTCGGGAAAACTCGATCGGAATAGCTACTGGAAGCTTGCCGGTCACAACACGTCTAGAATTGTCTCCGTCGGAATCCGACGAATTTTTACGGATTTCCCTAGGGGTACCACTAGGGAAAATCACCAAAATCGAGAAATCGTAAAAAGTGGTGAAATTTTGGATCCGAGCCCAATAATTCGTGAAAACTCAATCGGAATAGCTACTGGAAGCTTGCCGGTCACAACGCGTCGAGAATTGGCTCCGTCGGAATCCGACGAATTTTTACGGATTTTCCTAGGGGTACCACTAGGGAAAATCACCAAAATCGAGAAATCGTAAAAAGTGGTGAAATTTTCGATCCGAGCCCAATAATTCTGGAAAACTCGATCGAAATAGCTACTGGAAGCTTGCCGGTCACAACGCGTCGAGAATTGGCTCCGTCGAAATTTTTACGGATTTCCCTAGGCACTATGAAAAATCACCAAAATCGAGAAATCGTAAAAAGTGGTGAAATTTTTGATCCGAGCCCAATAATTCGGGAAAACTCGATCGGAATAGCTACTGGAAGCTTGCCGGTCACAACGCGTCGAGAAATTGCTCCGTCGGAATTTTTACGGATTTCCCTAGGACTACCACTAGGGAAAATCACCAAAATAGAGAAATCGTAAAAAGTGGAGAAAATTTTGGATCCGAGCCCAATAATTCGGGAAAACTCGATCGGAATAGCTACTGGAAGCTTGCCAGTCACAACGCGTCGAGAATTGGCTCCGTCGAAATTTTTACGTATTTCCCTAGGGGTACCACTAGGGAAAATCACCAAAATCTAGAAATCGTAAAAAGTGGTGAAATTTTGGATCCGAGCCTAATAATTCGGGAAAACTCGATTGGAATAGCTACCGGAAGCTTGCCGGTTACAACGCGTCGAGAATTGGCTCCGTCGGAATCCGACGAATTTTTACGGATTTCCCTAGGGGTACCACTAGGGAAATTCACCAAAATCGAGAAATCGTAAAAAGTGGTGAAATTTTGGATCCGAGCCCAATAATTCGGGAAAACTCGATCGGAATAGCTACTGGAAGCTTGCCGGTCACAACGCGTCGAGAATTGGCTCCGTCAGAATCCGACGAATTTTTACGGATTTCCCTAGGGGTACCACTAGGGAAAATCACTAAAATCGAGAAATCGTAAAAAGTGGTGAAATTTTGGATCCGAGCCCAATAAGTCGGGAAAACTCGATCGGAATAGCTACTGGAAGCTTGCCGGTCACAACGCGTCGAGAATTGGCTCCGTCGAAATTTTTACGAATTTCCCTAGGGGTACCGCTAGGGAAAATCACAAAAATCGAGAAATCGTAAAAAGTGGTGAAATTTTGGATCCGAGCCCAATAATTCGGGAAAACTCGATCGGAATAGCTACTGGAAGCTTGCCGGTCACAACGCGTCGAGAATTGGCTCCGTCGGAATCCGACGAATTTTTACCGATTTCCCTAGAGGTACCACTAGGGAAAATCACCAAAATCGAGAAATCGTAAAAACTGGTGAAATTTTGGATCCGAGCCCAATAATTCGGGAAAACTCGATCGGAATAGCTACTGGAAGCTTGCCGGTCACAACGCGTCGAGAATTGGCTCCGTCGGAATTTTTATGGATTTCCCTAGGGTTACCACTAGGGAAAATCACAAAAATCGAGAAATCGTAAAAAGTCGTGAAATTTTGGATCCGAGCCAAATAATTCGGGAAAACTCGATCGGAATAGCTACTGGAAGCTTGCCGGTCACAACGCGTCGAGAAGTTGCTCCGTCGAAATTTTTACGGATTTCCCTAGGAGTACCACTAGGGAAAATCACCAAAATCGAGAAATCGTAAAAAGTGGTGAAATTTTGGATCCGAGCCCAATAATTTGGGAAAACTCGATCGGAATAGCTACTGGAAGCTTGCCGGTCACAACACGTCGAGAATTGTCTCCGTCGGAATCCGATGAATTTTTACGGATTTCCTTAGGGGTACCACTAGGGAAAATCACCAAAATCGAGAAATCGTAAAAAGTGGTGAAATTTTGGATCCGAGCCCAATAATTCGGGAAAACTCGATCGGAATAGCTACTAGAAGCTTGCCGGTCACAACGCGTCGAGAATTGGCTCCGTCGGAATCCGACGAATTTTTACGGATTTTCCTAGGGGTACCACTAGGGAAAATCACCAAAATCGAGAAATCGTAAAAAGTGGTGAAATTTTGGATCCGAGCCCAATAATTCGGGAAAACTCGATCGGAATAGCTACTGGAAGCTTGCCGGTCACAACGCGTCGAGAATTGGCTCCGTCAGAATCCGACGAATTTTTACGGATTTCCCTAGGGGTACCACTAGGGAAAATCACCAAAATCGAGAAATCGTAAAAAGTGGTGAAATTTTGGATCCGAGCCCAATAATTCGTGAAAACTCGATCGGAATAGCTACTGGAAGCTTGCCGGTCACAATGCGTCGAGAATTGGCTCCGTCAGAATTTTTACGGATTTCCCTAGGGGTACCACTAGGAAAAATCACCAAAATCGAGAAATCGTAAAAAGTGGTGAAATTTTGGATCCGAGCCCAATAATTCGGGAAAACTCGATCGGAATAGCTACTGGAAGCTTGCCGGTCACAACACGTCGAGAATTGTCTCCGTCGGAATCCGACGAATTTTTACGGATTTCCCTAGGGGTACCACTAGGGAAAATCACCAAAATCAAGAAATCGTAAAAAGTGGTGAAATTTTGGATCCGAGCCCAATAATTCGGGAAAACTCGATCGGAATAGCTACATGAAGATTGCCGGTCGCAACGCGTCGAGAATTGGCTCTGTCGAAATCCGACGAATTTTTACGGATTTCCCTAGGGGTACCACTAGGGAAAATCACCAAAATCGAGAAATCGTAAAAAGTGGCAAAATTTTGGATCCGAGCCCAATAAGTCGGGAAAACTCGATCGGAATAGCTACTGGAAGCTTGCCGGTCACAACGCGTCGAGAATTGGCTCCGTCGAAATTTTTACGAATTTCCATAGGGGTACCACTAGGGAAAATCACCAAAATCGAGAAATCGTAAAAAGTGGTAAAATTTTGGATCCGAGACCAATAATTCGGGAAAACTCGATCGGAATAGCTACTGGAAGCTTGCCGGTCACAACGCGTCGAGAATTGGCTCCGTCGGAATTTTTACGGATTTCCCTAGGGGTACTACCACTAGGGAAAATCACCAAAATCGAGAAATCGTAAAAAGTGGTGAAATTTTGGATCCGAGCCTAATAATTCGGGAAAACTCGATCGGAATAGCTACTGGAAGCTTGCCGGTCACAACGCGTCGAGAATTGGCTCCGTCGGAATCCGACGAATTTTTACGGATTTCCCTAAGGGTACCACTAGGGAAAATCACCAAAATCGAGAAATCGTAAAAAGTGGTGAAATTTTGGATCCGAGCCCAATAATTCGGGAAAACTCGATCGGAATAGCTACTGGAAGCTTGCCGGTCACAACGCGTCGAGAATTGGCTCCGTCGGAATCCGACGAATTTTTACGGATTTCCCTAGGGGTACCACTAGGGAAAATCACCAAAATCGAGAAATCATAAAAAGTGGTGAAATTTTGGATCCGAGCCCAATAATTCGGGAAAACTCGATCGGAATAGCTACTGGAAGCTTGCCGGTCACAACGCGTCGAGAATTGGCTCCGTCGGAATTTTTATGAATTTCCCTAGGGTTACCACTAGGGAAAATCACAAAAATCGAGAAATCGTAAAAAGTGGTGAAATTTTTGATCCGAGCCCAATAATTCGGGAAAACTCGATCGGAATAGCTACTGGAAGCTTGCCGGTCACAACGCATCGTGAATTGGCTCCGTCGGAATCCGACGAATTTTTACGGATTTCCCTAGGGGTACCACTAGGGAAAATCACAAAAATCGAGAAATCGTAAAAAGTTGTGAAATTTTGGATCCGAGCCCAATAATTCGGGAAAACTCGATCGAAATAGCTACTGGAATCTTGCCGGTCACAACGCGTCGAGAATTGGCTCCGTCAAAATTTTTACGGATTTCCCTAGGGGTACCACTAGGAAAAATCACCAAAATCGAGATATCGTAAAAAGTGGTGAAATTTTGGATCCGAGCCCAATAATTCGGGAAAACTCGATCGGAATAGCTACTGGAAGCTTGCCGGTCACAACGCGTTGAGAATTGGCTCCGTCGGAATTTTTACGGATTTCACTAGGGGTACCACTAGGGAAAATTACCAAAATCGAGAAATCGTAAAAAGTGGAGAAATTTTGGATCCGAGCCCAATAATTCGGGAAAACTCGATCGGAATAGCTACTGGAAGCTTGCCGGTTACAACGCGTAGAGAATTGGCTCCGTCGGAATTTTTACGGATTTCCCTAGCGGTACCACTAGGGAAAATCACCAAAATCGAGAAATCGTAAAAAGTGGTGAAATTTTGGATCTGAGCCGAATAATTCGGGAAAACTCGATCGGAATAGCTACTGGAAGCTTGCCGGTCACAACGCGTCGAGAATTGACTCCGTCGGAATCCGACGAATTTTTACGGCTTTCCCTAGTGGTACCACTAGGGAAAATCACCAAAATCGAGAAATCATAAAAAGTGGTGAAATTTTGGATCCGAGCCCAATAATTCGGGAAAACTCGATCGGAATAGCTACTGGAAGCTTGCCGGTCACAACGCGCCGAGAATTGGCTCCGTCGGAATTTTTACGGATTTCCCTAGGGGTACCACTAGGGAAAATCACCAAAATCGAGAAATCGTAAAAAGTGGTGAAATTTTGGATCGGAGCCTAATAATTTGGGAAAACTCGATCGGAATAGCTACTGGAAGCTTGCCGGTCACAACGCGTCGAGAATTGGCTCCGTCGAAATCCGACAAATTTTTACAGATTTCCCTAGCGGTACCACTAAGGAAAATCACCAAAATCGAGAAATCGTAAAAAGTGGTGAGATTTTGGATCCGAGCCCAATAATTCAGGAAAACTCGATCGGAATAGCTACTGGAAGCTTGCCGGTCACAACGCGTCGAGAAGTTGCTCCGTCGGAATTTTTACGGATTTGCCTAGGAGTACCACTAGGGAAAATCACCAAAATCGAGAAATCGTAAAAAGTGGTGAAATTTTGGATCCGAGCCCAATAATTCTGGAAAACTCGATCGGAATAGCTACTGGAAGCTTGCCGGTCACAACGCGTCGAGAATTGGCTCCGTCGGAATCCGACGAATTTTTACGGATTTCACTAGTGGTACCACTAGGGAAAATCACCAAAATCTAGAAATCGTAAAAAGTGGTGAAATTTTGGATCCGAGCCCAATAATTCGGGAAAACTCGATCGGAATAGCTACTGGAAGCTTGCCGGTCACAACGCGTTAAGAATTTGCTCCGTCGGAATTTTTACGGATTTCACTAGGGGTACCACTAGGAAAAATCACCAAAATCGAGAAATCGTAAAAAGTGGTGAAATTTTGGATCCGAGCCCAATAATTCGGGAAAACTCGATCGGAATAGCTACTGGAAGCTTGCCGGTTACAACGCGTCGAGAATTGGCTCCGTCGGAATTTTTACGGATTTTCCTAGCGGTACCACTAGGGAAAATCACCAAAATCGAGAAATCGTAAAAAGTGGTGAAATTTTGGATCTGAGCCGAATAATTCGGGAAAACTCGATCGGAATAGCTACTGGAATCTTGCCGGTCACAACGCGTCGAGAATTGACTCCGTCTGAATCCGACGAATTTTTACGGATTTCCCTAGTGGTACCACTAGGGAAAATCACCAAAATCGAGAAATTCGAAAAAGTGGTGAAATTTTGGATCCGAGCCCAATAAGTCGGGAAAACTCGATCGGAATAGCTACTGGAAGCTTGCCGGTCACAACGCGTCGAGAATTGGCTCCGTCGGAATTTTTACGGATTTCCATAGGGGTACCACTAGGGAAAATCACCAAAATCGAGAAATCGTAAAAAGTGGTGAAATTTTGGATCGGAGCCTAATAATTCGGGAAAACTCGATCGGAATAGCTACTGGAAGCTTGCCGGTCACAACGCGTCGAGAATTGGCTCCGTCGGAATCCGACAAATTTTTACAGATTTCCCTAGCGGTACCACTAGGGAAAATCACCAAAATCGAGAAATCGTAAAAAGTGGTGAAATTTTAGATCCGAGCCCAATAATTCGGGTAAACTCAATCGGAATAGCTACTGGAAGCTTGCCGGTCACAACGCGTTGAGAATTGGTTCCGTCGGAATCCGACGAATTTTTACGGATTTCCCTAGGGGTACCACTAGGGAAAATCACCAAAATCGAGAAATCGTAAAAAGTGGTGAAATTTTGGATCCGAGCCCAATAATTCTGGAAAACTCGATCGGAATAGCTACTGGAAGCTTGCCGGTCACAACGCGTCGAGAATTGGCTCCGTCGGAATTTTTACGGATTTCCCTAGCGGTACCACTAGGGAAAATCACCAAAATCGAGAAATCGTAAAAAGTGGTGAAATTTTGGATCTGAGCCGAATAATTCGGGAAAACTCGATCGGAATAGCTACTGGAAGCTTACCGGTCACAACGCGTCGAGAATTGACTCCGTCGGAATCCGACGAATTTTTACGGATTTCCCTAGTGGTACCACTAGGGAAAATCACCAAAATCGAGAAATCATAAAAAGTGGTGAAATTTTAGATCCGAGCCCAATAATTCGGGAAAACTCGATCGGAATAGCTACTGGAAGCTTGCCGGTCACAACGCGTCGAGAATTGGCTCCGTCGGAATTTTTACGGATTTCCCTAGGGGTACCACTAGGGAAAATCACCAAAATCGAGAAATCGTAAAAAGTGGTGAAATTTTGGATCGGAGCCTAATAATTCGGGAAAACTCGATCGGAATATCTACTGGAAGCTTGCCGGTCACAACGCGTCGAGAATTGGCTCCGTCGGAATCCGACAAATTTTTACAGATTTCCCTAGCGGTACCACTAGGGAAAATCACCAAAATCGAGAAATCGTAAAAAGTGGTGAAATTTTAGATCCGAGCCCAATAATTCGGGTAAACTCAATCGGAATAGCTACTGGAAGCTTGCCGGTCACAACGCGTCGAGAATTGGTTCCGTCGGAATCCGACGAATTTTTACGGATTTCCCTAGGGGTACCACTAGGGAAAATCACCAAAATCGAGAAATCGTAAAAAGTGGTGAAATTTTGGATCCGAGCCCAATAATTCTGGAAAACTCGATCGGAATAGCTACTGGAAGCTTGCCGGTCACAACGCGTCGAGAATTGGCTCCGTCGGAATCCGACGAATTTTTACGGATTTCCCTAGTGGTACCACTAGGGAAAATCACCAAAATCGAGAAATCATAAAAAGTGGTGAAATTTTGGATCCGAGCCCAATAATTGGGAAAAACTCGATCGGAATAGCTACTGGAAGCTTGCCGGTCACAACGCGTTGAGAATTGGCTCCGTCGAAATTTTTACGAATTTCCATAGGGGTACCACTAGGGAAAATCACCAAAATCGAGAAATCGTAAAAAGTGGTAAAATTTTGGATCCGAGCCCAATAATTCGGGAAAACTCGATCGGAATAGCTACTGGAAGCTTGCCGGTCACAACGCGTCGAGAATTGGCTCCGTCGGAATTTTTACGAATTTCCCTAGGGGTACCACTAGGGAAAATCACCAAAATCGAGAAATCGTAAAAAGTGGTGAAATTTTGGATCCGAGCCTAATAATTCGGGAAAACTGGATCGGAATAGCTACTGGAAGCTTGTCGGTCACAACGCGTCGAGAATTGGCTCCGTCGGAATCCGACGAATTTTTACGGATTTCCCTAAGGGTACCACTAGGGAAAATCACCAAAATCGAGAAATCGTAAAAAGTGGTGAAATTTTGGATCCGAGCCCAATAATTCGGGAAAACTCGATCGGAATAGCTACTGAAAGCTTGCCGGTCACAACGCGTCGAGAATTGGCTCCGTCGGAATCCGACGAATTTTTACGGATTTCTCTAGGGGTACCACTAGGGAAAATCACCAAAATCGAGAAATCGTAAAAAGTGGTGAAATTTTGGATCCGAGCCCAATAATTCTGGAAAACTCGATCGGAATAGCTACTGGAAGCTTGCCGGTCACAACGCGTCGAGAATTGGCTCCGTCGGAATTTTTACGGATTTCCCTAGCGGTACCACTAGGGAAAATCACCAAAATCGAGAAATCGTAAAAAGTGGTGAAATTTTGGATCTGAGCCGAATAATTCGGGAAAACTCGATCGGAATAGCTACTGGAAGCTTGCCGGTCACAACGCGTCGAGAATTGACTCCGTCGGAATCCGACGAATTTTTACGGATTTCCCTAGTGGTACCACTAGGGAAAATCACCAAAATCGAGAAATCATAAAAAGTGGTGAAATTTTAGATCCGAGCCCAATAATTCGGGAAAACTCGATCGGAATAGCTACTGGAAGCTTGCCGGTCACAACGCGTCGAGAATTGGCTCCGTCGGAATTTTTACGGATTTCCCTAGGGGTACCACTAGGGAAAATCACCAAAATCGAGAAATCGTAAAAAGTGGTGAAATTTTGGATCGGAGCCTAATAATTCGGGAAAACTCGATCGGAATATCTACTGGAAGCTTGCCGGTCACAACGCGTCGAGAATTGGCTCCGTCGGAATCCGACAAATTTTTACAGATTTCCCTAGCGGTACCACTAGGGAAAATCACCAAAATCGAGAAATCGTAAAAAGTGGTGAAATTTTAGATCCGAGCCCAATAATTCGGGTAAACTCAATCGGAATAGCTACTGGAAGCTTGCCGGTCACAATGCGTCGAGAATTGGTTCCATCGGAATCCGACGAATTTTTACGGATTTCCCTAGGGGTACCACTAGGGAAAATCACCAAAATCGAGAAATCGTAAAAAGTGGTGAAATTTTGGATCCGAGCCCAATAATTCTGGAAAACTCGATCGGAATAGCTACTGGAAGCTTGCCGGTCACAACGCGTCGAGAATTGGCTCCGTCAGAATCCGACGAATTTTTACGGATTTCCCTAGTGGTACCACTAGGGAAAATCACCAAAATCGAGAAATCATAAAAAGTGGTGAAATTTTGGATCCGAGCCCAATAATTGGGAAAAACTCGATCGGAATAGCTACTGGAAGCTTGCCGGTCACAACGCGTCGAGAATTGGCTCCGTCGAAATTTTTACGAATTTCCATAGGGGTACCACTAGGGAAAATCACCAAAATCGAGAAATCGTAAAAAGTGGTAAAATTTTGGATCCGAGCCCAATAATTTGGGAAAACTCGATCGGAATAGCTACTGGAAGCTTGCCGGTCACAACGCGTCGAGAATTGGCTCCGTCGGAATTTTTACGGATTTCCCTAGGGGTACCACTAGGGAAAATCACCAAAATCGAGAAATCGTAAAAAGTGGTGAAATTTTGGATCCGAGCCTAATAATTCGGGAAAACTCGATCGGAATAGCTACTGGAAGCTTGCCGGTCACAACGCGTCGAGAATTGGCTCCGTCGGAATCCGACGAATTTTTACGGATTTCCCTAAGGGTACCACTAGGGAAAATCACCAAAATCGAGAAATCGTAAAAAGTGGTGAAATTTTGGATCCGAGCCCAATAATTCGGGAAAACTCGATCGGAATAGCTACTGAAAGCTTGCCGGTCACAACGCGTCGAGAATTGGCTCCGTCGGAATCCGACGAATTTTTACGGATTTCCCTAGGGGTACCACTAGGAAAAATCACCAAAATCGAGAAATCGTAAAAAGTGGTGAAATTTTGGATCCGAGCCCAATAATTCGGGAAAACTCGATCGGAATAGCTACTGGAAGCTTGCCGGTCATAACGCGTCGAGAATTGGCTCCGTCGGAATTTTTATGGATTTCCCTAGGGTTACCACTAGGGAAAATCACAAAAATCGAGAAATCGTAAAAAGTGGTGAAATTTTTGATCCGAGCCCAATAATTCGGGAAAACTCGATCGGAATAGCTACTGGAAGCTTGCCGGTCACAACGCGTCGTGAATTGGCTCCGTCGGAATCCGACGAATTTTTACGGATTTCCCTATGGGTACCACTAGGGAAAATCACAAAAATCGAGAAATCGTAAAAAGTTGTGAAATTTTGGATCCGAGCCCAATAATTCGGGAAAACTCGATCGGAATAGCTACTGGAAGCTTGCCGGTCACAACGCGTCGAGAATTGGCTCCGTCAAAATTTTTACGGATTTCCCTAGGGGTACCACTAGGGAAAATCACCAAAATCGAGATATCGTAAAAAGTGGTGAAATTTTGGATCCGAGCCCAATAATTCGGGAAAACTCGATCGAAATAGCTATTGGAAGCTTGCCGGTCACAACGCGTCGAGAATTGGCTCCGTCGGAATCCGACGAATTTTTACGGATTTCCCTAGGGGTACCACTAGGGAAAATCACCAAAATCGAGAAATCGTAAAAAGTGGTGAAATTTTGGATCCGAGCCCAATAATTCGGGAAAACTCGATCGGAATAGCTACTGGAAGCTTGCCGGTCACAACGCGTCGAGAATTGGCTCCGTCGGAATTTTTACGGATTTCCCTAGGGTTACCACTAGGGAAAATCACAAAAATCGAGAAATCGTAAAAAGTGGTGAAATTTTGGATCCGAGCCGAATAATTCGGGAAAACTCGATCGGAATAGCTACTGGAAGCTTGCCGGTCACAACGCGTCGAGAATTGGCTCCGACGAAATCCGACGAATTTTTATGGATTTCCCTAGGGGTACCACTAGGGAAAATCACCAAAATCGAGAAATCGTAAAAAGTGGTGAGATTTTGGATCCGAGCCCAATAATTCAGGAAAACTCGATCGGAATAGCTACTGGAAGCTTGCCGGTAACAACGCGTCGAGAAGTTGCTCCGTCGGAATTTTTACGGATTTCCCTAGGAGTACCACTAGAGAAAATCACCAAAATCGAGAAATCGTAAAAAGTGGTGAAATTTTGGATCCGAGCCCAATAATTCTGGAAAACTCGATCGGAATAGCTACTGGAAGCTTGCCGGTCACAACGCGTCGAGAATTGGCTCCGTCGGAATCCGACGAATTTTTACGGATTTCCCTAGTGGTACCACTATGGAAAATCACCAAAATCTAGAAATCGTAAAAAGTGGTGAAATTTTGGATCCGAGCCCAATAATTCGGGAAAACTCGATCGGAATAGCTACTTGAAGCTTGACGGTCACAACGCGTTGAGAATTGGCTCCGTCGGAATTTTTACGGATTTCACTAGGGGTACCACTAGGGAAAATCACCAAAATCGAGAAATCGTAAAAAGTGGTGAAATTTTGGATCCGAGCCCAATAATTCGGGAAAACTCGATCGGAATAGCTACTGGAAGCTTGCCGGTCACAACGCGTCGAGAATTGGCTCCGTCGGAATTTTTACGGATTTCCCTAGCGGTACCACTAGGGAAAATCACCAAAATCGAGAAATCGTAAAAAGTGGTGAAATTTTGGATCTGAGCCGAATAATTCGGGAAAACTCGATCGGAATAGCTATTGGAAGCTTGCCGGTCACAACGCGTCGAGAATTGACTCCGTCGGAATCCGACGAATTTTTACGGATTTCCGTAGTGGTACCACTAGGGAAAATCACCAAAATCGAGAAATCATAAAAAGTGGTGAAATTTTGGATCCGAGCCCAATAATTCGGGAAAACTCGATCGGAATAGCTACTGGAAGCTTTCCGGTCACAACGCGTCGAGAATTGGCTCCGTCGGAATTTTTACGGATTTCCCTAGGGGTACCACTAGGGAAAATCACTAAAATCGAGAAATCGTAAAAAGTGGTGAAATTTTGGATCGGAGCCTAATAATTCGGGAAAACTCGATCGGAATAGCTACTGGAAGCTTGCCGGTCACAACGCGTCGAGAATTGGCTCCGTCGGAATCCGACAAATTTTTACAGATTTCCCTAGCGGTACCACTAGAGAAAATCACCAAAATCGAGAAATCGTAAAAAGTGGTGAAATTTTAGATCCGAGCCCAATAATTCGGGTAAACTCAATCGGAATAGCTACTGGAAGCTTGCCGGTCACAACGCGTTGAGAATTGGTTCCGTCGGAATCCGACGAATTTTTACGGATTTCCCTAGGGGTACCACTAGGGAAAATAACCAAAATCGAGAAATCGTAAAAAGTGGTGAAATTTTGGATCCGAGCCCAATAATTCTGGAAAAATCGATCGGAATAGCTACTGGAAGCTTGCCGGTCACAACGCGTCGAGAATTGGCTCCGTCGGAATCCGATGAATTTTTACGGATTTCCCTAGTGGTACCACTAGGGAAAATCACCAAAATCGAGAAATCGTAAAAAGTGGTGAAATTTTGGATCCGAGCCCAATAATTGGGGAAAACTCGATCGGAATAGCTACTGGAAGCTTGCTGGTCACAACGCGTCGAGAATTGGTTCCGTCGGAATTTTTACGGATTTCCCTAGGGGTACCACTAGGGAAAATCACCAAAATCGAGAAATCGTAAAAAGTGGTGAAATTTTGGATCCGAGCCTAATAATTCGGGAAAACTCGATCGGAATAGCTACTGGAAGCTTGCCGGTAACAACGCGTCGAGAATTGGCTCCGTCGGAATCCGACAAATTTTTACGGATTTTCCTAGGGGTACCACTAGTGAAAATCACCAAAATCGAGAAATCGTAAAAAGTGGTGAAATTTTGGATCCGAGCCCAATAATTCGGTTAAACTCGATCGGAATAGCTACTGGAAGCTTGCCGGTCACAGCGCGTCGAGAATTGGCTCCGTCGGAATTCGATAAATTTTTACGGATTTCCCTAGGGGTACCACTAGGGAAAATCACAAAAATCGAGAAATCGTAAAAATTGGTGAAATTTTGGATCCGAGCCCAATAATTCGGGAAAACTTGATCGGAATAGCTACTGGAAGCTTGCAGGTCACAACGCGTCGAGAATTGGCTCCGCCGGAATCCGACGAATTTTTACGGATTTCCCTAGTGGTACCACTAGGGAAAATCACCAAAATCGAGAAATCATAAAAAGTGGTGAAATTTTGGATCCGAGCCCAATAATTCGGGAAAACTCGATCGGAATAGCTACTGGAAGCTTGCCAGTCACAACGCGTCGAGAATTGGCTCCGTCGGAATTTTTACGGATTTCCCTAGGGGTACCACTAGGGAAAATCACCAAAATCGAGAAATCGTAAAAAGTGGTGAAATTTTAGATCCGAGCCTAATAATTCGGGAAGACTCGATCTGAATAGCTACTGGAAGCTTGCCGGTCACAACGCGTCGAGAATTGGCTCTGTCGAAATCCTACGAATTTTTACGGATTTCCCTAAGGGTACCACTAGGGAAAATCACCAAAATCGAGAAATCGTAAAAAGTGGTGAAATTTTGGATCCGAGCCCAATAATTCGGGAAAACTAGATCGGAATTGCTACTGGATGCTTGCCGGTCACAACGCGTCGAGAATTGGCTCCGTCGGAATCCGATGAATTTTTACAGATTTTCCTAGGGGTACCACTAGGGAAAATCACCAAAATCGAGAAATCGTAAAAAGTGATGAAATTTTGGATCCGAGCCCAATAATTCGGGAAAACTCGATCGGAATAGCTACTGGAAGCTTGCCGGTCACAACGCGTCGAGAATTGGCTCCGTCGGAATCCGACGAATTTTTACGGATTTCCCTAGAGGTACCACTAGGGAAAATCACCAAAATCGAGAAATCGTAAAAACTGGTGAAATTTTGGATCCGAGCCCAATAATTCGGGAAAACTCGATCGGAATAGCTACTGGAAGCTTTCCGGTCACAACGCGTCGAGAATTGGCTCCGTCGGAATTTTTATGGATTTCCCTAGGGTTACCACTAGGGAAAATCACAAAAATCGAGAAATCGTAAAAAGTGGTGTAATTTTGGATCCGAGCCCAATAATTCGGGAAAACTCGATCGAAATAGCTACTGGAAGCTTGCCGGTCACAACGCGTCAAGAATTGGCTCCGTAGGAATCCGACGAATTTTTACGGATTTCCCGAGGGTACCACTAGGGAAAATCACAAAAATCGAGAAATCGTAAAGAGTGGTGAAATTTTGGATCCGAGCCCAATAATTCGGGAAAACTTGATCGGAATAGCTACTGGAAGCTTGCCGGTCACAACGCGTCGAGAATTGGCTCCGTCGGAATCCGACGAATTTTTACGGATTTCCCTAGTGGTACCACTAGGGAAAATCACCAAAATCGAGAAATCGTAAAAAGTGGTGAAATTTTGGATCCGAGCCCAATAATTCGGGAAAACTCGATCGGAATAGCTACTGGAAGCTTGCCGGTCACAACGCGTTGAGAATTGGCTCCGTCGGAATTTTTACGAATTTCACTAGGGGTACCACTAGGGAAAATCAACAAAATCGAGAAATCGTAAAAAGTGATGAAATTTTGGATCCGAGCCCAATAATTCGGGAAAACTCGATCGGAATAGCTACTGGAAGATTGCCGGTCATAACGCGTCGAGAATTGGCTCCGTCGGAATTCGACGAATTTTTACGGATTTCCCTAGGGGTACCACTAGGGAAAATCACCAAAATCGAGAAATCGTAAAAAGTGGTGAAATTTTGGATCTGAGCCCAATAATTCGGGAAAACTCGATCGGAATAGCTACTGGAAGCTTGCCGGTCAGAACGCGTCGAGAGTTGGCTCCGTCAGAATTTTTACGGATTTCCCTAGGGTTACCACTAGGAAAAATCATAAAAATCGAGAAATCGTAAAAAGTGGTGAAATTTTGGATCCGAGCCCAATAATTCGGGAAAACTCTATCAGAATAGCTACTGGAAGCTTGCCGGTCATAACGCGTCGAGAATTGGCTCCGTTGGAATCCGACGAATTTTTACGGATTTCCCTCGGGGTACCACTAGGGAAAATCACCAAAATCGAGAAATCGTAAAAAGTGGTGAGATTTTGGATCCGAACCCAATAATTCAGGAAAACTCGATCGGAATAGCTACTGGAAGCTTGCCGGTCACAACGCGTCGAGAAGTTGCTCCGTCGGAATCCGACGGATTTCCCTAGGGGTACCACTAGGGAAAATCACCAAAATCGAGAAATCGTAAATAGTGGTGAAATTTTGGATCCGAGCCCAATAATTCGGGAAAACTGGATCGGAATAGCCACTGGAAGCTTGCCGGTCACAACACGTCGAGAATTGGCTCTGTCGAAATCCGACGAATTTTTACCGATTTCCCTAGGGGTAGAACTAGGAAAAATCACCAAAATCGAGAAATCGTAAAAAGTGGTGAAATTTTGGATCCGAGCCCAATAATTCGGGAAAACTCGATCGGAATTGATACTGGAAGCTTGCCGGTCACAACGCGTCAAGAATTGGCTCCGTCGGAATCCGACTAATTTTTACGGATTTCCCTAGGGGTACCACTAGGGAAAATCACCAAAATCGAGAAATCGTAAAAAGTGGTGAAATTTTTGATCCGAGCCCAATAATTCGGGAAAACTCGATCGGAATAGCTACTGGAAGCTTGCCGGTCACAACGCGTCGAGAATTGGCTCCGTCGGAATACGTCGAATTTTTACGGATTTTCCTCGGGGTACCACTAGGGAAAATCACCAAAATCGAGAAATCGTAAAAAGTGGTGAGATTTTGGATCCGAGCCCAATAATTCAGGAAAACTCGATCGGAATAGCTACTGGAAGCTTGCCGGTCACAACGCGTCGAGAAGTTGCTCCGTCGGAATTTTTACGGATTTCCCTAGGGGTACCACTAGGAAAAATCACCAAAATCGAGAAATCGTAAATAGTGGTGAAATTTTGGATCCGAGCCCAATAATTCGGGAAAACTGGATCGGAATAGCTACTGGAAGCTTGCCGGTCACAACACGTCGAGAATTGGCTCCGTCGAAATCCGACGAATTTTTACGGATTTCCCTAGGGGTAGCACTAGGAAAAATTACCAAAATCGAGAAATCGTAAAAAGTGGTGAAATTTTGGATCCGAGCCCAATAATTCGGGAAAACTCGATCGTAATTGATACTGGAAGCTTGCCGGTCACAACGTGTCGAGAATTGGCTCCGTCGGAATCCGACGAATTTTTACGGATTTCCCTAGGGGTACCACTAGGGAAAATCACCAAAATCGAGAAATCGTAAAAAGTGGTGAAATTTTGGATCCGAGACCAATAATTCGGGAAAACTCGATCGGAATAGCTACTGGAAGCTTGCCGGTCACAACGCGTCGAGAATTGGCTCCGTCGAAATCCGACGAATTTTTACGGATTTCCCTAGGGGTAGCACTAGAGAAAATCACCAAAATCGAGAAATCGTAAAAAGTGGTGAAATTTTTGATCCGAGTCCAATAATTCGGGAAAACTCGATCGGAATAGCTACTGGAAGCTTGCCGGTCACAACGCGTCAAGAATTGGCTCCGTCGGAATCCGACGAATTTTTACGGATTTTCCTAGTGGTACTACTAGGGAAAATCACCAAAATCGAGAAATCGTAAAAAGTGGTGAAATTATTGATCAGAGCCCAATAATTCGGGAAAACTCGATCGGAATAGCTACTGAAAGCTTGCCGGTCACAATGCGACGAGAATTGGCTCCGTCGAAATCCGACGTATTTTTACGGATTTCCCTAGGGGTACCACTAGGGAAAATCACCAAAATCGAGAAATCGTAAAAAGTGGTGAAATTTTGGATCTGAGCCCAATAATTCGGGAAAACTCGATTGGAATAGCTACTAGAAGCTTGCCGGTCACAACGCTTCGAGAATTGGCTCCGTCGGAATTTTTACGGATTTCCCTAGGGGTACCACTAGGGAAAATCACCAAAATCGTGAAATCGTAAAAAGTGGTGAAATATTTTGATCCGAGCCCAATAATTCGGGAAAACTCGATCGGAATAGCTACTGGAAGCTTGCCGGTCACAACGCGTCGAGAATTGGCTCCGTCGGAATTTTTACGGATTTTCCTAGGGGTACCACTAGGGAAAGTCACCAAAATCGAGAAATCATAAAAAGTGGTGAAATTTTGGATCCGAGCCCAATAATTCGGGAAAACTCGATCGGAATAGCTACTGGAAGCTTTCCGGTCACAACACGTCGAGAATTGGCTCCATCGAAATCCGACGAATTTTTACGGATTTCCCTAGGGGTACCACTAGGGAAAATCACCAAAATCGAGAAATAGTAAAAAGTGGTGAAATTTTTGATCCGAGCCCAATAATTCGGGAAAACTCGATCGGAATAGCTACTGGAAGCTTGCCGGTCACAACGCATCGAGAATTGGCTCCGTCGGAATCCGACAAATTTTTACGGATTTCCCTAGGGCTACCACTAGGGAAAATCGCCAAAATCGAGAAATCATAAAAAGTGGTTAAATTTTGGATCCGAGCCCAATAATTCGGGAAAACTCGGTCGAAATAGCTACTGGAAGCTTGCCGGTCACAACGCGTCAAGAATTGGCTCCGTCAGAATCCGACGAATTTTTACTGATTTTCCTAGGGGTACCACTCGGGAAAATCACCAAAATCGAAAAATCGTAAAAAGTGGTGAAATTTTGGATCCGAGCCCAATAATTCGGGAAAACTTGATTGGAATAGCTACTGGAAGCTTGCCGGTCACAACGCGTCGAGAATTGGCTCCGTCGGAATTTTTACAGATTTCCCTAGGGGTACCACTAGGGAAAATCACCAAAATCGAGAAATCGTAAAAAGTGGTGAGATTTTGGATCCGAGCCCAATAATTCAGGAAAACTCGATCGGAATAGCTACTGGAAGCTTGCCGGTCACAACGCGTCGAGAATTGGCTCCGTCGGAATTTTTACGGATTTCCCTAGGGGTACCACTAGGGAAAATCACCAAAATCGAGAAATCGTAAAAAGTGGTGAGATTTTGGATCCGAGCCCAATAATTCAGGAAAACTCGATCGGAATAGCTACTGGAAGCTTGCCGGTCACAACGCGTCGAGAAGTTGCTCCGTCGGAATTTTTACGGATTTTCCTAGGGGTACCACTAGGGAAAGTCACCAAAATCGAGAAATCGTAAAAAGTGGTGAAATTTTGGATCCGAGCCCAATAATTCGGGTAAACTCGATCGGAATAGCTACTGGAAGCTTGCCGGTCACAACGCGTCGAGAATTGGCTCCGTCGGAATCCGATAAATTTTTACGGATTTTCCTAGGGGTACCACTAGGGAAAATCACAAAAATCGAGAAATCGTAAAAAGTGGTGAAATTTTGGATCCGAGCCCAATAATTTGGGAAAACTCGATCGGAATAGCTACTGGAAGCTTGCCGGTCACAACGCGTCGAGAATTGGCTCCGTCGGAATCCGACGAATTTTTACTGATTTCCCTAGTGGTACCACTAGGGAAAATCACCAAAATCGAGAAATCATAAAAAATGGTGAAATTTTGGATCCGAGCCCAATAATTCGGGAAACTCGGTCGGAATAGCTACTGGAAGCTTGCCGGTCACAACGCGTCGAGAATTGGCTCCGTCGGAATTTTTACGGATTTTCCTAGGGGTACCACTAACGAAAATCACCAAAATCGAGAAATCGTAAAAAGTGGTGAAATTTTGGATCCGAGCCTAATAATTCGGGAAAACTCGATCGGAATAGCTACTGGAAGCTTGCCGGTCACAACGCATCGAGAATTGGCTCCGTCGGAATCCGACAAATTTTTACGGATTTCCCTAGGGGTACCACTAGGGAAAATCACCAAAATCGAGAAATCGTAAAAAGTGGTGAAATTTTGGATCCGAGCACAATAATTCGGGAAAACTCGATCGGAATAGCTACTGGAATCTTGCCGGTCACAACGCGTCGAGAATTGGCTCCGTCGGAATCCGACGAATTTTTACGGATTTCCCTAGGGGTACCACTAGGGAAAATCACCAAAATCAAGAAATCGTAAAAAGTGGTGAAATTTTGGGTCCGAGCCCAATAATTCGAGAAAACTCGATCGAAATAGCTACTGGAAGCTTGCCGGTCACAACGCGTCGAGAATTGGCTCCGTCGAAATTTTTACGGATTTCCCTAGGGGTACCACTAGGGAAAATCACCAAAATCGAGAAATCGTAAAAAGTGGTGAAATTTTGGATCCGAGACAAATAATTCAGGAAAACTCGATCGGAATAGCTACTGAAAGCTTGCCGGTCACAACGCGTCGAGAATTGGCTCCGTCGAAATTTTTACGGATTTCCCTGGGGGTACCACTAGGGAAAATCACCAAAATCGAGAAATCGTAAAAAGTGGTGAAATTTTCGATCCGAGCCCAATAATTCGGGTAAACTCAATCGGAATAGCTACTGGAAGCTTGCCGGTCACAACGCGTCGAGAATTGGCTCCGTCGGAATTTTTACGGATTTCCCTAGGGGTACCACTAGGGAAAGTCACCAAAATCGAGAAATCATAAAAAGTGGTGAAATTTTGGATCCGAGCCCAATAATTCGGGAAAACTCGATCGGAATAGCTACTGGAAGCTTTCGGTCACAACGCGTCGAGAATTGGCTCCATCGAAATCCGACGAATTTTTACGGATTTCCTTAGGGGTACCACTAGGAAAAATCACCAAAATCGAGAAATCGTAAAAAGTGGTGAAATTTTTGATCCGAGCCCAATAATTCGGGAAAACTCGATCGGAATAGCTACTGGAAGCTTGCCGGTCACAACGCATCGAGAATTGTCTCCGTCGGAATCCGACGATTTTTTACGGATTTCCCTAGGGCTACCACTAGGGAAAATCACCAAAATCGAGAAATCGTAAAAGTGGTGAAATTTTGGATCCAAGCCCAATAATTCGGGAAAACTCGATCGAAATAGCTACTGGAAGCTTGCCGGTCACAACGCATCGAGAATTGGCTCCGTCAGAATCCGACGAATTTTTACGGATTTCCCTAGGGGTACCACTAGGGAAAATCACCAAAATCGAGAAATCGTAAAAAGTGGTGAGATTTTGGATTCGAGCCCAATAATTCAGGAAAACTCGATCGGAATAGCTACTGGAAGCTTGCCGGTCACAACGCATCGAGAATTGGCTCCGTCGGAATCCGACGAATTTTTACGGATTTCCCTAGGGGTACCACTAGGGAAAATCACAAAAATCGAGAAATCGTAAAAAGTGGTGAAATTTTGGGTCCGAGCACAATAATTCGATAAAACTCGATCGGAATAGCTACTGGAAGCTTGCCGGTCACAACGCGTCGAGAATTGGCTCCGTCGGAATTTTTACGGATTTCCCTAGGGGTACCACTAGGGAAAATCACCAAAATCGAGAAATCGTAAAAAGTGGTGAAATTTTGGATCCGAGCCCAATAATTCGAGAAAACTCGATCGAAATAGCTACTGGAAGCTTGCCGGTCACAACGCGTCGAGAATTGGCTCCGTCGGAATCCGACAAATTTTTACGGATTTCCTTAGGGGTACCACTAGTGAAAATCATCAAAATCGAGAAATCGTAAAAAGTGGTGAAATTTTGGATCCGAGCCCAATAATTCGGGTAAACTCGATCGGAATAGCTACTGGAAGCTTGCCGGTCACAACGCGTCGAGAATTGGCACCGTCGGAATCCGACGAATTTTTACGGATTTCCCTAGTGGTACCACTAGGGAAAATCACCAAAATCGAGTAATCATAAAAAATGGTGAAATTTTGGATCCGAGCCCAATAATTCGGGAAACTCGGTCGGAATAGCTACTGGAAGCTTGCCGGTCACAACGCGTCGAGAATTGGCTCCGTCGGAATCTTTACGGATTTCCCTAGGGGTACCACTAGGGAAAATAACCAAAATCGAGAAATCGTAAAAAGTGGTGAAATTTTGGATCCGAGCCCAATAATTCGGGAAAACTCGATCGGAATAGCTACTGGAAGCTTGCCGGTCACAACGCGTCGAGAATTGGCTCCGTCGGAATCCGACGAATTTTTACGGATTTCCCTAGGGGTACCACTAGGGAAAATCACCAAAATCGAGAAATCGTAAAAAGTGGTGAAATTTTGGGTCCGAGCCCAATAATTCGAGAAAACTCGATCGGAATAGCTACTGGAAGCTTGCCGGTCACAACGCGTCGAGAATTGGCTCCGTCGGAATTTTTACGGATTTCCCTAGGGGTACCACTAGGGAAAATCACCAAAATCGAGAAATCGTAAAAAGTGGTGAAATTTTGGATCCGAGCCCAATAATTCGGGAAAACTCGATCGAAATAGCTACTGGAAGCTTGCCGGTCACAACGCGTCGAGAATTTGCTCCGTCGGAATCCGACAAATTTTTACGGATTTCCTTAGGGGTACCACTAGTGAAAATCATCAAAATCGAGAAATCGTAAAAAGTGGTGAAATTTTGGATCCGAGCCCAATAATTAGGGTAAACTCGATCGGAATAGCTACTGGAAGCTTACCGGTCACAACGCGTCGAGAATTGGCACCGTCGGAATCCGACGAATTTTTACGGATTTCCCTAGTGGTACCACTAGGGAAAATCACCAAAATCGAGAAATCATAAAAAATGGTGAAATTTTGGATCCGAGCCCAATAATTCGGGAAACTCGGTCGGAATAGCTACTGGAAGCTTGCCGGTCACAACTCTTCGAGAATTGGCTCCGTCGGAATTTTTACGGATTTCCCTAGGGGTACCACTAGGGAAAATAACCAAAATCGAGAAATCGTAAAAAGTGGTGAAATTTTGGATCCGAGCCCAATAATTCGGGAAAACTCGATCGGAATAGCTACTGGAAGCTTGCCGGTCACAACGCGTCGAGAATTGGCTCCGTCGAAATTTTTACGGATTTCCCTGGGGGTACCACTAGGGAAAATCACCAAAATCGAGAAATCGTAAAAAGTGGTGAAATTTTCGATCCGAGCCCAATAATTCGGGTAAACTCAATCGGAATAGCTACTAGAAGCTTGCCGGTCACAACGCGTCGAGAATTGGCTCCGTCGGAATCCGACAAATTTTTACGGATTTCCCTAGGGGTACCACTAGGGAAAATCACAAAAATCGAGAAATCGTAAAAAGTGGTGAAATTTTGGATCCGAGCCCAATAATTCGGGTAAACTCGATCGGAATAGCTACTGGAAGCTTGCCGGTCACAAAGCGTCGAGAATTGGCTCCGTCGGAATTTTTACGGATTTCCCTAGGGGTACCACTAGGGAAAGTCACCAAAATCGAGAAATCATAAAAAGTGGTGAAATTTTGGATCCGAGCCCAATAATTCGGGAAAACTCGATCGGAATAGCTACTGGAAGCTTTCGGTCACAACGCGTCGAGAATTGGCTCCATCGAAATCCGACGAATTTTTACGGATTTCCTTAGGGGTACCACTAGGAAAAATCACCAAAATCGAGAAATCGTAAAAAGTGGTGAAATTTTTGATCCGAGCCCAATAATTCGGGAAAACTCGATCGGAATAACTACTGGAAGCTTGCCGGTCACAACGCATCGAGAATCGTCTCCGTCGGAATCCGACGATTTTTTACGGATTTCCCTAGGGCTACCACTAGGGAAAATCACCAAAATCGAGAAATCGTAAAAAGTGGTGAAATTTTGGATCCAAGCCCAATAATTCGGGAAAACTCGATCGAAATACCTACTGGAAGCTTGCCGGTCACAACGCATCGAGAATTGGCTCCGTCAGAATCCGACGAATTTTTACGGATTTCCCTAGGGGTACCACTAGGGAAAATCACCAAAATCGAGAAATCGTAAAAAGTGGTGAGATTTTGGATTCGAGCCCAATAATTCAGGAAAACTCGATCGGAATAGCTACTGGAAGCTTGCCGGTCACAACGCATCGAGAATTGGCTCCGTCGGAATCCGACGAATTTTTACGGATTTTCCTAGGGGTACCACTAGGGAAAATCACAAAAATCGAGAAATCGTAAAAAGTGGTGAAATTTTGGGTCCGAGAACAATAATTCGAGAAAACTCGATCGGAATAGCTACTGGAAACTTGCCGGTCACAACGCGTCGAGAATTGGCTCCGTCGGAATTTTTACGGATTTCCCTAGGGGTACCACTAGGGAAAATCACCAAAATCGAGAAATCGTAAAAAGTGGAGAAATTTTGGATCCGAGCCCAATAATTCGAGAAAACTCGATCGAAATAGCTACTGGAAGCTTGCCGGTCACAACGCGTCGAGAATTGGCTCCGTCGGAATCCGACAAATTTTTACGGATTTCCTTAGGGGTACCACTAGTGAAAATCATCAAAATCGAGAAATCGTAAAAAGTGGTGAAATTTTGGATCCGAGCCCAATAATTCGGGAAAACTCGATCGGAATAGCTACTGGAAGCTTGCCGGTCACAACGCGTCGAGATATGGCTCCGTCGGAATCCGACGAATTTTTACGGATTTTTCTAGGGGTACCACTAGGGAAAATCACCAAAATCGAGAAATCGTAAAAAGTGGTGAAATTTTGGATCCGAGCCCAATAATTCGGGAAAACTCAATCGGAATAGCTACTGGAAGCTTGCCGGTCACAACGCGTCGAGAATTGGCTCCGTCGGAATTTTTACGGATTTCCCTAGGGGTACCACTAGGGAAAATCACCAAAATCGAGAAATCGTAAAAAGTGGTGAAATTTTGGATCCGAGCCCAATAATTCGGGAAAACTCGATCGGAATAGCTACTGGAAGCTTGCCGGTCACAACGCGTCGAGAATTGGCTCCGTCGAAATTTTTACGGATTTCCCTGGGGGTACCACTAGGGAAAATCACCAAAATCGAGAAATCGTAAAAAGTGGTGAAATTTTCGATCCGAGCCCAATAATTCGGGTAAACTCAATCGGAATAGCTACTAGAAGCTTGCCGGTCACAACGCGTCGAGAATTGGCTCCGTCGGAATCCGACAAATTTTTACGGATTTCCCTAGGGGTACCACTAGGGAAAATCACAAAAATCGAGAAATCGTAAAAAGTGGTGAAATTTTGGATCCGAGCCCAATAATTCGGGTAAACTCGATCGGAATAGCTACTGGAAGCTTGCCGGTCACAAAGCGTCGAGAATTGGCTCCGTCGGAATTTTTACGGATTTCCCTAGGGGTACCACTAGGGAAAGTCACCAAAATCGAGAAATCATAAAAAGTGGTGAAATTTTGGATCCGAGCCCAATAATTCGGGAAAACTCGATCGGAATAGCTACTGGAAGCTTTCGGTCACAACGCGTCGAGAATTGGCTCCATCGAAATCCGACGAATTTTTACGGATTTCCTTAGGGGTACCACTAGGAAAAATCACCAAAATCGAGAAATCGTAAAAAGTGGTGAAATTTTTGATCCGAGCCCAATAATTCGGGAAAACTCGATCGGAATAACTACTGGAAGCTTGCCGGTCACAACGCATCGAGAATCGTCTCCGTCGGAATCCGACGATTTTTTACGGATTTCCCTAGGGCTACCACTAGGGAAAATCACCAAAATCGAGAAATCGTAAAAAGTGGTGAAATTTTGGATCCAAGCCCAATAATTCGGGAAAACTCGATCGAAATACCTACTGGAAGCTTGCCGGTCACAACGCATCGAGAATTGGCTCCGTCAGAATCCGACGAATTTTTACGGATTTCCCTAGGGGTACCACTAGGGAAAATCACCAAAATCGAGAAATCGTAAAAAGTGGTGAGATTTTGGATTCGAGCCCAATAATTCAGGAAAACTCGATCGGAATAGCTACTGGAAGCTTGCCGGTCACAACGCATCGAGAATTGGCTCCGTCGGAATCCGACGAATTTTTACGGATTTTCCTAGGGGTACCACTAGGGAAAATCACAAAAATCGAGAAATCGTAAAAAGTGGTGAAATTTTGGGTCCGAGCACAATAATTCGAGAAAACTCGATCGGAATAGCTACTGGAAACTTGCCGGTCACAACGCGTCGAGAATTGGCTCCGTCGGAATTTTTACGGATTTCCCTAGGGGTACCACTAGGGAAAATCACCAAAATCGAGAAATCGTAAAAAGTGGAGAAATTTTGGATCCGAGCCCAATAATTCGAGAAAACTCGATCGAAATAGCTACTGGAAGCTTGCCGGTCACAACGCGTCGAGAATTGGCTCCGTCGGAATCCGACAAATTTTTACGGATTTCCTTAGGGGTACCACTAGTGAAAATCATCAAAATCGAGAAATCGTAAAAAGTGGTGAAATTTTGGATCCGAGCCCAATAATTCGGGAAAACTCGATCGGAATAGCTACTGGAAGCTTGCCGGTCACAACGCGTCGAGATATGGCTCCGTCGGAATCCGACGAATTTTTACGGATTTTTCTAGGGGTACCACTAGGGAAAATCACCAAAATCGAGAAATCGTAAAAAGTGGTGAAATTTTGGATCCGAGCCCAATAATTCGGGAAAACTCAATCGGAATAGCTACTGGAAGCTTGCCGGTCACAACGCGTCGAGAATTGGCTCCGTCGGAATTTTTACGGATTTCCCTAGGGGTACCACTAGGGAAAATCACCAAAATCGAGAAATCGTAAAAAGTGGTGAAATTTTGGATCCGAGCCCAATAATTCGGGAAAACTCGATCGGAATAGCTACTAGAAGCTTGCCGGTCACAACGCGTCGAGAATTGGCTCCGTCGAAATTTTTTCGGATTTCCCTAGGGGTACCACTAGGGAAAATCACCAAAATCGAGAAATCGTAAAAAGTGGTGAAATTTTGGGTCCGAGCCCAATAATTCGAGAAAACTCGATCGGAATAGCTACTGGAAGCTTGCCGGTCACAACGCGTCGAGAATTGGCTCCGTCGAAATTTTTACGGATTTCCCTAGGGGTACCACTAGGGAAAATCACCAAAATCGAGAAATCGTAAAAAGTGGTGAAATTTTGGATCCGAGCCCAATAATTCGGGAAAACTCGATCGAAATAGCTACTGGAAGCTTGCCGGTCACAACGCGTCGAGAATTTGCTCCGTCGGAATCCGACAAATTTTTACGGATTTCCTTAGGGGTACCACTAGTGAAAATCATCAAAATCGAGAAATCGTAAAAAGTGGTGAAATTTTGGATCCGAGCCCAATAATTCGGGTAAACTCGATCGGAATAGCTACTGGAAGCTTGCCGGTCACAACGCGTCGAGAATTGGCACCGTCGGAATCCGACGAATTTTTACGGATTTCCCTAGTGGTACCACTAGGGAAAATCACCAAAATCGAGAAATCATAAAAAATGGTGAAATTTTGGATCCGAGCCCATTAATTCGGGAAACTCGGTCGGAATAGCTACTGGAAGCTTGCCGGTCACAACTCGTCAAGAATTGGCTCCGTCGGAATTTTTACGGATTTCCCTAGGGGTACCACTGGGGAAAATAACCAAAATCGAGAAATCGTAAAAAGTGGTGAAATTTTGGATCCGAGCCCAATAATTCGGGAAAACTCGATCGGAATAGCTACTGGAAGCTTGCCGGTCACAACGCGTCGAGAATTGGCTCCGTCGGAATCCGACGAATTTTTACGGATTTCCCTAGGGGTACCACTAGGGAAAATCACCAAAATCGAGAAATCGTAAAAAGTGGTGAAATTTTGGGTCCGAGCTCAATAATTCGAGAAAACTCGATCGGAATAGCTACTGGAAGCTTGCCGGTCACAACGCGTTGAGAATTGGCTCCGTCGGAATTTTTACGGATTTCCCTAGGGGTACCACTAGGGAAAATCACCAAAATCGAGAAATCGTAAAAAGTGGTGAAATTTTGGATCCGAGCCTAATAATTCGGGAAAACTCGATCGGAATAGCTACTGGAAGCTTGCCGGTCACAACGCGTCGAGAATTGGCTCCGTCGGAATCCGACGAATTTTTACGGATTTCCCTAGGGGTACCACTAGGGAAAATCACCAAAATCGAGAAATCGTAAAAAGTGGTGAAATTTTAGATCCGAGCCCAATAATTCGGGTAAACTCAATCGGAATAGCTACTGGAAGCTTGCCGGTCACAACGCGTCGAGAATTGGCTCCGTCGGAATCCGATAAATTTTTACGGATTTCCCTAGGGGTACCACTAGGGAAAATCACAAAAATCGAGAAATCGTAAAAAGTGGTGAAATTTTGGATCCGAGCCCAATAATTCGGGTAAACTCGATCGGAATAGCTACTGGAAGCTTGCCGGTCTCAAAGCGTCGAGAATTGGCTCCGTCGAAATTTTTACGGATTTCCCTAGGGGTACCACTAGGGAAAATCACCAAAATCGAGAAATCGTAAAAAGTGGTGAAATTTTGGATCCGAGCCTAATAATTCGGGAAAACTCGATCGGAATAGCTACTGGAAGCTTGCCGGTCACAACGCGTCGAGAATTGGCTCCGTCGGAATTCGACGAATTTTTACGGATTTTCCTAGGGGTACCAATAGGGAAAATCACCAAAATCGAGAAATCGTAAAAATTGGTGAAATTTTAGATCCGAGCCCAATAATTCGGGTAAACTCCAACGGAATAGCTACTGGAAGCTTGCCGGTCACAACGCGTCGAGAATTGGCTCCGTCGGAATCCGACAAATTTTTACGGATTTCCCTAGGGGTACCACTAGGAAAAATCACAAAAATCGAGAAATCATAAAAAGTGGTGAAATTTTTGATCCGAGACCAATAATTCGGGAAAACTCGATCGGAATAGCTACTGGAAGCTTGCCGGTCACAACGCGTCGAGAATTGGCTCCGTCGAAATCCGACGAATTTTTACGGATTTCCCTAGGGGTAGCACTAGAGAAAATCACCAAAATCGAGAAATCGTAAAAAGTGGTGAAATTTTTGATCCGAGTCCAATAATTCGGGAAAACTCGATCGGAATAGCTACTGGAAGCTTGCCGGTCACAACGCGTCAAGAATTGGCTCCGTCGGAATCCGACGAATTTTTACGGATTTTCCTAGTGGTACTACTAGGGAAAATCACCAAAATCGAGAAATCGTAAAAAGTGGTGAAATTATTGATCAGAGCCCAATAATTCGGGAAAACTCGATCGGAATAGCTACTGAAAGCTTGCCGGTCACAATGCGACGAGAATTGGCTCCGTCGAAATCCGACGTATTTTTACGGATTTCCCTAGGGGTACCACTAGGGAAAATCACCAAAATCGAGAAATCGTAAAAAGTGGTGAAATTTTGGATCTGAGCCCAATAATTCGGGAAAACTCGATTGGAATAGCTACTAGAAGCTTGCCGGTCACAACGCTTCGAGAATTGGCTCCGTCGGAATTTTTACGGATTTCCCTAGGGGTACCACTAGGGAAAATCACCAAAATCGTGAAATCGTAAAAAGTGGTGAAATATTTTGATCCGAGCCCAATAATTCGGGAAAACTCGATCGGAATAGCTACTGGAAGCTTGCCGGTCACAACGCGTCGAGAATTGGCTCCGTCGGAATTTTTACGGATTTTCCTAGGGGTACCACTAGGGAAAGTCACCAAAATCGAGAAATCATAAAAAGTGGTGAAATTTTGGATCCGAGCCCAATAATTCGGGAAAACTCGATCGGAATAGCTACTGGAAGCTTTCCGGTCACAACACGTCGAGAATTGGCTCCATCGAAATCCGACGAATTTTTACGGATTTCCCTAGGGGTACCACTAGGGAAAATCACCAAAATCGAGAAATAGTAAAAAGTGGTGAAATTTTTGATCCGAGCCCAATAATTCGGGAAAACTCGATCGGAATAGCTACTGGAAGCTTGCCGGTCACAACGCATCGAGAATTGGCTCCGTCGGAATCCGACAAATTTTTACGGATTTCCCTAGGGCTACCACTAGGGAAAATCGCCAAAATCGAGAAATCATAAAAAGTGGTTAAATTTTGGATCCGAGCCCAATAATTCGGGAAAACTCGGTCGAAATAGCTACTGGAAGCTTGCTGGTCACAACGCGTCAAGAATTGGCTCCGTCAGAATCCGACGAATTTTTACTGATTTTCCTAGGGGTACCACTCGGGAAAATCACCAAAATCGAAAAATCGTAAAAAGTGGTGAAATTTTGGATCCGAGCCCAATAATTCGGGAAAACTTGATTGGAATAGCTACTGGAAGCTTGCCGGTCACAACGCGTCGAGAATTGGCTCCGTCGGAATTTTTACAGATTTCCCTAGGGGTACCACTAGGGAAAATCACCAAAATCGAGAAATCGTAAAAAGTGGTGAGATTTTGGATCCGAGCCCAATAATTCAGGAAAACTCGATCGGAATAGCTACTGGAAGCTTGCCGGTCACAACGCGTCGAGAATTGGCTCCGTCGGAATCCGATAAATTTTTACGGATTTTCCTAGGGGTACCACTAGGGAAAATCACAAAAATCGAGAAATCGTAAAAAGTGGTGAAATTTTGGATCCGAGCCCAATAATTTGGGAAAACTCGATCGGAATAGCTACTGGAAGCTTGCCGGTCACAACGCGTCGAGAATTGGCTCCGTCGGAATCCGACGAATTTTTACTGATTTCCCTAGTGGTACCACTAGGGAAAATCACCAAAATCGAGAAATCATAAAAAATGGTGAAATTTTGGATCCGAGCCCAATAATTCGGGAAACTCGGTCGGAATAGCTACTGGAAGCTTGCCGGTCACAACGCGTCGAGAATTGGCTCCGTCGGAATTTTTACGGATTTCCCTAGGGGTACCACTAGGGAAAATCACCAAAATCGAGAAATCGTAAAAAGTGGTGAAATTTTGGATCCGAGCCTAATAATTCGGGAAAACTCGATCGGAATAGCTACTGGAAGCTTGCCGGTCACAACGCGTCGAGAATTGGCTCCGTCGGAATCCGACAAATTTTTACGGATTTCCCTAGGGGTACCACTAGGGAAAATCACAAAAATCGAGAAATCGTAAAAAGTGGTGAAATTTTGGATCCGAGCCTAATAATTCGGGAAAACTCGATCGGAATAGCTACTGGAAGCTTGCCGGTCACAACGCATCGAGAATTGGCTCCGTCGGAATCCGACAAATTTTTACGGATTTCCCTAGGGGTACCACTAGGGAAAATCACCAAAATCGAGAAATCGTAAAAAGTGGTGAAATTTTGGATCCGAGCCCAATAATTCGGGAAAACTCGATCGGAATAGCTACTGGAATCTTGCCGGTCACAACGCGTCGAGAATTGGCTCCGTCGGAATCCGACGAATTTTTACGGATTTCCCTAGGGGTACCACTAGGGAAAATCACCAAAATCAAGAAATCGTAAAAAGTGGTGAAATTTTGGGTCCGAGCCCAATAATTCGAGAAAACTCGATCGAAATAGCTACTGGAAGCTTGCCGGTCACAACGCGTCGAGAATTGGCTCCGTCGAAATTTTTACGGATTTCCCTAGGGGTACCACTAGGGAAAATCACCAAAATCGAGAAATCGTAAAAAGTGGTGAAATTTTGGATCCGAGACTAATAATTCGGGAAAACTCGATCGGAATAGCTACTGGAAGCTTGCCGGTCACAACGCGTCGAGAATTGGCTCCGTCGAAATTTTTACGGATTTCCCTGGGGGTACCACTAGGGAAAATCACCAAAATCGAGAAATCGTAAAAAGTGGTGAAATTTTCGATCCGAGCCCAATAATTCGGGTAAACTCAATCGGAATAGCTACTGGAAGCTTGCCGGTCACAACGCGTCGAGAATTGGCTCCGTCGGAATTTTTACGGATTTCCCTAGGGGTACCACTAGGGAAAGTCACCAAAATCGAGAAATCATAAAAAGTGGTGAAATTTTGGATCCGAGCCCAATAATTCGGGAAAACTCGATCGGAATAGCTACTGGAAGCTTTCGGTCACAACGCGTCGAGAATTGGCTCCATCGAAATCCGACGAATTTTTACGGATTTCCTTAGGGGTACCACTAGGAAAAATCACCAAAATCGAGAAATCGTAAAAAGTGGTGAAATTTTTGATCCGAGCCCAATAATTCGGGAAAACTCGATCGGAATAGCTACTGGAAGCTTGCCGGTCACAACGCATCGAGAATTGTCTCCGTCGGAATCCGACGATTTTTTACGGATTTCCCTAGGGCTACCACTAGGGAAAATCACCAAAATCGAGAAATCGTAAAAGTGGTGAAATTTTGGATCCAAGCCCAATAATTCGGGAAAACTCGATCGAAATAGCTACTGGAAGCTTGCCGGTCACAACGCATCGAGAATTGGCTCCGTCAGAATCCGACGAATTTTTACGGATTTCCCTAGGGGTACCACTAGGGAAAATCACCAAAATCGAGAAATCGTAAAAAGTGGTGAGATTTTGGATTCGAGCCCAATAATTCAGGAAAACTCGATCGGAATAGCTACTGGAAGCTTGCCGGTCACAACGCATCGAGAATTGGCTCCGTCGGAATCCGACGAATTTTTACGGATTTCCCTAGGGGTACCACTAGGGAAAATCACAAAAATCGAGAAATCGTAAAAAGTGGTGAAATTTTGGGTCCGAGCACAATAATTCGATAAAACTCGATCGGAATAGCTACTGGAAGCTTGCCGGTCACAACGCGTCGAGAATTGGCTCCGTCGGAATTTTTACGGATTTCCCTAGGGGTACCACTAGGGAAAATCACCAAAATCGAGAAATCGTAAAAAGTGGTGAAATTTTGGATCCGAGCCCAATAATTCGAGAAAACTCGATCGAAATAGCTACTGGAAGCTTGCCGGTCACAACGCGTCGAGAATTGGCTCCGTCGGAATCCGACAAATTTTTACGGATTTCCTTAGGGGTACCACTAGTGAAAATCATCAAAATCGAGAAATCGTAAAAAGTGGTGAAATTTTGGATCCGAGCCCAATAATTCGGGTAAACTCGATCGGAATAGCTACTGGAAGCTTGCCGGTCACAACGCGTCGAGAATTGGCACCGTCGGAATCCGACGAATTTTTACGGATTTCCCTAGTGGTACCACTAGGGAAAATCACCAAAATCGAGAAATCATAAAAAATGGTGAAATTTTGGATCCGAGCCCAATAATTCGGGAAACTCGGTCGGAATAGCTACTGGAAGCTTGCCGGTCACAACGCGTCGAGAATTGGCTCCGTCGGAATCTTTACGGATTTCCCTAGGGGTACCACTAGGGAAAATAACCAAAATCGAGAAATCGTAAAAAGTGGTGAAATTTTGGATCCGAGCCCAATAATTCGGGAAAACTCGATCGGAATAGCTACTGGAAGCTTGCCGGTCACAACGCGTCGAGAATTGGCTCCGTCGGAATCCGACGAATTTTTACGGATTTCCCTAGGGGTACCACTAGGGAAAATCACCAAAATCGAGAAATCGTAAAAAGTGGTGAAATTTTGGGTCCGAGCCCAATAATTCGAGAAAACTCGATCGGAATAGCTACTGGAAGCTTGCCGGTCACAACGCGTCGAGAATTGGCTCCGTCGAAATTTTTACGGATTTCCCTAGGGGTACCACTAGGGAAAATCACCAAAATCGAGAAATCGTAAAAAGTGGTGAAATTTTGGATCCGAGCCCAATAATTCGGGAAAACTCGATCGAAATAGCTACTGGAAGCTTGCCGGTCACAACGCGTCGAGAATTTGCTCCGTCGGAATCCGACAAATTTTTACGGATTTCCTTAGGGGTACCACTAGTGAAAATCATCAAAATCGAGAAATCGTAAAAAGTGGTGAAATTTTGGATCCGAGCCCAATAATTAGGGTAAACTCGATCGGAATAGCTACTGGAAGCTTACCGGTCACAACGCGTCGAGAATTGGCACCGTCGGAATCCGACGAATTTTTACGGATTTCCCTAGTGGTACCACTAGGGAAAATCACCAAAATCGAGAAATCATTAAAAATGGTGAAATTTTGGATCCGAGCCCAATAATTCGGGAAACTCGGTCGGAATAGCTACTGGAAGCTTGCCGGTCACAACTCTTCGAGAATTGGCTCCGTCGGAATTTTTACGGATTTCCCTAGGGGTACCACTAGGGAAAATAACCAAAATCGAGAAATCGTAAAAAGTGGTGAAATATTGGATCCGAGCCCAATAATTCGGGAAAACTCGATCGGAATAGCTACTGGAAGCTTGCCGGTCACAACGCGTCGAGAATTGGCTCCGTCGAAATTTTTACGGATTTCCCTGGGGGTACCACTAGGGAAAATCACCAAAATCGAGAAATCGTAAAAAGTGGTGAAATTTTCGATCCGAGCCCAATAATTCGGGTAAACTCGATCGGAATAGCTACTGGAAGCTTGCCGGTCACAAAGCGTCGAGAATTGGCTCCGTCGGAATTTTTACAGATTTCCCTAGGGGTACCACTAGGGAAAGTCACCAAAATCGAGAAATCATAAAAAGTGGTGAAATTTTGGATCCGAGCCCAATAATTCGGGAAAACTCGATCGGAATAGCTACTGGAAGCTTTCGGTCACAACGCGTCGAGAATTGGCTCCATCGAAATCCGACGAATTTTTACGGATTTCCTTAGGGGTACCACTAGGAAAAATCACCAAAATCGAGAAATCGTAAAAAGTGGTGAAATTTTTGATCCGAGCCCAATAATTCGGGAAAACTCGATCGGAATAGCTACTGGAAGCTTGCCGGTCACAACGCATCGAGAATTGTCTCCGTCGGAATCCGACGATTTTTTACGGATTTCCCTAGGGCTACCACTAGGGAAAATCACCAAAATCGAGAAATCGTAAAAAGTGGTGAAATTTTGGATCCAAGCCCAATAATTCGGGAAAACTCGATCGAAATACCTACTGGAAGCTTGCCGGTCACAACGCATCGAGAATTGGCTCCGTCAGAATCCGACGAATTTTTACGGATTTCCCTAGGGGTACCACTAGGGAAAATCACCAAAATCGAGAAATCGTAAAAAGTGGTGAGATTTTGGATTCGAGCCCAATAATTCAGGAAAACTCGATCGGAATAGCTACTGGAAGCTTGCCGGTCACAACGCATCGAGAATTGGCTCCGTCGGAATCCGACGAATTTTTACGGATTTTCCTAGGGGTACCACTAGGGAAAATCACAAAAATCGAGAAATCGTAAAAAGTGGTGAAATTTTGGGTCCGAGCACAATAATTCGAGAAAACTCGATCGGAATAGCTACTGGAAACTTGCCGGTCACAACGCGTCGAGAATTGGCTCCGTCGGAATTTTTACGGATTTCCCTAGGGGTACCACTAGGGAAAATCACCAAAATCGAGAAATCGTAAAAAGTGGTGAAATTTTGGATCCGAGCCCAATAATTCGAGAAAACTCGATCGAAATAGCTACTGGAAGCTTGCCGGTCACAACGCGTCGAGAATTGGCTCCGTCGGAATCCGACAAATTTTTACGGATTTCCTTAGGGGTACCACTAGTGAAAATCATCAAAATCGAGAAATCGTAAAAAGTGGTGAAATTTTGGATCCGAGCCCAATAATTCGGGAAAACTCGATCGGAATAGCTACTGGAAGCTTGCCGGTCACAACGCGTCGAGATATGGCTCCGTCGGAATCCGACGAATTTTTACGGATTTTTCTAGGGGTACCACTAGGGAAAATCACCAAAATCGAGAAATCGTAAAAAGTGGTGAAATTTTGGATCCGAGCCCAATAATTCGGGAAAACTCGATCGGAATAGCTACTGGAAGCTTGCCGGTCACAACGCGTCGAGAATTGGCTCCGTCGGAATTTTTACGGATTTCCCTAGGGGTACCACTAGGGAAAATCACCAAAATCGAGAAATCGTAAAAAGTGGTGAAATTTTGGATCCGAGCCCAATAATTCGGGAAAACTCGATCGGAATAGCTACTAGAAGCTTGCCGGTCACAACGCGTCGAGAATTGGCTCCGTCGAAATTTTTTCGGATTTCCCTAGGGGTACCACTAGGGAAAATCACCAAAATCGAGAAATCGTAAAAAGTGGTGAAATTTTGGGTCCGAGCCCAATAATTCGAGAAAACTCGATCGGAATAGCTACTGGAAGCTTGCCGGTCACAACGCGTCGAGAATTGGCTCCGTCGAAATTTTTACGGATTTCCCTAGGGGTACCACTAGGGAAAATCACCAAAATCGAGAAATCGTAAAAAGTGGTGAAATTTTGGATCCGAGCCCAATAATTCGGGAAAACTCGATCGAAATAGCTACTGGAAGCTTGCCGGTCACAACGCGTCGAGAATTTGCTCCGTCGGAATCCGACAAATTTTTACGGATTTCCTTAGGGGTACCACTAGTGAAAATCATCAAAATCGAGAAATCGTAAAAAGTGGTGAAATTTTGGATCCGAGCCCAATAATTCGGGTAAACTCGATCGGAATAGCTACTGGAAGCTTGCCGGTCACAACGCGTCGAGAATTGGCACCGTCGGAATCCGACGAATTTTTACGGATTTCCCTAGTGGTACCACTAGGGAAAATCACCAAAATCGAGAAATCATAAAAAATGGTGAAATTTTGGATCCGAGCCCAATAATTCGGGAAACTCGGTCGGAATAGCTACTGGAAGCTTGCCGGTCACAACTCGTCAAGAATTGGCTCCGTCGGAATTTTTACGGATTTCCCTAGGGGTACCACTAGGGAAAATAACCAAAATCGAGAAATCGTAAAAAGTGGTGAAATTTTGGATCCGAGCCCAATAATTCGGGAAAACTCGATCGGAATAGCTACTGGAAGCTTGCCGGTCACAACGCGTCGAGAATTGGCTCCGTCGGAATCCGACGAATTTTTACGGATTTCCCTAGGGGTACCACTAGGGAAAATCACCAAAATCGAGAAATCGTAAAAAGTGGTGAAATTTTGGGTCCGAGCTCAATAATTCGAGAAAACTCGATCGGAATAGCTACTGGAAGCTTGCCGGTCACAACGCGTCGAGAATTGGCTCCGTCGGAATTTTTACGGATTTCCCTAGGGGTACCACTAGGGAAAATCACCAAAATCGAGAAATCGTAAAAAGTGGTGAAATTTTTGATCCGAGCCTAATAATTCGGGAAAACTCGATCGGAATAGCTACTGGAAGCTTGCCGGTCACAACGCGTCGAGAATTGGCTCCGTCGGAATCCGACGAATTTTTACGGATTTCCCTAGGGGTACCACTAGGGAAAATCACCAAAATCGAGAAATCGTAAAAAGTGGTGAAATTTTAGATCCGAGCCCAATAATTCGGGTAAACTCAATCGGAATAGCTATTGGAAGCTTGCCGGTCACAACGCGTCGAGAATTGGCTCCGTCGGAATCCGATAAATTTTTACGGATTTCCCTAGGGGTACCACTAGGGAAAATCACAAAAATCGAGAAATCGTAAAAAGTGGTGAAATTTTGGATCCGAGCCCAATAATTCGGGTAAACTCGATCGGAATAGCTACTGGAAGCTTGCCGGTCACAAAGCGTCGAGAATTGGCTCCGTCGAAATTTTTACGGATTTCCCTAGGGGTACCACTAGGGAAAATCACCAAAATCGAGAAATCGTAAAAAGTGGTGAAATTTTGGATCCGAGCCTAATAATTCGGGAAAACTCGATCGGAATAGCTACTGGAAGCTTGCCGGTCACAACGCGTCGAGAATTGGCTCCGTCGGAATTCGACGAATTTTTACGGATTTTCCTAGGGGTACCAATAGGGAAAATCACCAAAATCGAGAAATCGTAAAAATTGGTGAAATTTTAGATCCGAGCCCAATAATTCGGGTAAACTCCAACGGAATAGCTACTGGAAGCTTGCCGGTCACAACGCGTCGAGAATTGGCTCCGTCGGAATCCGACAAATTTTTACGGATTTCCCTAGGGGTACCACTAGGAAAAATCACAAAAATCGAGAAATCATAAAAAGTGGTGAAATTTTTGATCCGAGCCCAATAATTCGGGTAAACTCGATCGGAATAGCTACTGGAAGCTTGCCGGTCACAACGCGTCGAGAATTGGCTCCGTCGGAATTTTTACGGATTTCCCTAGGGGTACCACTAGGGAAAATCACCAAAATCGAGAAATCGTAAAAAGTGGTGAAATTTTAGATCCGAGCCCAATAATTCGGGAAAACTCGATCGGAATAGCTACTGGAAGCTTGCCGGTCACAACGCGTCGAGAATTGGCTCCGTCGGAATTTTTACGGATTTCCCTAGGGGTACCACTAGGAAAAATCACCAAAATCGAGAAATCGTAAAAAGTGGTGAAATTTTGGATCCGAGCCCAATAATTCGGGAAAACTCGATCGGAATAGCTACTGGAAGCTTTCGGTCACAACGCGTCGAGAATTGGCTCCATCGAAATCCGACGAATTTTTACGGATTTCCTTAGGGGTACCACTAGGAAAAATCACCAAAATCGAGAAATCGTAAAAAGTGGTGAAATTTTTGATCCGAGCCCAATAATTCGGGAAAACTCGATCGGAATAGCTACTGGAAGCTTGCCGGTCACAACGCATCGAGAATTGTCTCCGTCGGAATCCGACGATTTTTTACGGATTTCCCTAGGGCTACCACTAGGGAAAATCACCAAAATCGAGAAATCGTAAAAAGTGGTGAAATTTTGGATCCAAGCCCAATAATTCGGGAAAACTCGATCGAAATACCTACTGGAAGCTTGCCGGTCACAACGCATCGAGAATTGGCTCCGTCAGAATCCGACGAATTTTTACGGATTTCCCTAGGGGTACCACTA
This sequence comes from Excoecaria cochinchinensis, assembly GCA_947683425.1. Classification (NCBI taxonomy): domain Eukaryota; kingdom Viridiplantae; phylum Streptophyta; class Magnoliopsida; order Malpighiales; family Euphorbiaceae; genus Excoecaria; species Excoecaria cochinchinensis. The sequence continues at coordinate 239,202 of CANTUQ010000237.1, forward strand.
GGGAAAATCACCAAAATCGAGAAATCGTAAAAAGTGGTGAGATTTTGGATTCGAGCCCAATAATTCAGGAAAACTCGATCGGAATAGCTACTGGAAGCTTGCCGGTCACAACGCATCGAGAATTGGCTCCGTCGGAATCCGACGAATTTTTACGGATTTTCCTAGGGGTACCACTAGGGAAAATCACAAAAATCGAGAAATCGTAAAAAGTGGTGAAATTTTGGGTCCGAGCACAATAATTCGAGAAAACTCGATCGGAATAGCTACTGGAAACTTGCCGGTCACAACGCGTCGAGAATTGGCTCCGTCGTAATTTTTACGGATTTCCCTAGGGGTACCACTAGGGAAAATCACCAAAATCGAGAAATCGTAAAAAGTGGTGAAATTTTGGATCCGAGCCCAATAATTCGAGAAAACTCGATCGAAATAGCTACTGGAAGCTTGCCGGTCACAACGCGTCGAGAATTGGCTCCGTCGGAATCCGACAAATTTTTACGGATTTCCTTAGGGGTACCACTAGTGAAAATCATCAAAATCGAGAAATCGTAAAAAGTGGTGAAATTTTGGATCCGAGCCCAATAATTCGGGAAAACTCGATCGGAATAGCTACTGGAAGCTTGCCGGTCACAACGCGTCGAGATATGGCTCCGTCGGAATCCGACGAATTTTTACGGATTTTTCTAGGGGTACCACTAGGGAAAATCACCAAAATCGAAAAATCGTAAAAAGTGGTGAAATTTTGGATCCGAGCCCAATAATTCGGGAAAACTCGATCGGAATAGCTACTGGAAGCTTGCCGGTCACAACGCGTCGAGAATTGGCTCCGTCGGAATTTTTACGGATTTCCCTAGCGGTACCACTAGGGAAAATCACCAAAATCGAGAAATCGTAAAAAGTGGTGAAATTTTGGATCCGAGCCCAATAATTCGGGAAAACTCGATCGGAATAGCTACTAGAAGCTTGCCGGTCACAACGCGTCGAGAATTGGCTCCGTCGAAATTTTTTCGGATTTCCCTAGGGGTACCACTAGGGAAAATCACCAAAATCGAGAAATCGTAAAAAGTGGTGAAATTTTGGGTCCGAGCCCAATAATTCGAGAAAACTCGATCGGAATAGCTACTGGAAGCTTGCCGGTCACAACGCGTCGAGAATTGGCTCCGTCGGAATTTTTACGGATTTCCCTAGGGGTACCACTAGGGAAAATCACCAAAATCGAGAAATCGTAAAAAGTGGTGAAATTTTGGATCCGAGCCCAATAATTCGGGAAAACTCGATCGAAATAGCTACTGGAAGCTTGCCGGTCACAACGCGTCGAGAATTTGCTCCGTCGGAATCCGACAAATTTTTACGGATTTCCTTAGGGGTACCACTAGTGAAAATCATCAAAATCGAGAAATCGTAAAAAGTGGTGAAATTTTGGATCCGAGCCCAATAATTCGGGTAAACTCGATCGGAATAGCTACTGGAAGCTTGCCGGTCACAACGCGTCGAGAATTGGCACCGTCGGAATCCGACGAATTTTTACGGATTTCCCTAGTGGTACCACTAGGGAAAATCACCAAAATCGAGAAATCATAAAAAATGGTGAAATTTTGGATCCGAGCCCAATAATTCGGGAAACTCGGTCGGAATAGCTACTGGAAGCTTGCCGGTCACAACTCGTCGAGAATTGGCTCCGTCGGAATTTTTACGGATTTCCCTAGGGGTACCACTAGGGAAAATAACCAAAATCGAGAAATCGTAAAAAGTGGTGAAATTTTGGATCCGAGCCCAATAATTCGGGAAAACTCGATCGGAATAGCTACTGGAAGCTTGCCGGTCACAACGCGTCGAGAATTGGCTCCGTCGGAATCCGACGAATTTTTACGGATTTCCCTAGGGGTACCACTAGGGAAAATCACCAAAATCGAGAAATCGTAAAAAGTGGTGAAATTTTGGGTCCGAGCTCAATAATTCGAGAAAACTCGATCGGAATAGCTACTGGAAGCTTGCCGGTCACAACGCGTCGAGAATTGGCTCCGTCGGAATTTTTACGGATTTCCCTAGGGGTACCACTAGGGAAAATCACCAAAATCGAGAAATCGTAAAAAGTGGTGAAATTTTGGATCCGAGCCTAATAATTCGGGAAAACTCGATCGGAATAGCTACTGGAAGCTTGCCGGTCACAACGCGTCGAGAATTGGCTCCGTCGGAATCCGACGAATTTTTACGGATTTCCCTAGGGGTACCACTAGGGAAAATCACCAAAATCGAGAAATCGTAAAAAGTGGTGAAATTTTAGATCCGAGCCCAATAATTCGGGTAAACTCAATCGGAATAGCTACTGGAAGCTTGCCGGTCACAACGCGTCGAGAATTGGCTCCGTCGGAATCCGATAAATTTTTACGGATTTCCCTAGGGGTACCACTAGGGAAAATCACAAAAATCGAGAAATCGTAAAAAGTGGTGAAATTTTGGATCCGAGCCCAATAATTCGGGTAAACTCGATCGGAATAGCTACTGGAAGCTTGCCGGTCACAAAGCGTCGAGAATTGGCTCCGTCGAAATTTTTACGGATTTCCCTAGGGGTACCACTAGGGAAAATCACCAAAATCGAGAAATCGTAAAAAGTGGTGAAATTTTGGATCCGAGCCTAATAATTCGGGAAAACTCGATCGGAATAGCTACTGGAAGCTTGCCGGTCACAACGCGTCGAGAATTGGCTCCGTCGGAATTCGACGAATTTTTACGGATTTTCCTAGGGGTACCAATAGGGAAAATCACCAAAATCGAGAAATCGTAAAAATTGGTGAAATTTTAGATCCGAGCCCAATAATTCGGGTAAACTCCAACGGAATAGCTACTGGAAGCTTGCCGGTCACAACGCGTCGAGAATTGGCTCCGTCGGAATCCGACAAATTTTTACGGATTTCCCTAGGGGTACCACTAGGAAAAATCACAAAAATCGAGAAATCATAAAAAGTGGTGAAATTTTTGATCCGAGCCCAATAATTCGGGTAAACTCGATCGGAATAGCTATTGGAAGCTTGCCGGTCACAACGCGTCGAGAATTGGCTCCGTCGGAATTTTTACGGATTTCCCTAGGGGTACCACTAGGGAAAATCACCAAAATCGAGAAATCGTAAAAAGTGGTGAAATTTTAGATCCGAGCCCAATAATTCGGGAAAACTCGATCGGAATAGCTACTGGAAGCTTGCCGGTCACAACGCGTCGAGAATTGGCTCCGTCGGAATTTTTACGGATTTCCCTAGGGGTACCACTAGGGAAAATCACCAAAATCGAGAAATCGTAAAAAGTGGTGAAATTTTGGATCCGAGCCCAATAATTCGGGAAAACTCGATCGGAATAGCTACTGGAAGCTTTCGGTCACAACGCGTCGAGAATTGGCTCCATCGAAATCCGACGAATTTTTACGGATTTCCTTAGGGGTACCACTAGGAAAAATCACCAAAATCGAGAAATCGTAAAAAGTGGTGAAATTTTTGATCCGAGCCCAATAATTCGGGAAAACTCGATCGGAATAGCTACTGGAAGCTTGCCGGTCACAACGCATCGAGAATTGTCTCCGTCGGAATCCGACGATTTTTTACGGATTTCCCTAGGGCTACCACTAGGGAAAATCACCAAAATCGAGAAATCGTAAAAAGTGGTGAAATTTTGGATCCAAGCCCAATAATTCGGGAAAACTCGATCGAAATACCTACTGGAAGCTTGCCGGTCACAACGCATCGAGAATTGGCTCCGTCAGAATCCGACGAATTTTTACGGATTTCCCTAGGGGTACCACTAGGGAAAATCACCAAAATCGAGAAATCGTAAAAAGTGGTGAGATTTTGGATTCGAGCCCAATAATTCAGGAAAACTCGATCGGAATAGCTACTGGAAGCTTGCCGGTCACAACGCATCGAGAATTGGCTCCGTCGGAATCCGACGAATTTTTACGGATTTTCCTAGGGGTACCACTAGGGAAAATCACAAAAATCGAGAAATCGTAAAAAGTGGTGAAATTTTGGGTCCGAGCACAATAATTCGAGAAAACTCGATCGGAATAGCTACTGGAAACTTGCCGGTCACAACGCGTCGAGAATTGGCTCCGTCGTAATTTTTACGGATTTCCCTAGGGGTACCACTAGGGAAAATCACCAAAATCGAGAAATCGTAAAAAGTGGTGAAATTTTGGATCCGAGCCCAATAATTCGAGAAAACTCGATCGAAATAGCTACTGGAAGCTTGCCGGTCACAACGCGTCGAGAATTGGCTCCGTCGGAATCCGACAAATTTTTACGGATTTCCTTAGGGGTACCACTAGTGAAAATCATCAAAATCGAGAAATCGTAAAAAGTGGTGAAATTTTGGATCCGAGCCCAATAATTCGGGAAAACTCGATCGGAATAGCTACTGGAAGCTTGCCGGTCACAACGCGTCGAGATATGGCTCCGTCGGAATCCGACGAATTTTTACGGATTTTTCTAGGGGTACCACTAGGGAAAATCACCAAAATCGAAAAATCGTAAAAAGTGGTGAAATTTTGGATCCGAGCCCAATAATTCGGGAAAACTCGATCGGAATAGCTACTGGAAGCTTGCCGGTCACAACGCGTCGAGAATTGGCTCCGTCGGAATTTTTACGGATTTCCCTAGCGGTACCACTAGGGAAAATCACCAAAATCGAGAAATCGTAAAAAGTGGTGAAATTTTGGATCCGAGCCCAATAATTCGGGAAAACTCGATCGGAATAGCTACTAGAAGCTTGCCGGTCACAACGCGTCGAGAATTGGCTCCGTCGAAATTTTTTCGGATTTCCCTAGGGGTACCACTAGGGAAAATCACCAAAATCGAGAAATCGTAAAAAGTGGTGAAATTTTGGGTCCGAGCCCAATAATTCGAGAAAACTCGATCGGAATAGCTACTGGAAGCTTGCCGGTCACAACGCGTCGAGAATTGGCTCCGTCGGAATTTTTACGGATTTCCCTAGGGGTACCACTAGGGAAAATCACCAAAATCGAGAAATCGTAAAAAGTGGTGAAATTTTGGATCCGAGCCCAATAATTCGGGAAAACTCGATCGAAATAGCTACTGGAAGCTTGCCGGTCACAACGCGTCGAGAATTTGCTCCGTCGGAATCCAACAAATTTTTACGGATTTCCTTAGGGGTACCACTAGTGAAAATCATCAAAATCGAGAAATCGTAAAAAGTGGTGAAATTTTGGATCCGAGCCCAATAATTCGGGTAAACTCGATCGGAATAGCTACTGGAAGCTTGCCGGTCACAACGCGTCGAGAATTGGCACCGTCGGAATCCGACGAATTTTTACGGATTTCCCTAGTGGTACCACTAGGGAAAATCACCAAAATCGAGAAATCATAAAAAATGGTGAAATTTTGGATCCGAGCCCAATAATTCGGGAAACTCGGTCGGAATAGCTACTGGAAGCTTGCCGGTCACAACTCGTCGAGAATTGGCTCCGTCGGAATTTTTACGGATTTCCCTAGGGGTACCACTAGGGAAAATAACCAAAATCGAGAAATCGTAAAAAGTGGTGAAATTTTGGATCCGAGCCCAATAATTCGGGAAAACTCGATCGGAATAGCTACTGGAAGCTTGCCGGTCACAACGCGTCGAGAATTGGCTCCGTCGGAATCCGACGAATTTTTACGGATTTCCCTAGGGGTACCACTAGGGAAAATCACCAAAATCGAGAAATCGTAAAAAGTGGTGAAATTTTGGGTCCGAGCTCAATAATTCGAGAAAACTCGATCGGAATAGCTACTGGAAGCTTGCCGGTCACAACGCGTCGAGAATTGGCTCCGTCGGAATTTTTACGGATTTCCCTAGGGGTACCACTAGGGAAAATCACCAAAATCGAGAAATCGTAAAAAGTGGTGAAATTTTGGATCCGAGCCTAATAATTCGGGAAAACTCGATCGGAATAGCTACTGGAAGCTTGCCGGTCACAACGCGTCGAGAATTGGCTCCGTCGGAATCCGACGAATTTTTACGGATTTCCCTAGTGGTACCACTAGGGAAAATCACCAAAATCGAGAAATCGTAAAAAGTGGTGAAATTTTAGATCCGAGCCCAATAATTCGGGTAAACTCAATCGGAATAGCTACTGGAAGCTTGCCGGTCACAACGCGTCGAGAATTGGCTCCGTCGGAATCCGATAAATTTTTACGGATTTCCCTAGGGGTACCACTAGGGAAAATCACAAAAATCGAGAAATCGTAAAAAGTGGTGAAATTTTGGATCCGAGCCCAATAATTCGGGTAAACTCGATCGGAATAGCTACTGGAAGCTTGCCGGTCACAAAGCGTCGAGAATTGGCTCCGTCGAAATTTTTACGGATTTCCCTAGGGGTACCACTAGGGAAAATCACCAAAATCGAGAAATCGTAAAAAGTGGTGAAATTTTGGATCCGAGCCTAATAATTCGGGAAAACTCGATCGGAATAGCTACTGGAAGCTTGCCGGTCACAACGCGTCGAGAATTGGCTCCGTCGGAATTCGACGAATTTTTACGGATTTTCCTAGGGGTACCAATAGGGAAAATCACCAAAATCGAGAAATCGTAAAAATTGGTGAAATTTTAGATCCGAGCCCAATAATTCGGGTAAACTCCAACGGAATAGCTACTGGAAGCTTGCCGGTCACAACGCGTCGAGAATTGGCTCCGTCGGAATCCGACAAATTTTTACGGATTTCCCTAGGGGTACCACTAGGAAAAATCACAAAAATCGAGAAATCATAAAAAGTGGTGAAATTTTTGATCCGAGCCCAATAATTCGGGTAAACTCGATCGGAATAGCTATTGGAAGCTTGCCGGTCACAACGCGTCGAGAATTGGCTCCGTCGGAATTTTTACGGATTTCCCTAGGGGTACCACTAGGGAAAATCACCAAAATCGAGAAATCGTAAAAAGTGGTGAAATTTTAGATCCGAGCCCAATAATTCGGGAAAACTCGATCGGAATAGCTACTGGAAGCTTGCCGGTCACAACGCGTCGAGAATTGGCTCCGTCGGAATTTTTACGGATTTCCCTAGGGGTACCACTAGGGAAAATCACCAAAATCGAGAAATCGTAAAAAGTGGTGAAATTTTGGATCCGAGCCCAATAATTCGGGAAAACTCGATCGGAATAGCTACTGGAAGCTTTCGGTCACAACGCGTCGAGAATTGGCTCCATCGAAATCCGACGAATTTTTACGGATTTCCTTAGGGGTACCACTAGGAAAAATCACCAAAATCGAGAAATCGTAAAAAGTGGTGAAATTTTTGATCCGAGCCCAATAATTCGGGAAAACTCGATCGGAATAGCTACTGGAAGCTTGCCGGTCACAACGCATCGAGAATTGTCTCCGTCGGAATCCGACGATTTTTTACGGATTTCCCTAGGGCTACCACTAGGGAAAATCACCAAAATCGAGAAATCGTAAAAAGTGGTGAAATTTTGGATCCAAGCCCAATAATTCGGGAAAACTCGATCGAAATACCTACTGGAAGCTTGCCGGTCACAACGCATCGAGAATTGGCTCCGTCAGAATCCGACGAATTTTTACGGATTTCCCTAGGGGTACCACTAGGGAAAATCACCAAAATCGAGAAATCGTAAAAAGTGGTGAGATTTTGGATTCGAGCCCAATAATTCAGGAAAACTCGATCGGAATAGCTACTGGAAGCTTGCCGGTCACAACGCATCGAGAATTGGCTCCGTCGGAATCCGACGAATTTTTACGGATTTTCCTAGGGGTACCACTAGGGAAAATCACAAAAATCGAGAAATCGTAAAAAGTGGTGAAATTTTGGGTCCGAGCACAATAATTCGAGAAAACTCGATCGGAATAGCTACTGGAAACTTGCCGGTCACAACGCGTCGAGAATTGGCTCCGTCGTAATTTTTACGGATTTCCCTAGGGGTACCACTAGGGAAAATCACCAAAATCGAGAAATCGTAAAAAGTGGTGAAATTTTGGATCCGAGCCCAATAATTCGAGAAAACTCGATCGAAATAGCTACTGGAAGCTTGCCGGTCACAACGCGTCGAGAATTGGCTCCGTCGGAATCCGACAAATTTTTACGGATTTCCTTAGGGGTACCACTAGTGAAAATCATCAAAATCGAGAAATCGTAAAAAGTGGTGAAATTTTGGATCCGAGCCCAATAATTCGGGAAAACTCGATCGGAATAGCTACTGGAAGCTTGCCGGTCACAACGCGTCGAGATATGGCTCCGTCGGAATCCGACGAATTTTTACGGATTTTTCTAGGGGTACCACTAGGGAAAATCACCAAAATCGAAAAATCGTAAAAAGTGGTGAAATTTTGGATCCGAGCCCAATAATTCGGGAAAACTCGATCGGAATAGCTACTGGAAGCTTGCCGGTCACAACGCGTCGAGAATTGGCTCCGTCGGAATTTTTACGGATTTCCCTAGGGGTACCACTAGGGAAAATCACCAAAATCGAGAAATCGTAAAAAGTGGTGAAATTTTGGATCCGAGCCCAATAATTCGGGAAAACTCGATCGAAATAGCTACTAGAAGCTTGCCGGTCACAACGCGTCGAGAATTGGCTCCGTCGAAATTTTTTCGGATTTCCCTAGGGGTACCACTAGGGAAAATCACCAAAATCGAGAAATCGTAAAAAGTGGTGAAATTTTGGGTCCGAGCCCAATAATTCGAGAAAACTCGATCGGAATAGCTACTGGAAGCTTGCCGGTCACAACGCGTCGAGAATTGGCACCGTCGGAATTTTTACGGATTTCCCTAGGGGTACCACTAGGGAAAATCACCAAAATCGAGAAATCGTAAAAAGTGGTGAAATTTTGGATCCGAGCCCAATAATTCGGGAAAACTCGATCGAAATAGCTACTGGAAGCTTGCCGGTCACAACGCGTCGAGAATTTGCTCCGTCGGAATCCGACAAATTTTTACGGATTTCCTTAGGGGTACCACTAGTGAAAATCATCAAAATCGAGAAATCGTAAAAAGTGGTGAAATTTTGGATCCGAGCCCAATAATTCGGGTAAACTCGATCGGAATAGCTACTGGAAGCTTGCCGATCACAACGCGTCGAGAATTGGCACCGTCGGAATCCGACGAATTTTTACGGATTTCCCTAGTGGTACCACTAGGGAAAATCACCAAAATCGAGAAATCATAAAAAATGGTGAAATTTTGGATCCGAGCCCAATAATTCGGGAAACTCGGTCGGAATAGCTACTGGAAGCTTGCCGGTCACAACTCGTCGAGAATTGGCTCCGTCGGAATTTTTACGGATTTCCCTAGGGGTACCACTAGGGAAAATAACCAAAATCGAGAAATCGTAAAAAGTGGTGAAATTTTGGATCCGAGCCCAATAATTCGGGAAAACTCGATCGGAATAGCTACTGGAAGCTTGCCGGTCACAACGCGTCGAGAATTGGCTCCGTCGGAATCCGACGAATTTTTACGGATTTCCCTAGGGGTACCACTAGGGAAAATCACCAAAATCGAGAAATCGTAAAAAGTGGTGAAATTTTGGGTCCGAGCTCAATAATTCGAGAAAACTCGATCGGAATAGCTACTGGAAGCTTGCCGGTCACAACGCGTCGAGAATTGGCTCCGTCGGAATTTTTACGGATTTCCCTAGGGGTACCACTAGGGAAAATCACCAAAATCGAGAAATCGTAAAAAGTGGTGAAATTTTGGATCCGAGCCTAATAATTCGGGAAAACTCGATCGGAATAGCTACTGGAAGCTTGCCGGTCACAACGCGTCGAGAATTGGCTCCGTCGGAATCCGACGAATTTTTACGGATTTCCCTAGGGGTACCACTAGGGAAAATCACCAAAATCGAGAAATCGTAAAAAGTGGTGAAATTTTAGATCCGAGCCCAATAATTCGGGTAAACTCAATCGGAATAGCTACTGGAAGCTTGCCGGTCACAACGCGTCGAGAATTGGCTCCGTCGGAATCCGATAAATTTTTACGGATTTCCCTAGGGGTACCACTAGGGAAAATCACAAAAATCGAGAAATCGTAAAAAGTGGTGAAATTTTGGATCCGAGCCCAATAATTCGGGTAAACTCGATCGGAATAGCTACTGGAAGCTTGCCGGTCACAAAGCGTCGAGAATTGGCTCCGTCGAAATTTTTACGGATTTCCCTAGGGGTACCACTAGGGAAAATCACCAAAATCGAGAAATCGTAAAAAGTGGTGAAATTTTGGATCCGAGCCTAATAATTCGGGAAAACTCGATCGGAATAGCTACTGGAAGCTTGCCGGTCACAACGCGTCGAGAATTGGCTCCGTCGGAATTCGACGAATTTTTACGGATTTTCCTAGGGGTACCAATAGGGAAAATCACCAAAATCGAGAAATCGTAAAAATTGGTGAAATTTTAGATCCGAGCCCAATAATTCGGGTAAACTCCAACGGAATAGCTACTGGAAGCTTGCCGGTCACAACGCGTCGAGAATTGGCTCCGTCGGAATCCGACAAATTTTTACGGATTTTCCTAGGGGTACCACTAGGAAAAATCACAAAAATCGAGAAATCATAAAAAGTGGTGAAATTTTTGATCCGAGCCCAATAATTCGGGTAAACTCGATCGGAATAGCTACTGGAAGCTTGCCGGTCACAACGCGTCGAGAATTGGCTCCGTCGGAATTTTTACGGATTTCCCTAGGGGTACCACTAGGGAAAATCACCAAAATCGAGAAATCGTAAAAAGTGGTGAAATTTTAGATCCGAGCCCAATAATTCGGGAAAACTCGATCGGAATAGCTACTGGAAGCTTGCCGGTCACAACGCGTCGAGAATTGGCTCCGTCGGAATTTTTACGGATTTCCCTAGGGGTACCACTAGGGAAAATCACCAAAATCGAGAAATCGTAAAAAGTGGTGAAATTTTGGATCCGAGCCCAATAATTCGGGAAAACTCGATCGGAATAGCTACTAGAAGCTTGCCGGTCACAACGCGTCGAGAATTGGCTCCGTCGAAATTTTTTCGGATTTCCCTAGGGGTACCACTAAGGAAAATCACCAAAATCGAGAAATCGTAAAAAGTGGTGAAATTTTGGGTCCGAGCCCAATAATTCGAGAAAACTCGATCGGAATAGCTACTGGAAGCTTGCCGGTCACAACGCGTCGAGAATTGGCTCCGTCGGAATTTTTACGGATTTCCCTAGGGGTACCACTAGGGAAAATCACCAAAATCGAGAAATCGTAAAAAGTGGTGAAATTTTGGATCCGAGCCCAATAATTCGGGAAAACTCGATCGAAATAGCTACTGGAAGCTTGCCGGTCACAACGCGTCGAGAATTTGCTCCGTCGGAATCCGACAAATTTTTACGGATTTCCTTAGGGGTACCACTAGTGAAAATCATCAAAATCGAGAAATCGTAAAAAGTGGTGAAATTTTGGATCCGAGCCCAATAATTCGGGTAAACTCGATCGGAATAGCTACTGGAAGCTTGCCGGTCACAACGCGTCGAGAATTGGCACCGTCGGAATCCGACGAATTTTTACGGATTTCCCTAGTGGTACCACTAGGGAAAATCACCAAAATCGAGAAATCATAAAAAATGGTGAAATTTTGGATCCGAGCCCAATAATTCGGGAAACTCGGTCGGAATAGCTACTGGAAGCTTGCCGGTCACAACTCGTCGAGAATTGGCTCCGTCGGAATTTTTACGGATTTCCCTAGGGGTACCACTAGGGAAAATAACCAAAATCGAGAAATCGTAAAAAGTGGTGAAATTTTGGATCCGAGCCCAATAATTCGGGAAAACTCGATCGGAATAGCTACTGGAAGCTTGCCGGTCACAACGCGTCGAGAATTGGCTCCGTCGGAATCCGACGAATTTTTACGGATTTCCCTAGGGGTACCACTAGGGAAAATCACCAAAATCGAGAAATCGTAAAAAGTGGTGAAATTTTGGGTCCGAGCTCAATAATTCGAGAAAACTCGATCGGAATAGCTACTGGAAGCTTGCCGGTCACAACGCGTCGAGAATTGGCTCCGTCGGAATTTTTACGGATTTCCCTAGGGGTACCACTAGGGAAAATCACCAAAATCGAGAAATCGTAAAAAGTGGTGAAATTTTGGATCCGAGCCTAATAATTCGGGAAAACTCGATCGGAATAGCTACTGGAAGCTTGCCGGTCACAACGCGTCGAGAATTGGCTCCGTCGGAATCCGACGAATTTTTACGGATTTCCCTAGGGGTACCACTAGGGAAAATCACCAAAATCGAGAAATCGTAAAAAGTGGTGAAATTTTAGATCCGAGCCCAATAATTCGGGTAAACTCAACCGGAATAGCTACTGGAAGCTTGCCGGTCACAACGCGTCGAGAATTGGCTCCGTCGGAATCCGATAAATTTTTACAGATTTCCCTAGGGGTACCACTAGGGAAAATCACAAAAATCGAGAAATCGTAAAAAGTGGTGAAATTTTGGATCCGAGCCCAATAATTCGGGTAAACTCGATCGGAATAGCTACTGGAAGCTTGCCGGTCACAAAGCGTCGAGAATTGTCTCCGTCGAAATTTTTACGGATTTCCCTAGGGGTACCACTAGGGAAAATCACCAAAATCGAGAAATCGTAAAAAGTGGTGAAATTTTGGATCCGAGCCTAATAATTCGGGAAAACTCGATCGGAATAGCTACTGGAAGCTTGCCGGTCACAACGCGTCGAGAATTGGCTCCGTCGGAATTCGACGAATTTTTACGGATTTTCCTAGGGGTACCAATAGGGAAAATCACCAAAATCGAGAAATCGTAAAAATTGGTGAAATTTTAGATCCGAGCCCAATAATTCGGGTAAACTCCAACGGAATAGCTACTGGAAGCTTGCCGGTCACAACGCGTCGAGAATTGGCTCCGTCGGAATCCGACAAATTTTTACGGATTTTCCTAGGGGTACCACTAGGAAAAATCACAAAAATCGAGAAATCATAAAAAGTGGTGAAATTTTTGATCCGAGCCCAATAATTCGGGTAAACTCGATCGGAATAGATACTGGAAGCTTGCCGGTCACAACGCGTCGAGAATTGGCTCCGTCGGAATTTTTACGGATTTCCCTAGGGGTACCACTAGGGAAAATCACCAAAATCGAGAAATCGTAAAAAGTGGTAAAATTTTAGATCCGAGCCCAATAATTCGGGAAAACTCGATCGGAATAGCTACTGGAAGCTTGCCGGTCACAACGCGTCGAGAATTGGCTCCGTCGGAATTTTTACGGATTTCCCTAGGGGTACCACTAGGGAAAATCACCAAAATCGAGAAATCGTAAAAAGTGGTGAAATTTTGGATCCGAGCCCAATAATTCGGGAAAACTCGATCGGAATAGCTACTAGAAGCTTGCCGGTCACAACGCGTCGAGAATTGGCTCCGTCGAAATTTTTTCGGATTTCCCTAGGGGTACCACTAGGGAAAATCACCAAAATCGAGAAATCGTAAAAAGTGGTGAAATTTTGGGTCCGAGCCCAATAATTCGAGAAAACTCGATCGGAATAGCTACTGGAAGCTTGCCGGTCACAACGCGTCGAGAATTGGCTCCGTCGGAATTTTTACGGATTTCCCTAGGGGTACCACTAGGGAAAATCACCAAAATCGAGAAATCGTAAAAAGTGGTGAAATTTTGGATCCGAGCCCAATAATTCGGGAAAACTCGATCGAAATAGCTACTGAAAGCTTGCCGGTCACAACGCGTCGAGAATTTGCTCCGTCGGAATCCGACAAATTTTTACGGATTTCCTTAGGGGTACCACTAGTGAAAATCATCAAAATCGAGAAATCGTAAAAAGTGGTGAAATTTTGGATCCGAGCCCAATAATTCGGGTAAACTCGATCGGAATAGCTACTGGAAGCTTGCCGGTCACAACGCGTCGAGAATTGGCACCGTCGGAATCCGACGAATTTTTACGGATTTCCCTAGTGGTACCACTAGGGAAAATCACCAAAATCGAGAAATCATAAAAAATGGTGAAATTTTGGATCCGAGCCCAATAATTCGGGAAACTCGGTCGGAATAGCTACTGGAAGCTTGCCGGTCACAACTCGTCGAGAATTGGCTCCGTCGGAATTTTTACGGATTTCCCTAGGGGTACCACTAGGGAAAATAACCAAAATCGAGAAATCGTAAAAAGTGGTGAAATTTTGGATCCGAGCCCAATAATTCGGGAAAACTCGATCGGAATAGCTACTGGAAGCTTGCCGGTCACAACGCGTCGAGAATTGGCTCCGTCGGAATCCGACGAATTTTTACGGATTTCCCTAGGGGTACCACTAGGGAAAATCACCAAAATCGAGAAATCGTAAAAAGTGGTGAAATTTTGGGTCCGAGCTCAATAATTCGAGAAAACTCGATCGGAATAGCTACTGGAAGCTTGCCGGTCACAACGCGTCGAGAATTGGCTCCGTCGGAATTTTTACGGATTTCCCTAGGGGTACCACTAGGGAAAATCACCAAAATCGAGAAATCGTAAAAAGTGGTGAAATTTTGGATCCGAGCCTAATAATTCGGGAAAACTCGATCGGAATAGCTACTGGAAGCTTGCCGGTCACAACGCGTCGAGAATTGGCTCCGTCGGAATCCGACGAATTTTTACGGATTTCCCTAGGGGTACCACTAGGGAAAATCACCAAAATCGAGAAATCGTAAAAAGTGGTGAAATTTTAGATCCGAGCCCAATAATTCGGGTAAACTCAACCGGAATAGCTACTGGAAGCTTGCCGGTCACAACGCGTCGAGAATTGGCTCCGTCGGAATCCGATAAATTTTTACAGATTTCCCTAGGGGTACCACTAGGGAAAATCACAAAAATCGAGAAATCGTAAAAAGTGGTGAAATTTTGGATCCGAGCCCAATAATTCGGGTAAACTCGATCGGAATAGCTACTGGAAGCTTGCCGGTCACAAAGCGTCGAGAATTGTCTCCGTCGAAATTTTTACGGATTTCCCTAGGGGTACCACTAGGGAAAATCACCAAAATCGAGAAATCGTAAAAAGTGGTGAAATTTTGGATCCGAGCCTAATAATTCGGGAAAACTCGATCGGAATAGCTACTGGAAGCTTGCCGGTCACAACGCGTCGAGAATTGGCTCCGTCGGAATTCGACGAATTTTTACGGATTTTCCTAGGGGTACCAATAGGGAAAATCACCAAAATCGAGAAATCGTAAAAATTGGTGAAATTTTAGATCCGAGCCCAATAATTCGGGTAAACTCCAACGGAATAGCTACTGGAAGCTTGCCGGTCACAACGCGTCGAGAATTGGCTCCGTCGGAATCCGACAAATTTTTACGGATTTTCCTAGGGGTACCACTAGGAAAAATCACAAAAATCGAGAAATCATAAAAAGTGGTGAAATTTTTGATCCGAGCCCAATAATTCGGGTAAACTCGATCGGAATAGCTACTGGAAGCTTGCCGGTCACAACGCGTCGAGAATTGGCTCCGTCGGAATTTTTACGGATTTCCCTAGGGGTACCACTAGGGAAAATCACCAAAATCGAGAAATCGTAAAAAGTGGTGAAATTTTAGATCCGAGCCCAATAATTCGGGAAAACTCGATCGGAATAGCTACTGGAAGCTTGCCGGTCACAACGCGTCGAGAATTGGCTCCGTCGGAATTTTTACGGATTTCCCTAGGGGTACCACTAGGGAAAATCACCAAAATCGAGAAATCGTAAAAAGTGGTGAAATTTTGGATCCGAGCCCAATAATTCGGGAAAACTCGATCGGAATAGCTACTAGAAGCTTGCCGGTCACAACGCGTCGAGAATTGGCTCCGTCGAAATTTTTTCGGATTTCCCTAGGGGTACCACTAGGGAAAATCACCAAAATCGAGAAATCGTAAAAAGTGGTGAAATTTTGGGTCCGAGCCCAATAATTCGAGAAAACTCGATCGGAATAGCTACTGGAAGCTTGCCGGTCACAACGCGTCGAGAATTGGCTCCGTCGGAATTTTTACGGATTTCCCTAGGGGTACCACTAGGGAAAATCACCAAAATCGAGAAATCGTAAAAAGTGGTGAAATTTTGGATCCGAGCCCAATAATTCGGGAAAACTCGATCGAAATAGCTACTGGAAGCTTGCCGGTCACAACGCGTCGAGAATTTGCTCCGTCGGAATCCGACAAATTTTTACGGATTTCCTTAGGGGTACCACTAGTGAAAATCATCAAAATCGAGAAATCGTAAAAAGTGGTGAAATTTTGGATCCGAGCCCAATAATTCGGGTAAACTCGATCGGAATAGCTACTGGAAGCTTGCCGGTCACAACGCGTCGAGAATTGGCACCGTCGGAATCCGACGAATTTTTACGGATTTCCCTAGTGGTACCACTAGGGAAAATCACCAAAATCGAGAAATCATAAAAAATGGTGAAATTTTGGATCCGAGCCCAATAATTCGGGAAACTCGGTCGGAATAGCTACTGGAAGCTTGCCGGTCACAACTCGTCGAGAATTGGCTCCGTCGGAATTTTTACGGATTTCCCTAGGGGTACCACTAGGGAAAATAACCAAAATCGAGAAATCGTAAAAAGTGGTGAAATTTTGGATCCGAGCCCAATAATTCGGGAAAACTCGATCGGAATAGCTACTGGAAGCTTGCCGGTCACAACGCGTCGAGAATTGGCTCCGTCGGAATCCGACGAATTTTTACGGATTTCCCTAGGGGTACCACTAGGGAAAATCACCAAAATCGAGAAATCGTAAAAAGTGGTGAAATTTTGGGTCCGAGCTCAATAATTCGAGAAAACTCGATCGGAATAGCTACTGGAAGCTTGCCGGTCACAACGCGTCGAGAATTGGCTCCGTCGGAATTTTTACGGATTTCCCTAGGGGTACCACTAGGGAAAATCACCAAAATCGAGAAATCGTAAAAAGTGGTGAAATTTTGGATCCGAGCCTAATAATTCGGGAAAACTCGATCGGAATAGCTACTGGAAGCTTGCCGGTCACAACGCGTCGAGAATTGGCTCCGTCGGAATCCGACGAATTTTTACGGATTTCCCTAGGGGTACCACTAGGGAAAATCACCAAAATCGAGAAATCGTAAAAAGTGGTGAAATTTTAGATCCGAGCCCAATAATTCGGGTAAACTCAACCGGAATAGCTACTGGAAGCTTGCCGGTCACAACGCGTCGAGAATTGGCTCCGTCGGAATCCGATAAATTTTTACAGATTTCCCTAGGGGTACCACTAGGGAAAATCACAAAAATCGAGAAATCGTAAAAAGTGGTGAAATTTTGGATCCGAGCCCAATAATTCGGGTAAACTCGATCGGAATAGCTACTGGAAGCTTGCCGGTCACAAAGCGTCGAGAATTGTCTCCGTCGAAATTTTTACGGATTTCCCTAGGGGTACCACTAGGGAAAATCACCAAAATCGAGAAATCGTAAAAAGTGGTGAAATTTTGGATCCGAGCCTAATAATTCGGGAAAACTCGATCGGAATAGCTACTGGAAGCTTGCCGGTCACAACGCGTCGAGAATTGGCTCCGTCGGAATTCGACGAATTTTTACGGATTTTCCTAGGGGTACCAATAGGGAAAATCACCAAAATCGAGAAATCGTAAAAATTGGTGAAATTTTAGATCCGAGCCCAATAATTCGGGTAAACTCCAACGGAATAGCTACTGGAAGCTTGCCGGTCACAACGCGTCGAGAATTGGCTCCGTCGGAATCCGACAAATTTTTACGGATTTTCCTAGGGGTACCACTAGGAAAAATCACAAAAATCGAGAAATCATAAAAAGTGGTGAAATTTTTGATCCGAGCCCAATAATTCGGGTAAACTCGATCGGAATAGCTACTGGAAGCTTGCCGGTCACAACGCGTCGAGAATTGGCTCCGTCGGAATTTTTACGGATTTCCCTAGGGGTACCACTAGGGAAAATCACCAAAATCGAGAAATCGTAAAAAGTGGTGAAATTTTAGATCCGAGCCCAATAATTCGGGAAAACTCGATCGGAATAGCTACTGGAAGCTTGCCGGTCACAACGCGTCGAGAATTGGCTCCGTCGGAATTTTTACGGATTTCCCTAGGGGTACCACTAGGGAAAATCACCAAAATCGAGAAATCGTAAAAAGTGGTGAAATTTTGGATCCGAGCCCAATAATTCGGGAAAACTCGATCGGAATAGCTACTAGAAGCTTGCCGGTCACAACGCGTCGAGAATTGGCTCCGTCGAAATTTTTTCGGATTTCCCTAGGGGTACCACTAGGGAAAATCACCAAAATCGAGAAATCGTAAAAAGTGGTGAAATTTTGGGTCCGAGCCCAATAATTCGAGAAAACTCGATCGGAATAGCTACTGGAAGCTTGCCGGTCACAACGCGTCGAGAATTGGCTCCGTCGGAATTTTTACGGATTTCCCTAGGGGTACCACTAGGGAAAATCACCAAAATCGAGAAATCGTAAAAAGTGGTGAAATTTTGGATCCGAGCCCAATAATTCGGGAAAACTCGATCGAAATAGCTACTGGAAGCTTGCCGGTCACAACGCGTCGAGAATTTGCTCCGTCGGAATCCGACAAATTTTTACGGATTTCCTTAGGGGTACCACTAGTGAAAATCATCAAAATCGAGAAATCGTAAAAAGTGGTGAAATTTTGGATCCGAGCCCAATAATTCGGGTAAACTCGATCGGAATAGCTACTGGAAGCTTGCCGGTCACAACGCGTCGAGAATTGGCACCGTCGGAATCCGACGAATTTTTACGGATTTCCCTAGTGGTACCACTAGGGAAAATCACCAAAATCGAGAAATCATAAAAAATGGTGAAATTTTGGATCCGAGCCCAATAATTCGGGAAACTCGGTCGGAATAGCTACTGGAAGCTTGCCGGTCACAACTCGTCGAGAATTGGCTCCGTCGGAATTTTTACGGATTTCCCTAGGGGTACCACTAGGGAAAATAACCAAAATCGAGAAATCGTAAAAAGTGGTGAAATTTTGGATCCGAGCCCAATAATTCGGGAAAACTCGATCGGAATAGCTACTGGAAGCTTGCCGGTCACAACGCGTCGAGAATTGGCTCCGTCGGAATCCGACGAATTTTTACGGATTTCCCTAGGGGTACCACTAGGGAAAATCACCAAAATCGAGAAATCGTAAAAAGTGGTGAAATTTTGGGTCCGAGCTCAATAATTCGAGAAAACTCGATCGGAATAGCTACTGGAAGCTTGCCGGTCACAACGCGTCGAGAATTGGCTCCGTCGGAATTTTTACGGATTTCCCTAGGGGTACCACTAGGGAAAATCACCAAAATCGAGAAATCGTAAAAAGTGGTGAAATTTTGGATCCGAGCCTAATAATTCGGGAAAACTCGATCGGAATAGCTACTGGAAGCTTGCCGGTCACAACGCGTCGAGAATTGGCTCCGTCGGAATCCGACGAATTTTTACGGATTTCCCTAGGGGTACCACTAGGGAAAATCACCAAAATCGAGAAATCGTATTAAGTGGTGAAATTTTAGATCCGAGCCCAATAATTCGGGTAAACTCAATCGGAATAGCTACTGGAAGCTTGCCGGTCACAACGCGTCGAGAATTGGCTCCGTCGGAATCCGATAAATTTTTACGGATTTCCCTAGGGGTACCACTAGGGAAAATCACAAAAATCGAGAAATCGTAAAAAGTGGTGAAATTTTGGATCCGAGCCCAATAATTCGGGTAAACTCGATCGGAATAGCTACTGGAAGCTTGCCGGTCACAAAGCGTCGAGAATTGGCTCCGTCGAAATTTTTACGGATTTCCCTAGGGGTACCACTAGGGAAAATCACCAAAATCGAGAAATCGTAAAAAGTGGTAAAATTTTGGATCCGAGCCTAATAATTCGGGAAAACTCGATCGGAATAGCTACTGGAAGCTTGCCGGTCACAACGCGTCGAGAATTGGCTCCGTCGGAATTCGACGAATTTTTACGGATTTTCCTAGGGGTACCAATAGGGAAAATCACCAAAATCGAGAAATCGTAAAAATTGGTGAAATTTTAGATCCGAGCCCAATAATTCGGGTAAACTCCAACGGAATAGCTACTGGAAGCTTGCCGGTCACAACGCGTCGAGAATTGGCTCCGTCGGAATCCGACAAATTTTTACGGATTTCCCTAGGGGTATCACTAGGAAAAATCACAAAAATCGAGAAATCATAAAAAGTGGTGAAATTTTTGATCCGAGCCCAATAATTCGGGTAAACTCGATCGGAATAGCTACTGGAAGCTTGCCGGTCACAACGCGTCGAGAATTGGCTCCGTCGGAATTTTTACGGATTTCCCTAGGGGTACCACTAGGGAAAATCACCAAAATCGAGAAATCGTAAAAAGTGGTGAAATTTTAGATCCGAGCCCAATAATTCGGGAAAACTCGATCGGAATAGCTACTGGAAGCTTGCCGGTCACAACGCGTCGAGAATTGGCTCCGTCGGAATCCGACGAATTTTTACGGATTTCCCTAGGGTACCACAAGGGAAAATCACCAAAATCGAGAAATCGTAAAAAGTGGTGAAATTTTGGATCCGAGCCCAATAATTCTGGAAAACTCGATCGGAATAGCTACTGGAAGCTTGCCGGTCACAACGCGTCGAGAATTGGCTCCGTCGGAATCCGACGAATTTTTACGGATTTCCCTAGGGGTACCACTAGGAAAAATCACCAAAATCGAGAAATCGTAAAAAGTGGTGAAATTTTGGATCCGAGCCCAATAATTCGGGAAAACTCGATCAGAATAGCTACTGGAAGCTTGCCGGTCACAACGCGTCGAGAATTTGCTCCGTCGGAATTCGACGAATTTTTACGGATTTCCCTAGGGGTACCACTAGGAAAAATCACCAAAATCGAGAAATCGTAAAAAGTGGTGAAATTTTGGATCCGAGCCCAATAATTCGGGAAAACTCGATCGGAATAGCTACTAGAAGCTTGCCGGTCACAACGCGTCGAGAATTGGCTCCGTCGAAATTTTTTCGGATTTCCCTAGGGGTACCACTAGGGAAAATCACCAAAATCGAGAAATCGTAAAAAGTGGTGAAATTTTGGGTCCGAGCCCAATAATTCGGGAAAACTCGATCGAAATAGCTACTGGAAGCTTGCCGGTCACAACGCGTCGAGAATTTGCTCCGTCGGAATCCGACAAATTTTTACGGATTTCCTTAGGGGTACCACTAGTGAAAATCATCAAAATCGAGAAATCGTAAAAAGTGGTGAAATTTTGGATCCGAGCCCAATAATTCGGGTAAACTCGATCGGAATAGCTACTGGAAGCTTGCCGGTCACAACGCGTCGAGAATTGGCACCGTCGGAATCCGACGAATTTTTACGGATTTCCCTAGTGGTACCACTAGGGAAAATCACCAAAATCGAGAAATCATAAAAAATGGTGAAATTTTGGATCCGAGCCCAATAATTCGGGAAACTCGGTCGGAATAGCTACTGGAAGCTTGCCGGTCACAACTCGTCGAGAATTGGCTCCGTCGGAATTTTTACGGATTTCCATAGGGGTACCACTAGGGAAAATAACCAAAATCGAGAAATCGTAAAAAGTGGTGAAATTTTGGATCCGAGCCCAATAATTCGGGAAAACTCGATCGGAATAGCTACTGGAAGCTTGCCGGTCACAACGCGTCGAGAATTGGCTCCGTCGGAATCCGACGAATTTTTACGGATTTCCCTAGGGGTACCACTAGGGAAAATCACCAAAATCGAGAAATCGTAAAAAGTGGTGAAATTTTGGGTCCGAGCTCAATAATTCGAGAAAACTCGATCGGAATAGCTACTGGAAGCTTGCCGGTCACAACGCGTCGAGAATTGGCTCCGTCGGAATTTTTACGGATTTCCCTAGGGGTACCACTAGGGAAAATCACCAAAATCGAGAAATCGTAAAAAGTGGTGAAATTTTGGATCCGAGCCTAATAATTCGGGAAAACTCGATCGGAATAGCTACTGGAAGCTTGCAGGTCACAACCCGTCGAGAATTGGCTCCGTCGGAATCCGACGAATTTTTACGGATTTCCCTAGGGGTACCACTAGGGAAAATCACCAAAATCGAGAAATCGTAAAAAGTGGTGAAATTTTAGATCCGAGCCCAATAATTCGGGTAAACTCAATCGGAATAGCTACTGGAAGCTTGCCGGTCACAACGCGTCGAGAATTGGCTCCGTCGGAATCCGATAAATTTTTACGGATTTCCCTAGGGGTACCACTAGGGAAAATCACAAAAATCGAGAAATCGTAAAAAGTGGTGAAATTTTGGATCCGAGCCCAATAATTCGGGTAAACTCGATCGGAATAGCTACTGGAAGCTTGCCGGTCACAAAGCGTCGAGAATTGGCTCCGTCGAAATTTTTACGGATTTCCCTAGGGGTACCACTAGGGAAAATCACCAAAATCGAGAAATCGTAAAAATTGGTGAAATTTTAGATCCGAGCCCAATAATTCGGGTAAACTCCAACGGAATAGCTACTGGAAGCTTGCCGGTCACAACGCGTCGAGAATTGGCTCCGTCGGAATCCGACAAATTTTTACGGATTTCCCTAGGGGTACCACTAGGAAAAATCACAAAAATCGAGAAATCATAAAAAGTGGTGAAATTTTTGATCCGAGCCCAATAATTCGGGTAAACTCGATCGGAATAGCTACTGGAAGCTTGCCGGTCACAACGCGTCGAGAATTGGCTCCGTCGGAATTTTTACGGATTTTCCTAGGGGTACCAATAGGGAAAATCACCAAAATCGAGAAATCGTAAAAATTGGTGAAATTTTAGATCCGAGCCCAATAATTCGGGTAAACTCCAACGGAATAGCTACTGGAAGCTTGCCGGTCACAACGCGTCGAGAATTGGCTCCGTCGGAATCCGACAAATTTTTACGGATTTTCCTAGGGGTACCACTAGGAAAAATCACAAAAATCGAGAAATCATAAAAAGTGGTGAAATTTTTGATCCGAGCCCAATAATTCGGGTAAACTCGATCGGAATAGCTACTGGAAGCTTGCCGGTCACAACGCGTCGAGAATTGGCTCCGTCGGAATTTTTACGGATTTCCCTAGGGGTACCACTAGGGAAAATCACCAAAATCGAGAAATCGTAAAAAGTGGTGAAATTTTAGATCCGAGCCCAATAATTCGGGAAAACTCGATCGGAATAGCTACTGGAAGCTTGCCGGTCACAACGCGTCGAGAATTGGCTCCGTCGGAATTTTTACGGATTTCCCTAGGGGTACCACTAGGGAAAATCACCAAAATCGAGAAATCGTAAAAAGTGGTGAAATTTTGGATCCGAGCCCAATAATTCGGGAAAACTCGATCGGAATAGCTACTAGAAGCTTGCCGGTCACAACGCGTCGAGAATTGGCTCCGTCGAAATTTTTTCGGATTTCCCTAGGGGTACCACTAGGGAAAATCACCAAAATCGAGAAATCGTAAAAAGTGGTGAAATTTTGGGTCCGAGCCCAATAATTCGAGAAAACTCGATCGGAATAGCTACTGGAAGCTTGCCGGTCACAACGCGTCGAGAATTGGCTCCGTCGGAATTTTTACGGATTTCCCTAGGGGTACCACTAGGGAAAATCACCAAAATCGAGAAATCGTAAAAAGTGGTGAAATTTTGGATCCGAGCCCAATAATTCGGGAAAACTCGATCGAAATAGCTACTGGAAGCTTGCCGGTCACAACGCGTCGAGAATTTGCTCCGTCGAAATCCGACAAATTTTTACGGATTTCCTTAGGGGTACCACTAGTGAAAATCATCAAAATCGAGAAATCGTAAAAAGTGGTGAAATTTTGGATCCGAGCCCAATAATTCGGGTAAACTCGATCGGAATAGCTACTGGAAGCTTGCCGGTCACAACGCGTCGAGAATTGGCACCGTCGGAATCCGACGAATTTTTACGGATTTCCCTAGTGGTACCACTAGGGAAAATCACCAAAATCGAGAAATCATAAAAAATGGTGAAATTTTGGATCCGAGCCCAATAATTCGGGAAACTCGGTCGGAATAGCTACTGGAAGCTTGCCGGTCACAACTCGTCGAGAATTGGCTCCGTCGGAATTTTTACGGATTTCCCTAGGGGTACCACTAGGGAAAATAACCAAAATCGAGAAATCGTAAAAAGTGGTGAAATTTTGGATCCGAGCCCAATAATTCGGGAAAACTCGATCGGAATAGCTACTGGAAGCTTGCCGGTCACAACGCGTCGAGAATTGGCTCCGTCGGAATCCGACGAATTTTTACGGATTTTCCTAGGGGTACCAATAGGGAAAATCACCAAAATCGAGAAATCGTAAAAATTGGTGAAATTTTAGATCCGAGCCCAATAATTCGGGTAAACTCCAACGGAATAGCTACTGGAAGCTTGCCGGTCACAACGCGTCGAGAATTGGCTCCGTCGGAATCCGACAAATTTTTACGGATTTCCCTAGGGGTACCACTAGGAAAAATCACAAAAATCGAGAAATCATAAAAAGTGGTGAAATTTTTGATCCGAGCCCAATAATTCGGGTAAACTCGATCGGAATAGCTACTGGAAGCTTGCCGGTCACAACGCGTCGAGAATTGGCTCCGTCGGAATTTTTACGGATTTCCCTAGGGGTACCACTAGGGAAAATCACCAAAATCGAGAAATCGTAAAAAGTGGTGAAATTTTGGATCCGAGCCCAATAATTGAGGAACACTCGATCGGAATAGCTACTGGAATCTTGCCGGTCACAACGCGTCGAGAATTGGCTCCGTCGGAATCCGACGAATTTTTACGGATTTCCCTAGGGTACCACAAGGGAAAATCACCAAAATCGAGAAATCGTAAAAAGTGGTGAAATTTTGGATCCGAGCCCAATAATTCTGGAAAACTCGATCGGAATAGCTACTGGAAGCTTGCCGGTCACAACGCGTCGAGAATTGGCTCCGTCGGAATCCGACGAATTTTTACGGATTTTCCTAGGGGTACCACTAGGGAAAATCACCAAAATCGAGAAATCGTAAAAAGTGGTGAAATTTTGGATCCGAGCCCAATAATTAGGGAAAACTCGATCGGAATAGCTACTGGAAGCTTGCCGGTCACAACGCATCGAGAATTGGCTCCGTCAGAATCCGACGAATTTTTACGGGTTTCCCTAGGGGTACCACTAGGGAAAATCACCAAAATCGAGAAATCGTAAAAAGTGGTGAGATTTTGGATTCGAGCCCAATAATTCAGGAAAACTCGATCGGAATAGCTACTGGAAGCTTGCCGGTCACAACGCATCGAGAATTGGCTCCGTCGGAATCCGACGAATTTTTACGGATTTCCCTAGGGGTACCACTAGGGAAAATCACAAAAATCGAGAAATCGTAAAAAGTGGTGAAATTTTGGATCCGAGCAAAATAATTCGAGAAAACTCGATCGGAATAGCTACTGGAAGCTTGCCGGTCACAACGCGTCGAGAATTGGCTCCGTCGGAATTTTTACGGATTTCCCTAGGGGTACCACTAGGGAAAATCACCAAAATCGAGAAATCGTAAAAAGTGGTGAAATTTTGGATCCGAGCCCAATAATTCGAGAAAACTCGATCGGAATAGCTACTGGAAGCTTGCCGGTCACAACGCGTCGAAAATTGGCTCCGTCGGAATTTTTACGGATTTCCCTAGGGGTACCACTAGGGAAAATCACCAAAATCGAAAAATCGTAAAAAGTGGTGAAATTTTGGATCCGAGCCCAATAATTCTGGAAAACTCGATCGAAATAGCTACTGGAAGCTTGCCGGTCACAACGCGTCGAGAATTGGCTCCGTCGGAATTTTTACGGATTTCCCTAGGGGTACCACTAGGGAAAATCACCAAAATCGAGAAATCGTAAAAAGTGGTGAAATTTTTGATCCGAGCCCAATAATTCGAGAAAACTCGATCGGAATAGCTACTGGAAGCTTGCCGGTCACAACGCGTCGAGAATTGGCTCCGTCGGAATTTTTACGGATTTTCCTAGGGGTACCACTAGGGAAAATCACCAAAATCGAGAAATCGTAAAAAGTGGTGAAATTTTGGATCCGAGCCCAATAATTCGGGAAAACTCGATCGAAATAGCTACTGGAAGCTTGCCGGTCACAACGCGTCGAGAATTGGCTCCGTCGGAATCTGACGAATTTTTACGGATTTCCCTAGGGGTACCACTAGTGAAAATCACCAAAATCGAGAAATCGTAAAAAGTGGTAAAATTTTGGATCCGAGCCCAATAATTCGGGTAAACTCGATCGGAATAGCTACTGGAAGCTTGCCGGTCACAACGCGTCGAGAATTGGCTCCGTCGGTATCCGATGAATTTTTACGGATTTCCCTAGTGGTACCACTAGGGAAAATCACCAAAATCGAGAAATCATAAAAAATGGTGAAATTTTGGATCCGAGCCCAATAATTCGGGAAACTCGGTCGGAATAGCTACTGGAAGCTTGCCGGTCACAACTCGTCGAGAATTGGCTCCGTCGGAATTTTTACGGATTTCACTAGGGGTACCACTAGGGAAAATAACCAAAATCGAGAAATCGTAAAAAGTGGTGAAATTTTGGATCCGAGCCCAATAATTCGGGAAAACTCGATCGGAATAGCTACTGGAAGCTTGCCGGTCACAACGCGTCGAGAATTGGCTCCGTCGGAATCCGACGAATTTTTACGGCTTTCCCTAGGGGTACCACTAGGGAAAATCACCAAAATCGAAAAATCGTAAAAAGTGGTGAAATTTTGGGTTCGAGCCCAATAATTCGAGAAAACTCGATCGGAATAGCTACTGGAAGCTTGCCGGTCAATACGCGTCGAGAATTGGCTCCGTCGGAATCCGACGAATTTTTACGGATTTCCCTAGGGTACCACTAGGGAAAATCACCAAAATCGAGAAATCGTAAAAAGTGGTGAAATTTTGGATCCGAGCCCAATAATTCTGGAAAACTCGATCGGAATAGCTACTGGAAGCTTGCCGGTCACAACGCGTCGAGAATTGGCTCCGTCGGAATCCGACGAATTTTTACGGATTTCCCTAGGGGTACCACTAGGAAAAATCACCAAAATCGAGAAATCGTAAAAAGTGGTGAAATTTTGGATCCGAGCCCAATAATTCGGGAAAACTCTATCGGAATAGCTACTGGAAGCTTGCCGGTCACAACGCGTCGAGAATTGGCTCCGTCGGAATTCGACGAATTTTTACGGATTTCCCTAGGGGTACAACTAGGAAAAATCACCAAAATCGAGAAATCGTAAAAAGTGGTGAAATTTTGGATCCGAGCACAAAAATTCGGGAAAACTCGATCGGAATAGCTACTGGAAGCTTTCCGGTCACAACGCGTCGAGAATTGGCTCCGTCGGAATCCGACAAATTTTTACGGATTTCCCTAGGGGTACCACTAGGGAAAATCACCAAAATCGAGAAATCGTAAAAAGTGGTGAAATTTTGGATCCGAGCCCAATAATTAGGGAAAACTCGATCGGAATAGCTACTGGAAGCTTGCCGGTCACAACGCATCGAGAATTGGCTCCGTCAGAATCCGACGAATTTTTACGGATTTCCCTAGGGGTACCACTAGGGAAAATCACCAAAATCGAAAAATCGTAAAAAGTGGTGAGATTTTGGATTCGAGCCCAATAATTCAGGAAAACTCGATCGGAATAGCTACTGGAAGCTTGCCGGTCACAACGCATCGAGAATTGGCTCCGTCGGAATCCGACGAATTTTTACGGATTTCCCTAGGGGTACCACTAGGGAAAATCACAAAAATCGAGAAATCGTAAAAAGTGGTGAAATTTTGGGTCCGAGCACAATAATTCGAGAAAACTCGATCGGAATAGCTACTGGAAGCTTGCCGGTCACAACGCGTCGAGAATTGGCTCCGTCGGAATTTTTACGGATTTCCCTAGGGGTACCACTAGGGAAAATCACCAAAATCGAGAAATCGTAAAAAGTGGTGAAATTTTGGATCCGAGCCCAACAATTCGAGAAAACTCGATCGGAATAGCTACTGGAAGCTTGTCGGTCACAACGCGTCGAGAATTGGCTCCGTCGGAATTTTTACGGATTTCCCTAGGGGTACCACTAGGGAAAATCACCAAAATCGAGAAATCGTAAAAAGTGGTGAAATTTTTTATCCGAGCCCAATAATTCGAGAAAACTCGATCGGAATAGCTACTGAAAGCTTGCCGGTCACAACGCGTCGAGAATTGGCTCCGTCGGAATTTTTACGGATTTTCCTAGGGGTACCACTAGGGAAAATCACCAAAATCGAGAAATCGTAAAAAGTGGTGAAATTTTGGATCCGAGCTCAATAATTCGGGAAAACTCGATCGAAATAGCTACTGGAAGCTTGCCGGTCACAACGCGTCGAGAATTGGCTCCGTCGGAATCTGACGAATTTTTACGGATTTCCCTAGGGGTACCACTAGTGAAAATCACCAAAATCGAGAAATCGTAAAAAGTGGTAAAATTTTGGATCCGAGCCCAATAATTCGGGTAAACTCGATCGGAATAGCTACTGGAAGCTTGCCGGTCACAACGCGTCGAGAATTGGCTCCGTCGGAATCCGATGAATTTTTACGGATTTCCCTAGTGGTACCACTAGGGAAAATCACCAAAATCGAGAAATCATAAAAAATGGTGAAATTTTGGATCCGAGCCCAATAATTCGGGAAACTCGGTCGGAATAGCTACTGGAAGCTTGCCGGTCACAACTCGTCGGGAATTGGCTCCGTCGGAATTTTTACGGATTTCCCTAGGGGTACCACTAGGGAAAATAACCAAAATCGAGAAATCGTAAAAAGTGGTGAAATTTTGGATCCGAGCCCAATAATTCGGGAAAACTCGATCGGAATAGCTACTGGAAGCTTGCCGGTCACAACGCGTCGAGAATTGGCTCCGTCGGAATCCGACGAATTTTTACGGATTTCCCTAGGGGTACCACTAGGGAAAATCACCAAAATCGAGAAATCGTAAAAAGTGGTGAAATTTTGGGTTCGAGCCCAATAATTCGAGAAAACTCGATCGGAATAGCTACTGGAAGCTTGCCGGTCAATACGCGTCGAGAATTGGCTCCGTCGGAATGCGACGAATTTTTACGGATTTCCCTAGGGTACCACTAGGGAAAATCACCAAAATCGAGAAATCGTAAAAAGTGGTGAAATTTTGGATCCGAGCCCAATAATTCTGGAAAACTCGATCGGAATAGCTACTGGAAGCTTGCCGGTCACAACGCGTCGAGAATTGGCTCCGTCGGAATCCTACGAATTTTTACGGATTTCCCTAGGGGTACCACTAGGAAAAATCACCAAAATCGAGAAATCGTAAAAAGTGGTGAAATTTTGGATCCGAGCCCAATAATTCGGGAAAACTCTATCAGAATAGCTACTGGAAGCTTGCCGGTCACAACGCGTCGAGAATTGGCTCCGTCGGAATTCGACGAATTTTTACGGATTTCCCTAGGGGTACCACTAGGAAAAATCACCAAAATCGAGAAATCGTAAAAAGTGGTGAAATTTTGGATCCGAGCCCAATAATTCGGGAAAACTCGATCGGAATAGCTACTGGAAGCTTGCCGGTCACAACGCGTCGAGAATTGGCTCCGTCGGAATCCGACGAATTTTTACGGATTTTCCTAGAGGTACCACTAGGGAAAATCACCAAAATCGAGAAATCGTAAAAAGTGGTGAAATTTTGGATCCGA
This sequence comes from Excoecaria cochinchinensis, assembly GCA_947683425.1. Classification (NCBI taxonomy): domain Eukaryota; kingdom Viridiplantae; phylum Streptophyta; class Magnoliopsida; order Malpighiales; family Euphorbiaceae; genus Excoecaria; species Excoecaria cochinchinensis. Next base: position 268,845 of record CANTUQ010000237.1, read on the forward strand.
GCCCAATAATTAGGGAAAACTCGATCGGAATAGCTACTGGAAGCTTGCCGGTCACAACGCATCGAGAATTGGCTCCGTCAGAATCCGACGAATTTTTACGGATTTCCCTAGGGGTACCACTAGGGAAAATCACCAAAATCGAGAAATCGTAAAAAGTGGTGAGATTTTGGATTCGAGCCCAATAATTCAGGAAAACTCGATCGGAATAGCTACTGGAAGCTTGCCGGTCACAACGCATCGAGAATTGGCTCCGTCGGAATCCGACGAATTTTTACGGATTTCCCTAGTGGTACCACTAGGGAAAATCACAAAAATCGAGAAATCGTAAAAAGTGGTGAAATTTTGGGTCCGAGCACAATAATTCGAGAAAACTTGATCGGAATAGCTACTGGAAGCTTGCCGGTCACAACGCGTCGAGAATTGGCTCCGTCGGAATTTTTACGGATTTCCCTAGGGGTACCACTAGGGAAAATCACCAAAATCGAGAAATCGTAAAAAGTGGTGAAATTTTGGATCCGAGCCCAATAATTCGAGAAAACTCGATCGGAATAGCTACTGGAAGCTTGCCGGTCACAACGCGTCGAGAATTGGCTCCGTCGGAATTTTTAAGGATTTCCCTAGGGGTACCACTAGGGAAAATCACCAAAATCGAGAAATCGTAAAAAGTAGTGAAATTTTGGATCCGAGCCCAATAATTCGGGAAAACTCGATCGCAATAGCTACTGGAAGCTTGCCGGTCACAACGCGTCGAGAATTGGCTCCGTCGGAATTTTTAAGGATTTCCCTAGGGGTACCACTAGGGAAAATCACCAAAATCGAGAAATCGTAAAAAGTAGTGAAATTTTGGATCCGAGCCCAATAATTCGGGAAAACTCGATCGCAATAGCTACTGGAAGCTTGCCGGTCACAACGCGTCGAGAATTTGCTCCGTCGGAATCCGACGAATTTTTACGGATTTCCCTAGTGTTACCACTAGGGAAAATCACCAAAATCGAGATATCATAAAAAATGGTGAAATTTTGGATCCGAGCCCAATAATTCGGGAAACTCGGTCGGAATAGCTACTGGAAGCTTGCCGGTCACAACTCGTCGAGAATTGGCTCCTTCGAAATTTTTACGGATTTCCTTAGGGGTAATACTAGGGAAAATCACCAAAATCGAGAAATCGTAAAAAGTGGTGAAATTTTGGATCCGAGCCCAATAATTCGCGAAAACTCGATCAGAATAGCTACTGGAAGCTTGCCGGTCACAACGCGTCGAGAATTGGCTCCGTCGGAATTTTTAAGGATTTCCCTAGGGGTACCACTAGGGAAAATCACCAAAATCGAGAAATCGTAAAAAGTAGTGAAATTTTGGATCCGAGCCAAATAATTCGGGAAAACTCGATCGCAATAGCTACTGGAAGCTTGCCGGTCACAACGCGTCGAGAATTTGCTCCGTCGGAATCCGACGAATTTTTACGGATTTCCCTAGTGGTACCACTAGGGAAAATCACCAAAATCGAGAAATCATAAAAAATGGTGAAATTTTGGATCCGAGCCCAATAATTCGGGAAACTCGGTCGGAATAGCTACTGGAAGCTTGCCGGTCACAACTCGTCGAGAATTGGCTCCTTCGGAATTTTTACGGATTTCCCTAGGGGTACTACTAGGGAAAATCACCAAAATCGAGAAATCGTAAAAAGTGGTGAAATTTTGGATCTGAGCCCAATAATTCGAGAAAACTCGATCGGAATAGCTACTGGAAGCTTGCCGGTCACAACGCGTCGAGAATTGACTCCGTCGGAATTTTTAAGGATTTCCCTAGGGGTACCACTAGGGAAAATCACCAAAATCGAGAAATCGTAAAAAGTAGTGAAATTTTGGATCCGAGCCCAATAATTCGGGAAAACTCGATCGCAATAGCTACTGGAAGCTTGCCGGTCACAACGCGTCGAGAATTGGCTCCGTCGGAATTTTTAAGGATTTCCCTAGGGGTACCACTAGGGAAAATCACCAAAATCGAGAAATCGTAAAAAGTAGTGAAATTTTGGATCCGAGCCCAATAATTCGGGAAAACTCGATCGAAATAGCTACTGGAAGCTTGCCGGTCACAACGCGTCGAGAATTGGCTCCGTCGGAATCCGACGAATTTTTACGGATTTCCCTAGGGGTACCACTAGGGAAAATCACAAAAATCGAGAAATCGTAAAAAGTGGTAAAATTTTGGATCCGAGCCCAATAATTCGGGTAAACTCGATCGGAATAGCTACTGGAAGCTTGCCGGTCACAAAGCATCGAGAATTGGCTCCGACGAAATTTTTACGGATTTCCCTAGGGGTACCACTAGGGAAAATCACCAAAATCGAGAAATCGTAAAAAGTGGTGAAATTTTTGATCCGAGCCCAATAATTCGAGAAAACTCGATCGGAATAGCTACTGGAAGCTTGCCGGTCACAACGCGTCGAGAATTGGCTCCGTCGGAATTTTTACGGATTTCCCAAGGGGTACCACTAGGGAAAATCACCAAACTCGAGAAATCGTAAAAAGTGGTGAAATTTTGGATCCGAGCCCAATAATTCGGGAAAACTCGATCGAAATAGCTACTGGAAGCTTGCCGGTCACAACGCGTCGAGAATTGGCTCCGTCGGAATCCGACGAATTTTTACGGATTTTCCTAGGGGTACCACTAGGAAAAATCACCAAAATCGAGAAATCGTAAAAAGTGGTGAAATTTTGGATCCGAGCCCAATAATTAGGGAAAACTCGATCGGAATAGCTACTGGAAGCTTGCCGGTCACAACGCATCGAGAATTGGCTCCGTCAGAATCCGACGAATTTTTACGGATTTCCCTAGGGGTAACACTAGGGAAAATCACCAAAATCGAGAAATCGTAAAAAGTGGTGAAATTTTGGATCCGAGCCCAATAATTAGGGAAAACTTGATCGGAATAGCTACTGGAAGCTTGCCGGTCACAACGCATTGAGAATTGGCTCCGTCAGAATCCGACGAATTTTTACGGATTTCCCTAGGGGTACCACTAGGGAAAATCACCAAAATCGAGAAATCGTAAAAAGTGGTGAGATTTTTGATTCGAGCCCAATAATTCAGGAAAACTCGATCGGAATAGCTACTGGAAGCTTGCCGGTCACAACGCATCGAGAATTGGCTCCGTCGGAATCCGACGAATTTTTACGGATTTCCCTAGTGGTACCACTAGGGAAAATCACAAAAATCGAGAAATCGTAAAAAGTGGTGAAATTTTGGGTCCGAGCACAATAATTCGAGAAAACTCGATCGGAATAGCTACTGGAAGCTTGCCGGTCACAACGCGTCGAGAATTGGCTCCGTCGGAATTTTTACGGATTTCCCTAGGGGTACCACTAGGGAAAATCACCAAAATCGAGAAATCGTAAAAAGTGGTGAAATTTTGGATCCGAGCCCAATAATTCGAGAAAACTCGATCGGAATAGCTACTGGAAGCTTGCCGGTCACAACGCGTCGAGAATTGGCTCCGTCGGAATTTTTACGGATTTCCCTAGGGGTACCACTAGGGAAAATCACCAAAATCGAGAAATCGTAAAAAGTGGTGAAATTTTGGATCCGAGCCCAATAATTCGGGAAAACTCGATCGAAATAGCTACTGGAAGCTTGCCGGTCACAACGCGTCGAGAATTTGCTCCGTCGGAATCCGACAAATTTTTACGGATTTCCCTAGGGGTACCACTAGTGAAAATCACCAAAATCGAGAAATCGTAAAAAGTGGTGAAATTTTGGATCCGAGCCCAATAATTCGGGTAAACTCGATCGGAATAGCTACTGGAAGCTTGCCGGTCACAACGCGTCGAGAATTGGCTCCGTCGGAATCCGACGAATTTTTACGGATTTCCCTAGTGGTACCACTAGGGAAAATCACCAAAATCGAGAAATCATAAAAAATGGTGAAATTTTGGATCCGAGCCCAATAATTCCGGAAACTCGGTCGGAATAGCTACTGGAAGCTTGCCGGTCACAACTCGTCGAGAATTGGCTCCTTCGGAATTTTTACGAATTTCCCTAGGGGTACTACTAGGGAAAATCACCAAAATCGAGAAATCGTAAAAAGTGGTGAAATTTTGGATCCGAGCCCAATAATTCGCGAAAACTCGATCGGAATAGCTACTGGAAGCTTGCCGGTCACAACACGTCGAGAAGTAGCTCCGTCGAAATCCGACGAATTTTTACGGATTTCCCTAGGCGTACCACTAGTGAAAATCACCAAAATCGAGAAATCGTAAAAAGTGGTAAAATTTTGGATCCGAGCCCAATAATTCGGGTAAACTCGATAGGAATAGCTACTGGAAGCTTGCCGGTCACAACGCGTCGAGAATTGGCTCCGTCGGAATCCGATGAATTTTTACGGATTTCCCTAGTGGTACCACTAGGGAAAATCACCAAAATCGAGAAATCATAAAAAATAATGAAATTTTGGATCCGAGCCCAAAAATTCGGGAAACTCGGTCGGAATAGCTACTGGAAGCTTGCCGGTCACAACTCGTCGAGAATTGGCTCCGTCGGAATTTTTACGGATTTCCCTAGGGGTACCACTAGGGAAAATAACCAAAATCGAGAAATCGTAAAAAGTGGTGAAATTTTGGATCCGAGCCCAATAATTCGGGAAAACTCGATCGGAATAGCTACTGGAAGCTTGCCGGTCACAACGCGTCGAGAATTGGCTCCGTCGGAATCCGACGAATTTTTACGGATTTTCCTAGGGGTACCACTAGGGAAAATCACCAAAATCGAGAAATCGTAAAAAGTGGTGAAATTTTGGGTTCGAGCCCAATAATTCGAGAAAACTCGATCGGAATAGCTACTGGAAGCTTGCCGGTCACAACGCGTCGAGAATTGGCTCCGTCGGAATTTTTACGTATTTCCCTAGGGGTACCACTAGGGAAAATCACCAAAATCGAGAAATCGTAAAAAGTGGTGAAATTTTGGATCCGAGCCCAAAAATTCGGGAAACTCGGTCGGAATAGCTACTGGAAGCTTGCCGGTCACAACTCGTCGAGAATTGGCTCCGTCGGAATTTTTACGGATTTCCCTAGTGGTACCACTAGGGAAAATAACCAAAATCGAGAAATCGTAAAAAGTGGTAAAATTTTGGATCCGAGCCCAATAATTCAGGAAAACTCGATCGGAATAGCTACTGGAAGCTTGCCGGTCACAACGCGTCGAGAATTGGCTCCGTCGAAATCCGACGAATTTTTACGGATTTCCCTAGGGGTACCACTAGGGAAAATCACCAAAATCGAGAAATCGTAAAAAGTGGTGAAATTTTGGGTCCGAGCCCAATAATTCGTGAAAACTCGATCGGAATAGTTACTGGAAGCTTGCCGGTCACAACGCGTCGAGAATTGGCTCCGTCGGAATTTTTACGTATTTCCCTAGGGGTACCACTAGGGAAAATCACCAAAATCGAGAAATCGTAAAAAGTGGTGAAATTTTGGATCCGAGCCTAATAATTCGGGAAAACTCGATCGTAATAGCTACTGGAAGCTTGCCGGTCACAACGCGTCGAGAATTGGCTCCGTCGGAATCCGACGAATTTTTACGGATTTCCCTAGGGGTACCACTAGGGAAAATCACCAAAATCGAGAAATCGTAAAAAGTGGTGAAATTTTGGGTTCGAGCCCAATAATTCGAGAAAACTCGATCGGAATAGCTACTGGAAGCTTGCCGGTCACAACGCGTCGAGAATTGGCTCCGTCGGAATTTTTACGGATTTTCCTAGGGGTACCACTAGGGAAAATCACCAAAATCGAGAAATCGTAAAAAGTGGTGAAATTTTGGATCCGAGCCCAATAATTCGGGAAAACTCGATCGAAATAGCTACTGGAAGCTTGCCGGTCACAACGCGTCGAGAATTGGCTCCGTCGGAATCCGACGAATTTTTACGGATTTCCCTAGGGGTACCACTAGTGAAAATCACCAAAATCGAGAAATCGTAAAAAGTGGTAAAATTTTGGATCCGAGCCCAATAATTCGGGTAAACTCGATCGGAATAGCAACTGGAAGCTTGCCGGTCACAACGCGTAGAGAATTGGCTCCGTCGGAATCCGATGAATTTTTACGGATTTCCCTAGTGGTACCACTAGGGAAAATCACCAAAATCGAGAAATCATTAAAAATGGTGAAATTTTGGATCCGAGCCCAAAAATTCGGGAAACTCGGTCGGAATAGCTACTGGAAGCTTGCCGGTCACAACTCGTCGAGAATTGGCTCCGTCGGAATTTTTACGGATTTCCCTAGTGGTACCACTAGGGAAAATAACCAAAATCGAGAAATCGTAAAAAGTGGTAAAATTTTGGATCCGAGCCCAATAATTCAGGAAAACTCGATCGGAATAGCTACTGGAAGCTTGCCGGTCACAACGCGTCGAGAATTGGCTCCGTCGAAATCCGACGAATTTTTACGGATTTCCCTAGGGGTACCACTAGGGAAAATCACCAAAATCGAGAAATCGTAAAAAGTGGTGAAATTTTGGGTCCGAGCCCAATAATTCGTGAAAACTCGATCGGAATAGTTACTGGAAGCTTGCCGGTCACAACGCGTCGAGAATTGGCTCCGTCGGAATTTTTACGTATTTCCCTAGGGGTACCACTAGGGAAAATCACCAAAATCGAGAAATCGTAAAAAGTGGTGAAATTTTGGATCCGAGCCTAATAATTCGGGAAAACTCGATCGGAATAGCTACTGGAAGCTTGCCGGTCACAACGCGGCGAGAATTGGCTCCGTCGGAATCCGATGAATTTTTACGGATTTCCCTAGGGGTACCACTAGGGAAAATCACCAAAATCGAGAAATCGTAAAAAGTGGTGAAATTTTAGATCCGAGCCCAATAATTCGGGTAAACTCAATCGGAATAGCTACTGGAAGCTTGCCGGTTACAACGCGTCGAGAATTGGCTCCGTCGGAATCCGACAAATCTTTACGGATTTCCCTAGGGGTACCACTAGGGAAAATCACAAAAATCGAGAAATCGTAAAAAGTGGTGAAATTTTGGATCCGAGCCCAATAATTCGGGTAAACTCAATCGGAATAGCTACTGGAAGCTTGCCGGTCACAAAGCGTCGAGAATTGGCTCCGTCGAAATTTTTACGGATTTCCCTAGGGGTACCACTAGGGAAAATCACCAAAATCGAGAAATCGTAAAAAGTGGTGAAATTTTGGATCCGAGCCTAATAATTCGGGAAAACTCGATCGGAATAGCTACTGGAAGCTTGCCGGTCACAACGCGTCGAGAATTGGCTCCGTCGGAATCCGACGAATTTTTACGGATTTTCCTAGGGGTACCACTAGCGAAAATCACCAAAATCGAGAAATCGTAAAAATTGGTGAAATTTTAGATCCGAGCCCAATAATTCGGGTAAACTCAATCGGAATAGCTACTGGAAGCTTGCCGGTCACAACGCGTCGAGAATTGGCTCCGTCGGAATCCGACAAATTTTTACGGATTTCCCTAGGGGTACCACTAGGAAAAATCACAAAAATCGAGAAATCATAAAAAGTGGTGAAATTTTGGATCCGAGCCCAATAATTCGGGTAAACTCGATCGGAATAGCTACTGGAAGCTTGCCGGTCACAACGCGTCGAGAATTGGCTCCGTCGGAATTTTTACGGATTTCCCTAGGGGTACCACTAGGGAAAATCACCAAAATCGAGAAATCGTAAAAAGTGGTGAAATTTTTGATCCGAGCCCAATAATTCGAGAAAACTCGATCGGAATAGCTACTGGAAGCTTGCCGGTCACAACGCGTCGAGAATTGGCTCCGTCGGAATTTTTACGGATTTCCCTAGAGGTACCACTAGGGAAAATCACCAAAATCGAGAAATCGTAAAAAGTGGTGAAATTTTGGATCTGAGCCCAATAATTCGGGAAAACTCGATCGAAATAGCTACTGGAAGCTTGCCGGTCACAACGCGTCGAGAATTGGCTCCGTCGGAATCCGACGAATTTTTACGGATTTCCCTAGGGGTACCACTAGTGAAAATCACCAAAATCGAGAAATCGTAAAAAGTGGTAAAATTTTGGATCCGAGCCCAATAATTCGGGTAAACTCGATCGGAATAGCAACTGGAAGCTTGCCGGTCACAACGCGTAGAGAATTGGCTCCGTCGGAATCCGATGAATTTTTACGGATTTCCCTAGTGGTACCACTAGGGAAAATCACCAAAATCGAGAAATCATTAAAAATGGTGAAATTTTGGATCCGAGCCCAAAAATTCGGGAAACTCGGTCGGAATAGCTACTGGAAGCTTGCCGGTCACAACTCGTCGAGAATTGGCTCCGTCGGAATTTTTACGGATTTCCCTAGTGGTACCACTAGGGAAAATAACCAAAATCGAGAAATCGTAAAAAGTGGTAAAATTTTGGATCCGAGCCCAATAATTCAGGAAAACTCGATCGGAATAGCTACTGGAAGCTTGCCGGTCACAACGCGTCGAGAATTGGCTCCGTCGAAATCCGACGAATTTTTACGGATTTCCCTAGGGGTACCACTAGGGAAAATCACCAAAATCGAGAAATCGTAAAAAGTGGTGAAATTTTGGGTCCGAGCCCAATAATTCGTGAAAACTCGATCGGAATAGCTACTGGAAGCTTGCCGGTCACAACGCGTCGAGAATTGGCTCCGTCGGAATTTTTACGTATTTCCCTAGGGGTACCACTAGGGAAAATCACCAAAATCGAGAAATCGTAAAAAGTGGTGAAATTTTGGATCCGAGCCTAATAATTCGGGAAAACTCGATCGGAATAGCTACTGGAAGCTTGCCGGTCACAACGCGTCGAGAATTGGCTCCGTCGGAATCCGATGAATTTTTACGGATTTCCCTAGGGGTACCACTAGGGAAAATCACCAAAATCGAGAAATCGTAAAAAGTGGTGAAATTTTAGATCCGAGCCCAATAATTCGGGTAAACTCAATCGGAATAGCTACTGGAAGCTTGCCGGTCACAACGCGTCGAGAATTGGCTCCGTCGGAATCCGACAAATCTTTACGGATTTCCCTAGGGGTACCACTAGGGAAAATCACAAAAATCGAGAAATCGTAAAAAGTGGTGAAATTTTGGATCCGAGCCCAATAATTCGGGTAAACTCAATCGGAATAGCTACTGGAAGCTTGCCGGTCACAAAGCGTCGAGAATTGGCTCCGTCGAAATTTTTACGGATTTCCCTAGGGGTACCACTAGGGAAAATCACCAAAATCGAGAAATCGTAAAAAGTGGTGAAATTTTGGGTCCGAGCCCAATAATTCGTGAAAACTCGATCGGAATAGCTACTGGAAGCTTGCCGGTCACAACGCGTCGAGAATTGGCTCCGTCGGAATCCGACGAATTTTTACGGATTTTCCTAGGGGTACCACTAGCGAAAATCACCAAAATCGAGAAATCGTAAAAATTGGTGAAATTTTAGATCCGAGCCCAATAATTCGGGTAAACTCAATCGGAATAGCTACTGGAAGCTTGCCGGTCACAACGCGTCGAGAATTGGCTCCGTCGGAATCCGACAAATTTTTACGGATTTCCCTAGGGGTACCACTAGGAAAAATCACAAAAATCGAGAAATCATAAAAAGTGGTGAAATTTTGGATCCGAGCCCAATAATTCGGGTAAACTCGATCGGAATAGCTACTGGAAGCTTGCCGGTCACAACGCGTCGAGAATTGGCTCCGTCGGAATTTTTACGGATTTCCCTAGGGGTACCACTAGGGAAAATCACCAAAATCGAGAAATCGTAAAAAGTGGTGAAATTTTTGATCCGAGCCCAATAATTCGAGAAAACTCGATCGGAATAGCTACTGGAAGCTTGCCGGTCACAACGCGTCGAGAATTGGCTCCGTCGGAATTTTTACGGATTTCCCTAGAGGTACCACTAGGGAAAATCACCAAAATCGAGAAATCGTAAAAAGTGGTGAAATTTTGGATCTGAGCCCAATAATTCGGGAAAACTCGATCGAAATAGCTACTGGAAGCTTGCCGGTCACAACGCGTCGAGAATTGGCTCCGTCGGAATCCGACGAATTTTTACGGATTTCCCTAGGGGTACCACTAGTGAAAATCACCAAAATCGAGAAATCGTAAAAAGTGGTAAAATTTTGGATCCGAGCCCAATAATTCGGGTAAACTCGATCGGAATAGCAACTGGAAGCTTGCCGGTCACAACGCGTAGAGAATTGGCTCCGTCGGAATCCGATGAATTTTTACGGATTTCCCTAGTGGTACCACTAGGGAAAATCACCAAAATCGAGAAATCATTAAAAATGGTGAAATTTTGGATCCGAGCCCAAAAATTCGGGAAACTCGGTCGGAATAGCTACTGGAAGCTTGCCGGTCACAACTCGTCGAGAATTGGCTCCGTCGGAATTTTTACGGATTTCCCTAGTGGTACCACTAGGGAAAATAACCAAAATCGAGAAATCGTAAAAAGTGGTAAAATTTTGGATCCGAGCCCAATAATTCAGGAAAACTCGATCGGAATAGCTACTGGAAGCTTGCCGGTCACAACGCGTCGAGAATTGGCTCCGTCGAAATCCGACGAATTTTTACGGATTTCCCTAGGGGTACCACTAGGGAAAATCACCAAAATCGAGAAATCGTAAAAAGTGGTGAAATTTTGGGTCCGAGCCCAATAATTCGTGAAAACTCGATCGGAATAGCTACTGGAAGCTTGCCGGTCACAACGCGTCGAGAATTGGCTCCGTCGGAATTTTTACGTATTTCCCTAGGGGTACCACTAGGGAAAATCACCAAAATCGAGAAATCGTAAAAAGTGGTGAAATTTTGGATCCGAGCCTAATAATTCGGGAAAACTCGATCGGAATAGCTACTGGAAGCTTGCCGGTCACAACGCGTCGAGAATTGGCTCCGTCGGAATCCGATGAATTTTTACGGATTTCCCTAGGGGTACCACTAGGGAAAATCACCAAAATCGAGAAATCGTAAAAAGTGGTGAAATTTTAGATCCGAGCCCAATAATTCGGGTAAACTCAATCGGAATAGCTACTGGAAGCTTGCCGGTCACAACGCGTCGAGAATTGGCTCCGTCGGAATCCGACAAATCTTTACGGATTTCCCTAGGGGTACCACTAGGGAAAATCACAAAAATCGAGAAATCGTAAAAAGTGGTGAAATTTTGGATCCGAGCCCAATAATTCGGGTAAACTCAATCGGAATAGCTACTGGAAGCTTGCCGGTCACAAAGCGTCGAGAATTGGCTCCGTCGAAATTTTTACGGATTTCCCTAGGGGTACCACTAGGGAAAATCACCAAAATCGAGAAATCGTAAAAAGTGGTGAAATTTTGGGTCCGAGCCCAATAATTCGTGAAAACTCGATCGGAATAGCTACTGGAAGCTTGCCGGTCACAACGCGTCGAGAATTGGCTCCGTCGGAATCCGACGAATTTTTACGGATTTTCCTAGGGGTACCACTAGCGAAAATCACCAAAATCGAGAAATCGTAAAAATTGGTGAAATTTTAGATCCGAGCCCAATAATTCGGGTAAACTCAATCGGAATAGCTACTGGAAGCTTGCCGGTCACAACGCGTCGAGAATTGGCTCCGTCGGAATCCGACAAATTTTTACGGATTTCCCTAGGGGTACCACTAGGAAAAATCACAAAAATCGAGAAATCATAAAAAGTGGTGAAATTTTGGATCCGAGCCCAATAATTCGGGTAAACTCGATCGGAATAGCTACTGGAAGCTTGCCGGTCACAACGCGTCGAGAATTGGCTCCGTCGGAATCCGACGAATTTTTACGGATTTCCCTAGGGGTACCACTAGGGAAAATCACCAAAATCGAGAAATCGTAAAAAGTGGTGAAATTTTGGATCCGAGCCCAATAATTGAGGAAAACTCGATCGGAATAGCTACTGGAAGCTTGCCGGTCACAACGCGTCGAGAATTGGCTCCGTCGGAATCCGACGAATTTTTACGGATTTCCCTAGGGTACCACTAGGGAAAATCACCAAAATCGAGAAATCGTAAAAAGTGGTGAAATTTTGGATCCGAGCCCAATAATTCTGGAAAACTCGATCGGAATAGCTACTGGAAGCTTGCCGGTCACAATGCGTCGAGAATTGGCTCCGTCGGAATCCGACGAATTTTTACGGATTTCCCTAGGGGTACCACTAGGAAAAATCACCAAAATCGAGAAATCGTAAAAAGTGGTGAAATTTTGGATCCGAGCCCAATAATTCGGGAAAACTCGATCAGAATAGCTACTGGAAGCTTGCCGGTCACAACGCGTCGAGAATTGGCTCCGTCGGAATTCGACGAATTTTTACGGATTTCCCTAGGGGTACCACTAGGAAAAATCACCAAAATCAAGAAATCGTAAAAAGTGGTGAAATTTTGGATCCGAGCCCAATAATTCGGGAAAACTCGATCGGAATAGCTACTGGAAGCTTGCCGGTCACAACGCGTCGAGAATTGGCTCCGTCGGAATCCGATGAATTTTTACGGATTTCCCTAGGGGTACCACTAGGGAAAATCACCAAAATCGAGAAATCGTAAAAAGTGGTGAAATTTTGGATCCGAGCCCAATAATTAGGGAAAACTCGATCGGAATAGCTACTGGAAGCTTGCCGGTCACAACACGTCGAGAATTGGCTCCGTCGGAATTTTTACGGATTTCCCTAGGGGTACCACTAGGGAAAATCACCAAAATCGAGAAATCGTAAAAAGTGGTGAAATTTTGGATCCGAGCCCAATAATTCAGGAAAACTCGATCGGAATAGCTACTGGAAGCTTGCCGGTCACAACGCGTTGAGAATTGGCTCCGTCGAAATTTTTACGGATTTCACTAGGGGTACCACTAGGGAAAATCACCAAAATCGAGAAATCGTAAAAAGTGGTGAAATTTTCGATCCGAGCCCAATAATTCGGGAAAACTCGATCGGAATAGCTACTGGAAGCTTGCCGGTCACAACGCGTTGAGAATTGGCTCCGTCGGAATTTTTAAGGATTTCCCTGGGTGTATCACTAGGGAAAATCACCAAAATCGAGAAATCGTAAAAAGTGGTGAAATTTTTGTTCCGAGCCCAATAATTCGGGAAAACTCGATTGGAATAGCTACTGGAATCTTGCCGGTCACAACGCGTCGAGAATTGGCTCCGTCGGAATCCGACGAAATTTTACGGATTTCCCTAGGGGTACCACTAGGGAAAATCAACAAAATCGAGAAATCGTAAAAAGTGGTGAAATTTTGGATCCGAGCCCAATAATTAGGGAAAACTCGATCGGAATAGCTACTGGAAGTTTGCCGGTCACAACGCGTCGAGAATTGGCTCCGTCGGAATCCGATGAATTTTTACGGATTTCCCTAGTGGTACCACTAGGGAAAATCACCAAAATCGAGAAATCGTAAAAAGTGGTGAAATTTTTGATCCGGGCCCAATAATTAGGGAAAACTCGATCGGAATAGCTACTGGAAGCTTGCCGGTCACAACGCGTGGAGAATTGGCTCCGTCGGAATTCGACGAATTTTTACGGATTTCCCTAGGGGTACCACTAGGGAAAATCACCAAAATGGAGAAATCGTAACAAGTGGTGAAATTTTGGATCCGAGCCCAATAATTCGGGAAAACTCGATCGGAATAGCTACTGGAAGCTTGCCGGTCACAACGCGTCGAGAATTTGCTCCGTCGGAATCCGACGAATTTTTACGGATTTACCTAGGGGTACCACTAGGAAAAATCACCAAAATCGAGAAATCGTAAAAAGTGGTTAAATTTTGGATCCGAGCCCAATAATTCGGGAAAAATCGATCGGAATAGCTACTGGAAGCATGCCGGTCACAACGCGTCGAGAATTGGCTCGGTCGGAATCCGACGAATTTTTACGGATTTCCCTAGGGGTACCACTAGGGAAAATCACCAAAATCGAGAAATCGTAAAAAGTGGTGAAGTTTTGGATCCGAGCCCAATAATTAGGGAAAACTCGATCGGAATAGCTACTGGAAGCTTGCCGGTCACAACGCGTCGAGAATTGACTCCGTCGGAATCCGACGAATTTTTACGGATTTTCCTAGGGTTACCACTAGGGAAAATCACCAAAATCGAGAAATCGTAAAAAGTGGTGAAATTTTGGATCCGAGCCCAATAATTAGGGAAAACTCGATCGGAATACCTACTGGAAGCTTGCCGGTCACAACGCGTCGAGAACTGGTTCCGTCGGAATCCGACGAAATTTTACTGATTTCCCTAGGGGTACCACTAGGGAAAATCACCAAAATCGAGAAATCGTAAAAAGTGGTGAAATTTTGGATCCGAGCCCAATAAATCGGGAAAACTCGATCGGAATAGCTACTGGTAGCTTGCCGGTCACAACGCGTCGAGAATTTGCTCCGTCGGAATCCGACGAATTTTTACGGATTTACCTAGGGGTACCACTAGGAAAAATCACCAAAATCGAGAAATCGTAAAAAGTGGTGAAATTTTGGATCCGAGCCCAATAATTAGGGAAAACTCGATCGGAATAGCTACTGAAAGCATGCCGGTCACAACGCGTTGAGAATTGGCTCCGTCGAAATTTTTACGGATTTCCCTAGGTGTACCACTAGGGAAAATCACCAAAATCGAGAAATCGTAAAAAGTGGTGAAATTTTGGATCCGAGCCCAATAATTCGGGAAAACTCGATCGGAATAGCTACTGGAAGCTTGCCGGTCACAACACATCGAGAATTGGTTCCGTCGAAATTTTTACGGATTTCCCTAGGTGTACCACTAGGGAAAATCACCAAAATCGAGAAATCGTAAAAAGTGGTGAAATTTTGGATCCGAGCCCAATAATTAGGGAAAACTCGATCGGAATAGCTACTGGAAGCTTGCCGGTCACAACGCGTCGAGAATTGTCTCCGTCGGAATTCGACGAATTTTTACGGATTTCCCTAGGGGTACCACTAGGGAAAATCACCAAAATCGAGAAATCGTAAAAAGTGGTGAAATTTTGGATCCGAGCCCAATAATTAGGGAAAACTCGATCGGAATAGCTACTGGAAGCTTGCCGGTCACAACGCGTCGAGAATTGACTCCGTCGGAATCCGACGAATTTTTACGGATTTTCCTAGGGGTACCACTAGGGAAAATCACCAAAATCGAGAAATCGTAAAAAGTGGTGAAATTTTGGATCCGAGCCCAATAATTAGGATAAACTCGATCGGAATACCTACTGGAAGCTTGCCGGTCACAACGCGTCGAGAATTGGTTCCGTCGGAATCCGACGAATTTTTACGGATTTCCCTAGGGGTACCACTAGGGAAAATCACCAAAATCGAGAAATCGTAAAAAGTGGTGAAATTTTGGATCCGAGCCCAATAATTCGGGAAAACTCGATCGGAATAGCTACTGGAAGCTTGCCGGTCACAACGCGTCGAGAATTTGCTCCGTCGGAATCCGACGAATTTTTACGGATTTACCTAGGGGTACCACTAGGAAAAATCACCAAAATCGAGAAATCGTAAAAAGTGGTGAAATTTTGGATCCGAGCCCAATAATTAGGGAAAACTCGATCGGAATAGCTACTGGAAGCATGCCGGTCACAACGCGTTGAGAATTGGCTCCGTCGAAATTTTTACGGATTTCCCTAAGTGTACCACTAGGGAAAATCACCAAAATCGAGAAATCGTAAAAAGTGGTGAAATTTTGGATCCGAGCCCAATAATTCGGGAAAACTCGATCGGAATAGCTACTGGAAGCTTGCCGGTCACAACGCATCGAGAATTGGCTCCGTCGGAATTTTTATGAATTTCCCTAGGTGTACCACTAGGGAAAATCACCAAAATCGAGAAATCGTAAAAAGTGGTGAAATTTTTGATCCGAGCCCAATAATTAGGGAAAACTCGATCGGAATAGCTACAGGAAGCTTGCCGGTCACAACGCGTCGAGAATTGGCTCCGTCGGAATTCGACGAATTTTTACGGATTTCCCTAGGGGTACCACTAGGGAAAATCACCAAAATCGAGAAATCGTAAAAAGTGGTGAAATTTTGGATCCGAGCCCAATAATTTGGGAAAACTCGATCGGAATAGCTACTGGAAGCTTGCCGGTCACAACGCGTCGAGAATTGACTCCGTCGGAATCCGACGAATTTTTACGGATTTTCCTAGGGGTACCACTAGGGAAAATCACCAAAATCGAGAAATCGTAAAAAGTGGTGAAATTTTGGATCCGAGCCCAATAATTCGAGAAAACTCGATCGGAATAGCTACTGGAAGCTTGCCGGTCACAACGCGTTGAGAATTGGCTCCGTCGGAATTTTTACGGATTTCCCTAGGGGTACCACTAGGAAAAATCACCAAAATCGAGAAATCGTAAAAAGTGGTGAAATTTTGGATCCGAGCCCAATAATTAGGGAAAACTCGATCGGAATAGCTACTGGAAGCATGCCGGTCACAACGCGTTGAGAATTGGCTCCGTCGAAATTTTTACGGATTTCCCTAGGTGTACCACTAGGGAAAATCACCAAAATCGAGAAATCGTAAAAAGTGGTGAAATTTTGGATCCGAGCCCAATAATTAGGGAAACCTCGATCGGAATAGCTACTGGAAGCTTGCCGGTCACAACGCGTCGAGAATTGGCTCCGTCGGAATTCGACGAATTTTTACGGATTTCCCTAGGGGTACCACTAGGGAAAATCACCAAAATCGAGAAATCGTAAAAAGTGGTGAAATTTTGGATCCGAGCCCAATAATTAGGGAAAACTCGATCGGAATAGCTACTGGAAGCTTGCCGGTCACAACGCGTCGAGAATTGACTCCGTCGGAATCCGACGAATTTTTACGGATTTTCCTAGGGGTAGCACTAGGGAAAATCACCAAAATCGAGAAATCGTAAAAAGTGGTGAAATTTTGGATCCGAGCCCAATAATTAGGGAAAACTCGATCGGAATACCTACTGGAAGCTTGCCGGTCACAACGCGTCGAGAATTGGTTCCGTCGGAATCCGACGAATTTTTACGGATTTCCCTAGGGGTACCACTAGGGAAAATCACCAAAATCGAGAAATCGTAAAAAGTTGTGAAATTTTGGATCCGAGCCCAATAATTAGGGAAAACTCGATCGGAATAGCTACTGGAAGCTTGCCGGTCACAACGCGTCGAGAATTTGCTCCGTCGGAATCCGACGAATTTTTACGGATTTACCTAGATGTACCACTAGGAAAAATCACCAAAATCGAGAAATCGTAAAAAGTGGTGAAATTTTGGATCCGAGCCCAATAATTAGGGAAAACTCGATCGGAATAGCTACTGGAAGCATGCCGGTCACAACGCGTTGAGAATTGGCTCCGTCGAAATTTTTACGGATTTCCCTAGGTGTACCACTAGGGAAAATCACCAAAATCGAGAAATCGTAAAAAGTGGTGAAATTTTGGATCCGAGCCCAATAATTCGGGAAAACTCGATCGAAATAGCTACTGGAAGCTTGCCGGTCACAACGCATCGAGAATTGGCTCCGTCGGAATTTTTACGGATTTCCCTAGGTGTACCACTAGGGAAAATCACCAAAATCGAGAAATCGTAAAAAGTGGTGAAATTTTGGATCCGAGCCCAATAATTAGGGAAAACTCGATCGGAATAGCTACTGGAAGCTTGCCGGTCACAACGCGTCGAGAATTGGCTCCGTCGGAATTCGACGAATTTTTACGGATTTCCCTAGGGGTACCACTAGGGAAAATCACCAAAATCGAGAAATCGTAAAAAGTGGTGAAATTTTGGATCCGAGCCCAATAATTAGGGAAAACTCGATCGGAATAGCTACTGGAAGCTTGCCGGTCACAACGCGTCGAGAATTGACTCCGTCGGAATCCGACGAATTTTTACGGATTTTCCTAGGGGTACCACTAGGGAAAATCACCAAAATCGAGAAATCGTAAAAAGTGGTGAAATTTTGGATCCGAGCCCAATAATTCGAGAAAACTCGATCGGAATAGCTACTGGAAGCTTTCCGGTCACAACGCGTTGAGAATTGGCTCCGTCGGAATTTTTACGGATTTCCCTAGGGGTACCACTAGGGAAAATCACCAAAATCGAGAAATCGTAAAAAGTGGTGATATTTTGGATCCGAGCCCAATAATTCGGGAAAACTCGATCGGAATAGCTACTGGAAGCTTGCCGGTCACAACGCGTTGAGAATTGGCTCCGTCGGAATTTTTACGGATTTCCCTAGGTGTACCACTAGGGAAAATCACCAAAATCGAGAAATCGTAAAAAGTGGTGAAATTTTTGATCCGAGCCCAATAATTAGGGAAAACTCGATCGGAATAGCTACTGGAAGCTTGCCGGTCACAACACGTAGAGAATTGGCTCCGTCGGAATTTTTACGGATTTCCCTAGGGGTACCACTAGGGAAAATCACAAAAATCGAGAAATCGTAAAAAGTGGTGAAATTTTTGATCCGAGCCCAATAATTCGGGAAAACTCGATCGGAATAGCTAGTGGAAGCTTGCCGGTCACAACGCGTCGAGAATTTACTCCGTCGGAATCCGACAAATTTTTACGGATATCCCTAGGGGTACCACTAGGGAAAATCACAAAAATCGAGAAATCGTAAAAAGTGGTGAAATTTTGGATCCGAGCCCAATAATTCGGGTAAACTCGATCGGAATAGCTACTGGAAGCTTGCCGGTCACAAAGTGTCAAGAATTGGCTCCCTCGAAATTTTTACGGATTTCCCTAGGGGTACCACTAGGGAAAATCACCAAAATCGAGAAATCGTAAAAAGTGGTGAAATTTTGGATCCGAGCCTAATAATTCGGGAAAACTCGATCGGAATAGCTACTGGAAGCTTGCCGGTCACAACGCGTCGAGAATTGGCTCCGTCGGAATTCGACGAATTTTTACGGATTTCCCTAGGTGTACCACTAGGGAAAATCACCAAAATCGAGAAATCGTAAAAAGTGGTGAAATTTTGGATCCGAGCCTAATAATTAGGGAAAACTCGATCGGAATAGCTACTGGAAGCATGCCGGTCACAACGCGTTGAGAATTGGCTCCGTCGAAATTTTTACGGATTTCCCTAGGTGTACCACTAGGGAAAATCACCAAAATCGAGAAATCGTAAAAAGTGGTTAAATTTTGGATCCGAGCCCAATAATTAGGGAAAACTCGATCGGAATAGCTACTGGAAGCTTGCCGGTCACAACGCGTCGAGAATTGGCTCCGTCGGAATCCGACGAATTTTTACGGATTTCCCTAGGGGTACCACTAGGGAAAATCACCAAAATCGAGAAATCGTAAAAAGTGGTGAAATTTTGGATCCGAGCCCAATAATTAGGGAAAACTCGATCGGAATAGCTACTGGAAGCTTGCCGGTCACAACACGTCGAGAATTGGCTCCGTCGGAATTTTTACGGATTTTCCTAGGGGTACCACTAGGGAAAATCACCAAAATCGAGAAATCGTAAAAAGTGGTGAAATTTTGGATCCGAGCCCAATAATTCAGGAAAACTCGATCGGAATAGCTACTGGAAGCTTGCCGGTCACAACGCGTTGAGAATTGGCTCCGTCGAAATTTTTACGGATTTTCCTAGGGGTACCACTAGGGAAAATCACCAAAATCGAGAAATCGTAAAAAGTGGTGAAATTTTCGATCCGAGCCCAATAATTCGGGAAAACTCGATCGGAATAGCTACTGGAAGCTTGCCGGTCACAACGCGTTAAGAATTGGCTCCGTCGGAATTTTTACGGATTTCCCTAGGGGTACCACTAGGGAAAATCACCAAAATCGAGAAATCGTAAAAAGTGGTGAAATTTTGGATCCGAGCCCAATAATTCGGGAAAACTCGATCGGAATAGCTACTGGAAGCTTGCCGGTCACAACGCGTTGAGAATTGGCTCCGTCGGAATTTTTACGGATTTCCCTAGGTGTACCACTAGGGAAAATCACCAAAATCGATAAATCGTAAAAAGTGGTGAAATTTTTGATCCGAGCCCAATAATTCAGGAAAACTCGATCGGAATAGCTACTGGAAGCTTGCCGGTCACAACGCGTTGAGAATTGGCTCCGTCGAAATTTTTACGGATTTCCCTAGGGGTACCACTAGGGAAAATCACCAAAATCGAGAAATCGTAAAAAGTGGTGAAATTTTGGATCCGAGCCCAATAATTAGGGAAAACTCGATCGGAATAGCTACTGGAAGCTTGCCGGTCACAACGCGTCGAGAATTGGTTCCGTCGGAATCCGACGAATTTTTACGGATTTCCCTAGGGGTACCACTAGGGAAAATCACCAAAATCGAGAAATCGTAAAAAGTGGTGAAATTTTGGATCCGAGCCCAATAATTCGGGAAAACTCGATCGGAATAGCTACTGGAAGCTTGCCGGTCACAACGCGTCGAGAATTTGCTCCGTCGCAATCCGACGAATTTTTACGGATTTACCTAGGGGTACCACTAGGGAAAATCACCAAAATCGAGAAATCGTAAATAGTGGTGAAATTTTGGATCCGAGCCCAATAATTAGGGAAAACTCGATCGGACTAGCTACTGGAAGCATGCCGGTCACAACGCGTGGAGAATTGGCTCCGTCGGAATTTTTACGGATTTCCCTAGGTGTACCACTAGGGAAAATCACCAAAATCGAGAAATCGTAAAAAGTGGTGAAATTTTGGATACGAGCCCAATAATTCGGGAAAACTCGATCGGAATAGCTACTGGAAGCTTACCGGTCACAACACGTCGAGAATTGGCTCCGTCGGAATTTTTACGGATTTCCCTAGGGGTACCACTAGGGAAAATCACAAAAATCGAGAAATCGTAAAAAGTGGTGAAATTTTGGATCCGAGCCCAATAATTCGGGAAAACTCGATCGGAATAGCTACTGGAAGCTTGCCGGTCACAACGCGTTGAGAATTGGCTCTGTCGGAATTTTTACGGATTTCCCTAGGTGTACCACTAGGGAAAATCACCAAAATCGAGAAATCGTAAAAAGTGGTGAAATTTTGGATCCGAGCCCAATAGTTAGGGAAAACTCGATCGGAATAGCTACTGGAAGCTTGCCGGTCACAACGCGTCGAGAATTGGCTCCGTCGGAATTTGACGAATTTTTACGGATTTCCCTAGGGGTACCACTAGGGAAAATCACCAAAATCGAGAAATCGTAAAAAGTGGTGAAATTTTGGATCCGAGCCCATTAATTCGGGAAAACTCGATCGGAATAGCTACTAGAAGCTTGCCGGTCAAAACGCGTCGAGAATTT
This sequence comes from Excoecaria cochinchinensis, assembly GCA_947683425.1. Lineage (NCBI taxonomy): Eukaryota > Viridiplantae > Streptophyta > Magnoliopsida > Malpighiales > Euphorbiaceae > Excoecaria > Excoecaria cochinchinensis. Next base: position 290,060 of record CANTUQ010000237.1, read on the forward strand.
GCTCCGTCGGAATCCGACGAATTTTTACGGATTTACCTAGGGGTACCACTAGGGAAAATCACCAAAATCGAGAAATCGTAAAAAGTGGTTAAATTTTGGATCCGATCCCAATAATTCGGGAAAAATCGATCGGAATAGCTACTGGAGGCATGCCGGTCACAACGCGCCGAGAATTGGCTCGGTCGGAATCCGACGAATTTTTACGGATTTCCCTAGGGGTACCACTAGGGAAAATCACCAAAATCGAGAAATCGTAAAAAGTGGTGAAGTTTTGGATCCGAGCCCAATAATTAGGGAAAACTAGATCGGAATAGCTACTGGAAGCTTGCCGGTCACAACGCGTCGAGAATTGACTCCGTCGGAATCCGACGAATGTTTACGGATTTTCCTAGGGGTACCACTAGGGAAAATCACCAAAATCGAGAAATCGTAAAAAGTGGTGAAATTTTGGATCCGAGCCCAATAATTAGGGAAAACTCGATCGGAATAGCTACTGGAAGCTTGCCGGTCACAACGCGTCGAGAATTGGTTCCGTCGGAATCCGACGAATTTTTACGGATTTCCCTAGGGGTACCACTAGGAAAAATCACCAAAATCGAGAAATCGTAAAAAGTGGTGAAATTTTGGATCCGAGCCCAATAATTCGGGAAAACTCGATCGGAATAGCTACTGGAAGCTTGCCGGTCACAACGCGTCGAGAATTTGCTCCGTCGGAATCCGACAAATTTTTACGGATTTACCTAGGGGTACCACTAGGGAAAATCACCAAAATCGAGAAATCGTAAAAAGTGGTGAAATTTTGGATCCGAGCCCAATAATTCGGGAAAACTCGATCGGAATAGCTACTGGAAGCTTGCCGGTCACAACGCGTTGAGAATTGGCTCCGTTGGAATTTTTACGGATTTCCCTAGGTGTACCACTAGGGAAAATCACCAAAATCGAGAAATCGTAAAAAGTGGTGAAATTTTTGAACCGAGACCAATAATTCGGGAAAACTCGATTGGAATAGCTACTGGAAGCTTGCCGGTCACAACGCGTCGAGAATTGGCTCCGTCGAAATCCGATGAAATTTTACGGATTTCCCTAGGGGTACCACTAGGGAAAATCACAAAAATCGAGAAATCGTAAAAAGTGGTGAAATTTTGGATCCGAGCCCAATAATTAGGGAAAACTCGATCGGAATAGCTACTGGAAGCTTGCCGGTCACAACGCGTCGAGAATTGGCTCCGTCGGAATTCGACGAATTTTTACGGATTTCCCTCGGGGTACCAGTAGGGAAAATCACCAAAATCGAGAAATCGTAAAAAGTGGTGAAATTTTGGATCCGAGCCCAATAATTCGGGAAAACTCGATCGGAATAGCTACTGGAAGCTTGCCGGTCACAACGCATTGAGAATTGGCTCCGTCGGAATTTTTACGGATTTCCCTAGGGGTACCACTAGGGAAAATCACCAAAATCGAGAAATCGTAAAAAGTGGTGAAATTATGGATCCGAGCCCAATAATTCGGGAAAACTCGATCGGAATAGCTACTGGAAGCTTGCCGGTCACAACGCGTTGAGAATTGGCTCCGTCGGAATTTTTACGGATTTTCCTAGGGGTACCACTAGGGAAAATCACCAAAATCGAGAAATCGTAAAAAGTGGTGAAATTTTGGATCCGAGCCCAATAATTCAGGAAAACTCGATCGGAATAGCTACTGGAAGCTTGCCGGTCACAACGCGTTGAGAATTGGCTCCGTCGAAATTTTTACGGATTTTCCTAGGGGTACCACTAGGGAAAATCACCAAAATCGAGAAATCGTAAAAAGTGGTGAAATTTTCGATCCGAGCCCAATAATTCGGGAAAACTCGATCGGAATAGCTACTGGAAGCTTGCCGGTCACAACGCGTTAAGAATTGGCTCCGTCGGAATTTTTACGGATTTCCCTAGGGGTACCACTAGGGAAAATCACCAAAATCGAGAAATCGTAAAAAGTGGTGAAATTTTGGATCCGAGCCCAATAATTCGGGAAAACTCGATCGGAATAGCTACTGGAAGCTTGCCGGTCACAACGCGTTGAGAATTGGCTCCGTCGGAATTTTTACGGATTTCCCTAGGTGTACCACTAGGGAAAATCACCAAAATCGATAAATCGTAAAAAGTGGTGAAATTTTTGATCCGAGCCCAATAATTCAGGAAAACTCGATCGGAATAGCTACTGGAAGCTTGCCGGTCACAACGCGTTGAGAATTGGCTCCGTCGAAATTTTTACGGATTTCCCTAGGGGTACCACTAGGGAAAATCACCAAAATCGAGAAATCGTAAAAAGTGGTGAAATTTTGGATCCGAGCCCAATAATTAGGGAAAACTCGATCGGAATAGCTACTGGAAGCTTGCCGGTCACAACGCGTCGAGAATTGGTTCCGTCGGAATCCGACGAATTTTTACGGATTTCCCTAGGGGTACCACTAGGGAAAATCACCAAAATCGAGAAATCGTAAAAAGTGGTGAAATTTTGGATCCGAGCCCAATAATTCGGGAAAACTCGATCGGAATAGCTACTGGAAGCTTGCCGGTCACAACGCGTCGAGAATTTGCTCCGTTGGAATTTTTACGGATTTCCCTAGGTGTACCACTAGGGAAAATCACCAAAATCGAGAAATCGTAAAAAGTGGTGAAATTTTTGAACCGAGACCAATAATTCGGGAAAACTCGATTGGAATAGCTACTGGAAGCTTGACGGTCACAACGCGTTGAGAATTGGCTCCGTCGGAATTTTTACGGATTTTCCTAGGTGTACCACTAGGGAAAATCACCAAAATCGAGAAATCGTAAAAAGTGGTGAAATTTTGGATCCGAGCCCAATAATTCAGGAAAACTCGATCGGAATAGCTACTGGAAGCTTGCCGGTCACAACGCGTTGAGAATTGGCTCCGTCGAAATTTTTACGGATTTTCCTAGGGGTACCACTAGGGAAAATCACCAAAATCGAGAAATCGTAAAAAGTGGTGAAATTTTCGATCCGAGCCCAATAATTCGGGAAAACTCGATCGGAATAGCTACTGGAAGCTTGCCGGTCACAACGCGTTAAGAATTGGCTCCGTCGGAATTTTTACGGATTTCCCTAGGGGTACCACTAGGGAAAATCACCAAAATCGAGAAATCGTAAAAAGTGGTGAAATTTTGGATCCGAGCCCAATAATTCGGGAAAACTCGATCGGAATAGCTACTGGAAGCTTGCCGGTCACAACGCGTTGAGAATTGGCTCCGTCGGAATTTTTACGGATTTCCCTAGGTGTACCACTAGGGAAAATCACCAAAATCGATAAATCGTAAAAAGTGGTGAAATTTTTGATCCGAGCCCAATAATTCAGGAAAACTCGATCGGAATAGCTACTGGAAGCTTGCCGGTCACAACGCGTTGAGAATTGGCTCCGTCGGAATTTTTACGGATTTCCCTAGGGGTACCACTAGGGAAAATCACCAAAATCGAGAAATCGTAAAAAGTGGTGAAATTTTGGATCCGAGCCCAATAATTAGGGAAAACTCGATCGGAATAGCTACTGGAAGCTTGCCGGTCACAACGCGTCGTGAATTGATTCCGTCGGAATACGACGAATTTTTACGGATTTCCCTAGGGGTACCACTAAGGAAAATCACCAAAATCGAGAAATCGTAAAAAGTGGTAAAATTTTGGATCCGAGCCCAATAATTAGGGAAAACTCGATCGGAATAGCTACTGGAAGCATGCCGGTCACAACGCGTTGAGAATTGGCTCCGTCGAAATTTTTACGGATTTCCCTAGGTGTACCACTAGGGAAAATCACCAAAATCGAGAAATCGTAAAAAGTGGTGAAATTTTGGATCCGAGCCCAATAATTCTGGAAAACTCGATCGGAATAGCTACTGGAAGCTTGCCGGTCACAACGCATCGAGAATTGGCTCCGTCGGAATTTTTACGGATTTCCCTAGGTGTACCACTAGGGAAAATCACCAAAATCGAGAAATCGAAAAAAGTGGTGAAATTTTGGATCCGAGCCCAATAATTCGATAAAACTCGATCGGAATAGCTACTGGAAGCTTGCCGGTCACAACACGTCGAGAATTGGCTCCGTCGGAATTTTTACGGATTTCCCTAGGGGTACCACTAGGGAAAATCACAAAAATCGAGAAATCGTAAAAAGTGGTGAAATTTTGGATCCGAGCCCAATAATTCGGGAAAACTCGATCGGAATAGCTACTGGAAGCTTGCCGGTCACAACGCGTTGAGAATTGGCTCTGTCGGAATTTTTACGGATTTCCCTAGGTGTACCACTAGGGAAAATCACCAAAATCGAGAAATCGTAAAAAGTGGTGAAATTTTGGATCCGAGCCCAATAATTAGGGAAAACTCGATCGGAATAGCTACTGGAAGCTTGCCGGTCACAACGCATCGAGAATTGGCTCCGTCGGAATTTGACGAATTTTTACGGATTTCCCTAGGGGTACCACTAGGGAAAATCACCAAAATCGAGAAATCGTAAAAAGTGGTGAAATTTTGGATCCGAGCCCAATAATTCGGGAAAACTCGATCGGAATAGCTACTGGAAGCTTGCCGGTCAAAACGCGTCGAGAATTTGCTCCGTCGAAATCCGACGAATTTTTACGGATTTACCTAGGGGTACCACTAGGGAAAATCACCAAAATCGAGAAATCGTAAAAAGTGGTGAAATTTTGGATCCGAGCCCAATAATTGAGGAAAACTCGATCGGAATAGCTACTGGAAGCTTGCCGGTCACAACGCGTCGAGAATTGGCTCCGTCGGAATCCGACGAATTTTTACGGATTTCCCTAGGGTACCACTAGGGAAAATCACCAAAATCGAGAAATCGTAAAAAGTGGTGAAATTTTGGATCCGAGCCCAATAATTGAGGAAAACTCGATCGGAATAGCTACTGGAAGCTTGCCGGTCACAACGCGTCGAGAATTGGCTCCGTCGGAATCCGACGAATTTTTACGGATTTCCCTAGGGTACCACTAGGGAAAATCACCAAAATCGAGAAATCGTAAAAAGTGGTGAAATTTTGGATCCGAGCCCAATAATTCTGGAAAACTCGATCGGAATAGCTACTGGAAGCTTGCCGGTCACAACGCGTCGAGAATTGGCTCCGTCGGAATCCGACGAATTTTTATGGATTTCCCTAGGGGTACCACTAGGAAAAATCACCAAAATCAAGAAATCGTAAAAAGTGGTGAAATTTTGGATCCGAGCCCAATAATTCGGGAAAACTCGATCAGAATAGCTACTGGAAGCTTGCCGGTCACACCGCGTCGAGAATTGGCTACGTCGGAATTCGACGAATTTTTACGGATTTCCCTAGGGGTACCACTAGGAAAAATCACCAAAATCGAGAAATCGTAAAAAGTGGTGAAATTTTGGATCCGAGCCCAATAATTAGGGAAAACTTGATCGGAATAGCTACTGGAAGCTTGCCGGTCACAACACGTCGAGAATTGGCTCCGTCGGAATTTTTACGGATTTTCCTAGGGGTACCACTAGGGAAAATCACCAAAATCGAGAAATCGTAAAAAGTGGTGAAATTTTGGATCCGAGCCCAATAATTCGGGAAAACTCGATCGGAATAGCTACTGGAAGCTTGCCGGTCACAACGCGTTGAGAATTGGCTCCGTCGAAATTTTTACGGATTTCCCTAGGGGTACCACTAGGGAAAATCACCAAAATCGAGAAATCGTAAAAAGTGGTGAAATTTTCGATCCGAGCCCAATAATTCGGGAAAACTCGATCGGAATAGCTACTGGAAGCTTGCCGGTCACAATGCGTTGAGAATTGGCTCCGTCGGAATTTTTACGGATTTCCCTAGGTGTATCACTAGGGAAAATCACCAAAATCGAGAAATCGTAAAAAGTGGTGAAATTTTTGTTCCGAGCCCAATAATTCGGGAAAACTCGATTGGAATAGCTACTGGAAGCTTGCCGGTCACAACGCGTCGAGAATTGGCTCCGTCGGAATCCGACGAAATTTTACGGATTTCCCTAGGGGTACCACTAGGGAAAATCACCAAAATCGAGAAATCGTAAAAAGTGGTGAAATTTTGGATCCGAGCCCAATAATTAGGGAAAACTCGATCGGAATAGCTACTGGAAGTTTGCCGGTCACAACGCGTCGAGAATTGGCTCCGTCGGAATCCGATGAATTTTTACGGATTTCCCTAGGGGTACCACTAGGAAAAATCACCAAAATCGAGAAATCGTAAAAAGTGGTGAAATTTTTGATCCGGGCCCAATAATTAGGGAAAACTCGATCGGAATAGCTACTGGAAGCTTGCCGGTCACAACGCGTGGAGAATTGGCTCCGTCGGAATTCGACGAATTTTTACGGATTTCCCTAGGGGTACCACTAGGGAAAATCACCAAAATCGAGAAATCGTAACAAGTGGTGAAATTTTGGATCCGAGCCCAATAATTCGGGAAAACTCGATCGGAATAGCTACTGGAAGCTTTCCGGTCACAACGCGTCGAGAATTTGCTCCGTCGGAATCCGACGAATTTTTACGGATTTACCTAGGGGTACCACTAGGGAAAATCACCAAAATCGAGAAATCGTAAAAAGTGGTTAAATTTTGGATCCGAGCGCAATAATTCGGAAAAAATCGATCGGAATAGCTACTGGAAGCATGCCGGTCACAACGCGTCGAGAATTGGCTCGGTCGGAATCCGACGAATTTTTACGGATTTCCCTAGGGGTACCACTAGGGAAAATCACCAAAATCGAGAAATCGTAAAAAGTGGTGAAGTTTTGGATCCGAGCCCAATAATTAGGGAAAACTCGATCGGAATAGCTACTGGAAGCTTGCCGGTCACAACGCGTCGAGTATTGACTCCGTCGGAATCCGACGAATTTTTACAGATTTTCCTAGGGGTACCACTAGGGAAAATCACCAAAATCGAGAAATCGTAAAAAGTGGTGAAATTTTGGATCCGAGCCCAATAATTAGGGAAAACTCGATCGGAATACCTACTGGAAGCTTGCCGGTCACAACGCGTCGAGAATTGGTTCCGTCGGAATCCGACGAATTTTTACGGATTTCCCTAGGGGTACCACTAGGGAAAATCACCAAAATCGAGAAATCGTAAAAAGTGGTGAAATTTTGGATCCGAGCCCAATAATTCGGGAAAACTCGATCGGAATAGCTACTGGAAGCCTGCCGGTCACAACGCGTCGAGAATTGGCTCCGTCGGAATCCGACGAATTTTTACGGATTTCCCTAGGGTACCACTAGGGAAAATCACCAAAATCGAGAAATCGTAAAAAGTGGTGAAATTTTGGATCCGAGCCCAATAATTCTGGAAAACTCGATCGGAATAGCTACTGGAAGCTTGCCGGTCACAACGCGTCGAGAATTGGCTCCGTCGGAATCCGACGAATTTTTACGGATTTCCCTAGGGGTACCACTAGGAAAAATCACCAAAATCGAGAAATCGTAAAAAGTGGTGAAATTTTGGATCCGAGCCAAATAATTCGGGAAAACTCGATCAGAATAGCTACTGGAAGCTTGCCGGTCACAACGCGTCGAGAATTGGCTCCGTCGGAATTCGACGAATTTTTACGGATTTCCCTAGGGGTACCACTAGGAAAAATCAGCAAAATCGAGAAATCGTAAAAAGTGGTGAAATTTTGGATCCGAGCCCAATAATTCAGGAAAACTCGATCGGAATAGCTACTGGAAGCTTGCCGGTCACAACGCGTCGAGAATTGGCTCCGTCGGAATCCGACGAATTTTTACGGATTTCCCTAGGGGTACCACTAGGGAAAATCACCAAAATCGAGAAATCGTAAAAAGTGGTGAAATTTTGGATCCGAGCCCAATAATTCGGGAAAACTCGATCGGAATAGCTACTGGAAGCTTGCCGGTCACAACGCATCGAGAATTGGCTCCGTCAGAATCCGACGAATTTTTACGGATTTCCCTAGAGTACCACTAGGGAAAATCACCAAAATCGAGAAATCGTAAAAAGTGGTGAAATTTTGGATCCGAGCCCAATAATTCTGGAAAACTCGATCGGAATAGCTACTGGAAGCTTGCCGGTCACAACGCGTCGAGAATTGGCTCCGTCGGAATCCGACGAATTTTTACGGATTTCCCTAGGGTACCACTAGGGAAAATCACCAAAATCGAGAAATCGTAAAAAGTGGTGAAATTTTGGATCCGAGCCCAATAATTCTGGAAAACTCGATCGGAATAGCTACTGGAAGCTTGCCGGTCACAACGCGTCGAGAATTGGCTCCGTCGGAATCCGACGAATTTTTACGGATTTTCCTAGGGGTACCACTAGGGAAAATCACCAAAATCGAGAAATCGTAAAAAGTGGTGAAATTTTGGATCCGAGCCCAATAATTAGGAAAAACTCGATCGGAATAGCTACTGGAAGCTTGCCGGTCACAACGCGTCGAGAATTGGCTCCGTCGGAATTCGACGAATTTTTACGGATTTCCCTAGGGGTACCACTAGGGAAAATCACCAAAATCGAGAAATCGTAAAAAGTGGTGAAATTTTGGATCCGAGCCCAATAATTCAGGAAAACTCGATCGGAATAGCTACTGGAAACTTGCCGGTCAAACCGCGTTGAGAATTGGCTCCGTCGGAATTTTTACGGATTTCCCTAGGGGTACCACTAGGGAAAATCACCAAAATCGAGAAATCGTAAAAGGTGGTGTAATTTTGGATCCGAGCCCAATAATTCGGGAAAACTCGATCGGAATAGCTACTGGAAGCTTGCCGGTCACAACGCGTTGAGAATTGGCTCCGTCGGAATTTTTACGGATTTCCCTAGGTGTACCACTAGGGAAAATCACCAAAATCGAGAAATCGTAAAAAGTGATGAAATTTTTGATCCGAGCCCAATAATTCAGGAAAACTCGATCGGAATAGCTACTGGAAGCTTGCCGGTCACAACGCGTTGAGAATTGGCTCCGTCGAAATTTTTACGGATTTCCCTAGGGGTACCACTAGGGAAAATCACCAAAATCGAGAAATCGTAAAAAGTGGTGAAATTTTGGATCCGAGCCCAATAATTAGGGAAAACTCGATCGGAATAGCTACTGGAAGCTTGCCGGTCACAACGCGTCGAGAATTGGTTCCGTCGGAATTCGACGAATTTTTACGGATTTCCCTAGGGGTACCACTAGGGAAAATCACCAAAATCGAGAAATCGTAAAAAGTGGTGAAATTTTGGATCCGAGCCCAATAATTCGGGAAAACTCGATCGGAATAGCTACTGGAAGCTTGCCGGTCACAACGCGTCGAGAATTTGCTCCGTCGGAATTCGACGAATTTTTACGGATTTACCTAGGGGTACCACTAGGGAAAATCACCAAAATCGAGAAATCGTAAAATGTGGTGAAATTTTGGATCCGAGCCCAATAATTAGGGAAAACTCGATCGGACTAGCTACTGGAAGCATGCCGGTCACAACGCGTTGAGAATTGGCTCCGTCGGAATTTTTACGGATTTCCCTAGGTGTACCACTAGGGAAAATCACCAAAATCGAGAAATCGTAAAAAGTGGTGAAATTTTGGATCCGAGCCCAATAATTCGGGAAAACTCGATTGGAATAGCTACTGGAAGCTTGCCGGTCACAACACGTCGAGAATTGGCTCCGTCGGAATTTTTACGGATTTCCCTAGGGGTACCACTAGGGAAAATCACAAAAATCGAGAAATCGTAAAAAGTGGTGAAATTTTGGATCCGAGCCCAATAATTCGGGAAAACTCGATCGAAATAGCTACTGGAAGCTTGCCGGTCACAACTCGTTGAGAATTGGCTCAGTCGGAATTTTTACGGATTTCCCTAGTTGTACCACTAGGGAAAATCACCAAAATCGAGAAATCGTAAAAAGTGGTGAAATTTTGGATCCGAGCCCAATAATTAGGGAAAACTCGATCGGAATAGCTACTGGAAGCATGCCGGTCACAACGCATTGAGAATTGGCTCCGTCGGAATTTTTACGGATTTCCCTAGGTGTACCACTAGGGAAAATCACCAAAATCGAGAAATCGTAAAAAGTGGTGAAATTTTGGATCCGAGCCCAATAATTCGGGAAAACTCGATCGGAATAGCTAGTGGAAGCTTGCCGGTCACAACACGTCGAGAATTGGCTCCGTCGGAATTTTTACGGATTTCCCTAGGGGTACCACTAGGGAAAATCACCAAAATCGAGAAATCGTAAAAAGTGGTGAAATTTTGGATCCGAGCCAAATAATTCGGGAAAACTCGATCGGAATAGCTACTGGAAGCTTGCCGGTCACAACGCGTTGAGAATTGTCTCCGTCGGAATTTTTACGGATTTCCCTAGGTGTACCACTAGGGAAAATCACCAAAATCGAGAAATCGTAAAAAGTGGTGAAATTTTTGATCCGAGCCCAATAATTAGGGAAAACTCGATTGGAATAGCTACTGGAAGCTTGCCGGTCACAACGCGTCGAGAATTGGCTCCGTCGGAATCCGACAAAATTTTACGGATTTCCCTAGGGGTACCACTAGGGAAAATCACCAAAATCGAAAAATCGTAAAAAGTGGTGAAATTTTGGATCTGAGCCCAATAATTAGGGAAAACTCGATCGGAATAGCTACTGGAAGCTTGCCGGTCACAACGCCTCGAGAATTGGCTCCGTCGGAATTCGACGAATTTTTACGGATTTCCCTAGGGGTACCACTAGGGAAAATCACCAAAATCGAGAAATCGTAAAAAGTGGTGAAATTTTGGATCCGAGCCCAATAATTCAGGAAAACTCGATCGGAATAGCTACTGGAAACTTGCCGGTCACAACGCGTTGAGAATTGGCTCCGTCGGAATTTTTACGGATTTCCCTAGGGGTACCACTAGGAAAAATCACCAAAATCGAGAAATCGTAAAAAGTGGTGAAATTTTGGATCCGAGCCCAATAATTCAGGAAAACTCGATCGGAATAGCTACTGGAAACTTGCCGGTCACAACGCGTTGAGAATTGGCTCCGTCGGAATTTTTACGGATTTCCCTAGGGTACCACTAGGGAAAATCCCAAAAATCGAGAAATCGTAAAAAGTGGTGAAATTTTGGATCCGAGCCCAATAATTAGGAAAAACTCGATCGGACTAGCTACTGGAAGCATGCCGGTCACAACGCGTTGAGAATTGGCTCCGTCGAAATTTTTACGGATTTCCCTAGGTGTACCACTAGGGAAAATCACCAAAATCGAGAAATCGTAAAAAGTGGTGAAATTTTGGATCCGAGCCCAATAATTCGGGAAAACTCGATCGGAATAGCTACTGGAAGCTTGCCGGTCACAACACGTCGAGAATTGGCTCCGTCGGAATTTTTACGGATTTCCCTAGGGGTACCACTAGGGAAAATCACCAAAATCGAGAAATCGTAAAAAGTGGTGAAATTTTGGATCCGAGCCCAATAATTCGGGAAAACTCGATCGGAATAGCTACTGGAAGCTTGCCGGTCACAACGCGTTGAGAATTGGCTCTGTCGGAATTTTTACGGATTTCCCTAGTTGTACCACTAGGGAAAATCACCAAAATCGAGAAATCGTAAAAAGTGGTGAAATTTTGGATCCGAGCCCAATAATTAGGGAAAACTCGATCGGAATAGCTACTGGAAGTATGCCGGTCACAACGCGTTGAGAATTGGCTCCGTCGGAATTTTTACGGATTTCCCTAGGTGTACCACTAGGGAAAATCACAAAAATCGAGAAATCGTAAAAAGTGGTGAAATTTTGGATCCGAGCCCAATAATTCGGGAAAACTCGATCGGAATAGCTACTGGAAGCTTGCCGGTCACAACGCGTTGAGAATTGGCTCTGTCGGAATTTTTACGGATTTCCCTAGTTGTACCACTAGGGAAAATCACCAAAATCGAGAAATCGTAAAAAGTGGTGAAATTTTGGATCCGAGCCCAATAATTAGGGAAAACTCGATCGGAATAGCTACTGGAAGTATGCCGGTCACAACGCGTTGAGAATTGGCTCCGTCGGAATTTTTACGGATTTCCCTAGGTGTACCACTAGGGAAAATCACCAAAATCGAGAAATCGTAAAAAGTGGTGAAATTTTGGATCCGAGCCCAATAATTCGGGAAAACTCGATCGGAATAGCTACTGGAAGCTTACCGGTCACAACACGTCGAGAATTGGATGCGTCGGAATTTTTACGGATTTCCCTAGGGGTACCACTAGGGAAAATCACCAAAATCGAGAAATCGTAAAAAGTGGTGAAATTTTGGATCCGAGCCAAATAATTCGGGAAAACTCGATCGGAATAGCTACTGGAAGCTTGCCGGTCACAACGCGTTGAGAATTGTCTCCGTCAGAATTTTTACGGATTTCCCTAGGTGTACCACTAGGGAAAATCACCAAAATCGAGAAATCGTAAAAAGTGGTGAAATTTTTGATCCGAGCCCAATAATTAGGGAAAACTAGATTGGAATAGCTACTGGAAGCTTACCGGTCACAACGCGTCGAGAATTGGCTCCGTCGGAATCCGACGAAATTTTACGGATTTCCCTAAGGGTACCACTAGGGAAAATCACCAAAATCGAGAAATCGTAAAAAGTGGTGAAATTTTGGATCCGAGCCCAATAATTAGGGAAAACTCGATCGGAATAGCTACTGGAAGCTTGCCGGTCACAACGCGTCGAGAATTGGCTCCGTCGGAATTCGACGAATTTTTACGGATTTCCCTAGGGGTACCACTAGGGAAAATCACCAAAATCGAGAAATCGTAAAAAGTGGTGAAATTTTGGATCCGAGCCTAATAATTCAGGAAAACTCGATCGGAATAGCTACTGGAAACTTGCCGGTCACAACGCGTTGAGAATTGGCTCCGTCGGAATTTTTACGGATTTCCCTAGGGGTACCACTAGGAAAAATCACCAAAATCGAGAAATCGTAAAAAGTGGTGAAATTTTGGATCCGAGCCCAATAATTCAGGAAAACTCGATTGGAATAGCTACTGGAAACTTGCCGGTCACAACGCGTTGAGAATTGGCTCCGTCGGAATTTTTACGGATTTCCCTAGGGGTACCACTAGGAAAAATCACCAAAATCGAGAAATCGTAAAAAGTGGTGAAATTTTGGATCCGAGCCCAATAATTCAGGAAAACTCGATCGGAATAGCTACTGGAAACTTGCCGGTCACAACGCGTTGAGAATTGGCTCCGTCGGAATTTTTACGGATTTCCCTAGGGGTACCACTAGGGAAAATCACCAAAATCGAGAAATCGTAAAAAGTGGTGAAATTTTGGATCCGAGCCCAATAATTAGGGAAAACTCGATCGGAATAGCTACTGGAAGCTTGCCGGTCACAACGCGTCGAGAATTGGCTCCGTCGGAATTCGACGAATTTTTACGGATTTCCCTAGGGGTACCACTAGGGAAAATCACCGAAATCGAGAAATCGTAAAAAGTGGTAAAATTTTGGATCCGAGCCCAATAATTAGGGAAAACTCGATCGGAATAGCTACTGGAAGCTTGCCGGTCACAACGCGTCGAGAATTGGCTCCGTCGGAATTCGACGAATTTTTACGGATTTCCTTAGGGGTACCACTAGGGAAAATCACCAAAATCGAGAAATCGTAAAAAGTGGTGAAATTTTGGATCCGAGCCCAATAATTAGGGAAAACTCGATCGGAATAGCTACTGGAAGCTTGCCGGTCACAACGCGTCGAGAATTGACTCCGTCGGAATCCGACGAATTTTTACGGATTTTCCTAGGGGTACCACTAGGGAAAATCACCAAAATCGAGAAATCGTAAAAAGTTGTGAAATTTTAGATCCGAGCCCAATAATTCGAGAAAACTCGATCGGAATAGCTACTGGAAGCTTGCCGGTCACAACGCGTTGAGAATTGGCTCCGTCGGAATTTTTACGGATTTCCCTAGGGGTACCACTAGGGAAAATCACAAAATTCGAGAAATCGTAAAAAGTGGTGAAATTTTTGTTCCGAGCCCAATAATTCGGGAAAACTCGATCGGAATAGCTAGTGGAAGCTTGCCGGTCACAACGCGTCGAGAATTTGCTCCGTCGGAATCCGACAAATTTTTACGGATATCCCTAGGGGTACCACTAGGGAAAATCACAAAAATCGAGAAATCGTAAAAAGTGGTGAAATTTTGGATCCGAGCCCAATAATTCGGGTAAACTCGATCGGAATAGCTACTGGAAGCTTGCCGGTCACAAAGCGTCGAGAATTGGCTCCGTCGAAATTTTTACGGATTTCCCTAGGGGTACCACTAGGGAAAATCACCAAAATCGAGAAATCGTAAAAAGTGGTGAAATTTTGGATCCGAGCCTAATAATTCGGGAAAACTCGATCGGAATAGCTACTGGAAGCTTGCCGGTCACAACGCGTCGAGAATTGGCTCCGTCGGAATTCGACGAATTTTTACGGATTTCCCTAGGTGTACCACTAGGGAAAATCACCAAAATCGAGAAATCGTAAAAAGTGGTGAAATTTTGGATCCGAGCCCAATAATTAGGGAAAACTCGATCGGAATAGCTACTGGAAGCATGCCGGTCACAACGCGTTGAGAATTGGCTCCGTCGAAATTTTTACGGATTTCCCTAGGTGTACCACTAGGGAAAATCACCAAAATCGAGAAATCGTAAAAAGTGGTGAAATTTTGGATCCGAGCCCAATAATTAGGGAAAACTCGATCGGAATAGCTACTGGAAGCTTGCCGGTCACAACGCGTCGAGAATTGGCTCCGTCGGAATCCGACGAATTTTTACGGATTTCCCTAGGGGTACCACTAGGGAAAATCACCAAAATCGAGAAATCGTAAAAAGTGGTGAAATTTTGGATCCGAGCCCAATAATTAGGGAAAACTCGATCGGAATAGCTACTGGAAGCTTGCCGGTCACAACACGTCGAGAATTGGCTCCGTCGGAATTTTTACGGATTTCCCTAGGGGTACCACTAGGGAAAATCACCAAAATCGAGAAATCGTAAAAAGTGGTGAAATTTTGGATCCGAGCCCAATAATTTAGGAAAACTCGATCGGAATAGCTACTGGAAGCTTGCCGGTCACAACGCGTTGAGAATTGGCTCCGTCGAAATTTTTACGGATTTTCCTAGGGGTACCACTAGGGAAAATCACCAAAATCGAGAAATCGTAAAAAGTGGTGAAATTTTCGATCCGAGCCCAATAATTCGGGAAAACTCGATCGGAATAGCTACTGGAAGCTTGCCGGTCACAACGCGTTAAGAATTGGCTCCGTCGGAATTTTTACGGATTTCCCTAGGGGTACCACTAGGGAAAATCACCAAAATCGAGAAATCGTAAAAAGTGGTGAAATTTTGGATCCGAGCCCAATAATTCGGGAAAACTCGATCGGAATAGCTACTGGAAGCTTGCCGGTCACAACGCGTTGAGAATTGGCTCCGTCGGAATTTTTACGGATTTCCCTAGGTGTACCACTAGGGAAAATCACCAAAATCGATAAATCGTAAAAAGTGGTGAAATTTTTGATCCGAGCCCAATAATTCAGGAAAACTCGATCGGAATAGCTACTGGAAGCTTGCCGGTCACAACGCGTTGAGAATTGGCTCCGTCGAAATTTTTACGGATTTCCCTAGGGGTACCACTAGGGAAAATCACCAAAATCGAGAAATCGTAAAAAGTGGTGAAATTTTGGATCCGAGCCCAATAATTAGGGAAAACTCGATCGGAATAGCTACTGGAAGCTTGCCGGTCACAACGCGTCGAGAATTGGTTCCGTCGGAATCCGACGAATTTTTACGGATTTCCCTAGGGGTACCACTAGGGAAAATCACCAAAATCGAGAAATCGTAAAAAGTGGTGAAATTTTGGATCCGAGCCCAATAATTCGGGAAAACTCGATCGGAATAGCTACTGGAAGCTTGCCGGCCACAACGCGTCGAGAATTTGCTCCGTCGCAATCCGACGAATTTTTACGGATTTACCTAGGGGTACCACTAGGGAAAATCACCAAAATCGAGAAATCGTAAATAGTGGTGAAATTTTGGATCCGAGCCCAATAATTAGGGAAAACTCGATCGGACTAGCTACTGGAAGCATGCCGGTCACAACGCGTGGAGAATTGGCACCGTCGGAATTTTTACGGATTTCCCTAGGTGTACCACTAGGGAAAATCACCAAAATCGAGAAATCGTAAAAAGTGGTGAAATTTTGGATACGAGCCCAATAATTCGGGAAAACTCGATCGGAATAGCTACTGGAAGCTTACCGGTCACAACACGTCGAGAATTGGCTCCGTCGGAATTTTTACGGATTTCCCTAGGGGTACCACTAGGGAAAATCACAAAAATCGAGAAATCGTAAAAAGTGGTGAAATTTTGGATCCGAGCCCAATAATTCGGGAAAACTCGATCGGCATAGCTACTGGAAGCTTGCCGGTCACAACGCGTTGAGAATTTGCTCCGTCGGAATTTTTACGGATTTCCCTAGGTGTACCACTAGGGAAAATCACAAAAATCGAGAAATCGTAAAAAGTGGTGAAATTTTGGATCCGAGCCCAATAATTCGGGAAAACTCGATCGGAATAGCTACTGGAAGCTTGCCGGTCAAAACGCGTCGAGAATTTTCTCCGTCGAAATCCGACGAATTTTTACGGATTTACCTAGGGGTACCACTAGGGAAAATCACCAAAATCGAGAAATCGTAAAAAGTGGTTAAATTTTGGATCCGATCCCAATAATTCGGGAAAAATCGATCGGAATAGCTACTGGAAGCATGCCGGTCACAACGCGCCGAGAATTGGCTCGGTCGGAATCCGGCGAATTTTTACGGATTTCCCTAGGGGTATCACTAGGGAAAATCACCAAAATCGAGAAATCGTAAAAAGTGGTGAAATTTTGGATCCGAGCCCAATAATTGAGGAAAACTCGATCGGAATAGCTACTGGAAGCTTGCCGGTCACAACGCGTCGAGAATTGGCTCCGTCGGAATCCGACGAATTTTTACGGATTTCCCTAGGGTACCACTAGGGAAAATCACCAAAATCGAGAAATCGTAAAAAGTGGTGAAATTTTGGATCCGAGCCCAATAATTCTGGAAAACTCGATCGGAATAGCTACTGGAAGCTTGCCGGTCACAACGCGTCGAGAATTGGCTCCGTCGGAATCCGACGAATTTTTACGGATTTCCCTAGGGGTACCACTAGGAAAAATCACCAAAATCAAGAAATCGTAAAAAGTGGTGAAATTTTGGATCCGAGCCCAATAATTCGGAAAACTCGATCAGAATAGCTACTGGAAGCTTGCCGGTCACACCGCGTCGAGAATTGGCTACGTCGGAATTCGACGAATTTTTACGGATTTCCCTAGGGGTACCACTAGGAAAAATCACCAAAATCGAGAAATCGTAAAAAGTGGTGAAATTTTGGATCCGAGCCCAATAATTAGGGAAAACTGGATCGGAATAGCTACTGGAAGCTTGCCGGTCACAAAACGTTGAGAATTGGCTCCGTCGGAATTTTTACGGATTTTCCTAGGGGTACCACTAGGGAAAATCACCAAAATCGAGAAATCGTAAAAAGTGGTGAAATTTTGGATCCGAGCCCAATAATTCGGGAAAACTCGATCGGAATAGCTACTGGAAGCTTGCCGGTCACAACGCGTTGAGAATTGGCTCCGTCGAAATTTTTACGGATTTCCCTAGGGGTACCACTAGGGAAAATCACCAAAATCGAGAAATCGTAAAAAGTGGTGAAATTTTCGATCCGAGCCCAATAATTCGGGAAAACTCGATCGGAATAGCTACTGGAAGCTTGCCGGTCACAATGCGTTGAGAATTGGCTCCGTCGGAATTTTTACGGATTTCCCTAGGTGTATCACTAGGGAAAATCACCAAAATCGAGAAATCGTAAAAAGTGGTGAAATTTTTGTTCCGAGCCCAATAATTCGGGAAAACTCGATTGGAATAGCTACTGGAAGCTTGCCGGTCACAACGCGTCGAGAATTGGCTCCGTCGGAATCCGACGAAATTTTACGGATTTCCCTAGGGGTACCACTAGGGAAAATCACCAAAATCGAGAAATCGTAAAAAGTGGTGAAATTTTGGATCCGAGCCCAATAATTAGGGAAAACTCGATCGGAATAGCTACTGGAAGTTTGCCGGTCACAACGCGTCGAGAATTGGCTCCGTCGGAATCCGACGAATTTTTACGGATTTCCCTAGGGGTACCACTAGGGAAAATCACCAAAATCGAGAAATCGTAAAAAGTGGTGAAATTTTGGATCCGAGCCCAATAATTCAGGAAAACTCGATCGGAATAGCTACTGGAAACTTGCCGGTCACAACGCGTTGAGAATTGGCTCCGTCGGAATTTTTACGGATTTCCCTAGTTGTACCACTAGGGAAAATCACCAAAATCGAGAAATCGTAAAAAGTGGTGAAATTTTGGATCCGAGCCCAATAATTCAGGAAAACTCGATCGGAATAGCTACTGGAAACTTGCCGGTCACAACGCGTTGAGAATTGGCTCCGTCGGAATTTTTACGGATTTCCCTAGGGGTACCACCAGGGAAAATCACCAAAATCGAGAAATCGTAAAAAGTGGTGAAATTTTGGATCCGAGCCCAATAATTAGGAAAAACTCGATCGGACTAGCTACTGGAAGCATGCCGGTCACAACGCGTTGAGAATTGGCTCCGTCGAAATTTTTACGGATTTCCCTAGGTGTACCACTAGGGAAAATCACCAAAATCGAGAAATCGTAAAAAGTGGTGAAATTTTGGATCCGAGCCCAATAATTCGGGAAAACTCGATCGGAATAGCTACTGGAAGCTTGCCGGTCACAACACGTCGAGAATTGGCTCCGTCGGAATTTTTTCGGATTTCCCTAGGGGTGCCACTAGGGAAAATCACAAAAATCGAGAAATCGTAAAAAGTGGTGAAATTTTGGATCCGAGCCCAATAATTCGGGAAAACTCAATCGGAATAGCTATTGGAAGCTTGCCGGTCACAACGCGTTGAAAATTGGCTCTGTCGGAATTTTTACGGATTTTCCTAGTTGTACCACTAGGGAAAATCACCAAAATCGAGAAATCGTAAAAAGTGGTGAAATTTTGGATCTGAGCCCAATAATTAGGGAAAACTCGATCGGAATAGCTACTGGAAGCATGCCGGTCACAACGCGTTGAGAATTGGCTCCGTCGGAATTTTTACGGATTTCCCTAGGTGTACCACTAGGGAAAATCACCAAAATCGAGAAATCGTAAAAAGTGGTGAAATTTTGGATCCGAGCCCAATAATTCGGGAAAACTCGATCGGAATAGCTACTGGAAGCTTGCCGGTCACAACACGTCGAGAATTGGATCCGTCGGAATTTTTACGGATTTCCCTAGGGGTACCACTAGGGAAAATCACCGAAATCGAGAAATCGTAAAAAGTGGTGAAATTTTGGATCCGAGCCAAATAATTCGGGAAAACTCGATCGGAATAGCTACTGGAAGCTTGCCGGTCACAACGCGTTGAGAATTGTCTCCGTCGGAATTTTTACGGATTTCCCTAGGTGTACCACTAGGGAAAATCACCAAAATCGAGAAATCGTAAAAAGTGGTGAAATTTTGGATCAGAGCCCAATAATTCGGGAAAACTCGATCGGAATAGCTACTGGAAGCTTGCCGGTCACAACACGTCGAGAATTGGATCCGTCGGAATTTTTACGGATTTCCCTAGGGGTACCACTAGGGAAAATCACCGAAATCGAGAAATCGTAAAAAGTGGTGAAATTTTGGATCCGAGCCAAATAATTCGGGAAAACTCGATCGGAATAGCTACTGGAAGCTTGCCGGTCACAACGCGTTGAGAATTGTCTCCGTCGGAATTTTTACGGATTTCCCTAGGTGTACCACTAGGGAAAATCACCAAAATCGAGAAATCGTAAAAAGTGGTGAAATTTTTGATCCGAGCCCAATAATTAGGGAAAACTAGATTGGAATAGCCACTGGAAGCTTGCCGGTCACAACGCGTCGAGAATTGGCTCCGTCGGAATCCGACGAAATTTTACGGATTTCCCTAGGGGTACCACTAGGGAAAATCACCAAAATCGAGAAATCGTAAAAAGTGGTGAAATTTTGGATCCGAGCCCAATAATTAGGGAAAACTCGATCGGAATAGCTACTGGAAGCTTGCCGGTCACAACGCGTCGAGAATTGGCTCCGTCGGAATTCGACGAATTTTTACGGATTTCCCAAGGGGTACCACTAGGAAAAATCACCAAAATCGAGAAATCGTAAAAAGTGGTGAAATTTTGGATCCGAGCCCAATAATTCAGGAAAACTCGATCGGAATAGCTACTGGAAACTTGCCGGTCACAACGCGTTGAGAATTGGCTCCGTCGGAATTTTTACGGATTTCCCTAGGGGTACCACTAGGGAAAATCACCAAAATCGAGAAATCGTAAAAAGTGGTGAAATTTTGGATCCGAGCCCAATAATTCGGGAAAACTCGATCGGAATAGCTACTGGAAGCTTGCCGGTCACAACACGTCGAGAATTGGCTCCGTCGGAATTTTTACGGATTTCTCTAGGGGTGCCACTAGGGAAAATCACAAAAATCGAGAAATCGTAAAAAGTGGTGAAATTTTGGATCCGAGCCCAATAATTCGGGAAAACTCAATCGGAATAGCTACTGGAAGCTTGCCGGTCACAACGCGTTGAGAATTGGCTCTGTCGAAATTTTTACGGATTTTCCTAGTTGTACCACTAGGGAAAATCACCAAAATCGAGAAATCGTAAAAAGTGGTGAAATTTTGGATTCGAGCCCAATAATTAGGGAAAACTCGATCGGAATAGCTACTGGAAGCATGCCGGTCACAACGCGTTGTGAATTGGCTCCGTCGGAATTTTTACGGATTTCCCTAGGTGTACCACTAGGGAAAATCACCAAAATCGAGAAATCGTAAAAAGTGGTGAAATTTTGGATCCGAGCCCAATAATTCGGGAAAACTCGATCGGAATAGCTACTGGAAGCTTGCCGGTCACAACACGTCGAGAATTGGATCCGTCGGAATTTTTACGGATTTCCCTAGGGGTACCACTAGGGAAAATCACCGAAATCGAGAAATCGTAAAAAGTGGTGAAATTTTGGATCCGAGCCAAATAATTCGGGAAAACTCGATCGGAATAGCTACTGGAAGCTTGCCGGTCACAACGCGTTGAGAATTGTCTCCGTCGGAATTTTTACGGATTTCCCTAGGTGTACCACTAGGGAAAATCACCAAAATCGAGAAATCGTAAAAAGTGGTGAAATTTTGGATCCGAGCCCAATAATTCGGGAAAACTCGATCGGAATAGCTACTGGAAGCTTGCCGGTCACAACACGTCGAGAATTGGATCCGTCGGAATTTTTACGGATTTCCCTAGGGGTACCACTAGGGAAAATCACCGAAATCGAGAAATCGTAAAAAGTGGTGAAATTTTGGATCCGAGCCAAATAATTCGGGAAAACTCGATCGGAATAGCTACTGGAAGCTTGCCGGTCACAACGCGTTGAGAATTGTCTCCGTCGGAATTTTTACGGATTTCCCTAGGTGTACCACTAGGGAAAATCACCAAAATCGAGAAATCGTAAAAAGTGGTGAAATTTTTGATCCGAGCCCAATAATTAGGGAAAACTAGATTGGAATAGCCACTGGAAGCTTGCCGGTCACAACGCGTCGTGAATTGGCTCCGTCGGAATCCGACGAAATTTTACGGATTTCCCTAGGGGTACCACTAGGGAAAATCACCAAAAACGAGAAATCGTAAAAAGTGGTGAAATTTTGGATCCGAGCCCAATAATTAGGGAAAACTCGATCGGAATAGCTACTGGAAGCTTGCCGGTCACAACGCGTCGAGAATTGGCTCCGTCGGAATTCGACGAATTTTTACGGATTTCCCAAGGGGTACCACTAGGGAAAATCACCAAAATCGAGAAATCGTAAAAAGTGGTGAAATTTTGGATCCGAGCCCAATAATTCAGGAAAACTCGATCGGAATAGCTACTGGAAACTTGCCGGTCACAACGCGTTGAGAATTGGCTCCGTCGGAATTTTTACGGATTTCCCTAGGGGTACCACTAGGGAAAATCACCAAAATCGAGAAATCGTAAAAAGTGGTGAAATTTTGGATCCGAGCCCAATAATTCAGGAAAACTCGATCGGAATAGCTACTGGAAACTTGCCGGTCACAACGCGTTGAGAATTGGCTCCGTCGGAATTTTTACGGATTTCCCTAGGGGTACCACTAGGGAAAATCACCAAAATCGAGAAATCGTAAAAAGTGGTGAAATTTTGGATCCGAGCCCAATAATTCGGGAAAACTCGATCGGAATAGCTACTGGAAGCTTGCCGGTCACAACGCGTTGAGAATTGGCTCCGTCGGAATTTTTACGGATTTCCCTAGGTGTACCACTAGGGAAAATCACCAAAATCAAGAAATCGTAAAAAGTGGTGAAATTTTTGATCCGAGCCCAATAATTCAGGAAAACTCGATCGGAATAGCTACTGGAAGCTTGCCGGTCACAACGCGTTGAGAATTGGCTCCGTCGGAATTTTTACGGATTTCCCTAGGTGTACCACTAGGGAAAATCACCAAAATCGAGAAATCGTAAAAAGTGGTGAAATTTTTGATCCGAGCCCAATAATTAGGGAAAACTCGATCGGAATAGCTACTGGAAGCTTGCCGGTCACAACGCGTCGAGAATTGGCTCCGTCGGAATTTGACGAATTTTTACGGATTTCCCTAGGGGTACCACTAGGGAAAATCACCAAAATCGAGAAATCGTAAAAAGTGGTGAAATTTTGGATCCGAGCCCAATAATTCGGGAAAACTCGATCGGAATAGCTACTACAAGCTTGCCGGTCAAAACGCGTCGAGAATTTGCTCCGTCGGAATCCGACGAATTTTTACGGATTTACCTAGGGGTACCACTAGGGAAAATCACCAAAATCGAAAAATCGTAAAAAGTGGTTAAATTTTTGATCCGATCCCAATAATTCGGGAAAAATCGATCGGAATAGCTACTGGAAGCATGCCGGTCACAACGCGTCGAGAATTGGCTCGGTCGGAATCCGACGAATTTTTACGGATTTCCCTAGGGGTACCACTAGGGAAAATCACCAAAATCGAGAAATCGTAAAAAGTGGTGAAGTTTTGGATCCGAGCCCAATAATTAGGGAAAAGTCGATCGGAATAGCTACTGGAAGCTTGCCGGTCACAACGCGTCGAGAATTGGCTCCGTCGGAATCTGACGAATTTTTACGGATTTCCCTAGGGGTAACACTAAGGAAAATCACCAAAATCGAGAAATCGTAAAAAGTGGTAAAATTTTGGATCCGAGCCCAATAATTCGGGAAAACTCGATCGGAATAGCTACTGGAAGCTTGCCGGTCACAACGCGTCGAGAATTGGTTCCGTCGGAATTCGACGAATTTTTACGGATTTCCATACGGGTACCACTAGGGAAAATCACCAAAATCGAGAAATCGTAAAAAGTGGTGAAATTTTTGATCCGAGCCCAATAATTCGTGAAAACTCGATCGGAATTGCTACTGGAAGCTTGCCGGTCACAACGCGTTGAGAATTGGCTCCGTCGGAATTTTTACGGAATTCCCTAGGTGTACCACTAGGGAAAATCACCAAAATCGAGAAATCGTAAAAAGTGATGAAATTTTGGATCCGAGCCCAATAATTAGGGAAAACTCGATCGGAATAGCTACTGGAAGCTTGCCGGTCACAACGCGTCGAGAATTGGCTCCGTCGGAATACGACGAATTTTTACGGATTTTCCTAGGGGTACCACTAGGGAAAATCACCAAAATCGAGAAATCGTAAATAGTGGCGAAATTTTGGATCCGAGCCTAATAATTCGGGAAAACTCGATCGGAATAGCTACTGGAAGCTTGCCGGTCACAACGCGTTGAGAATTGGCTCCGTCGGAATTTTTACGGATTTCCCTAGGTGTACCACTAGGGAAAATCACCAAAATCGAGAAATCGTAAAAAGTGGTGAAATTTTGGATCCGAGCCCAATAATTAGGGAAAACTCGATCGGAATAGCTACTGGAAGCTTGCCGGTCACAACGCGTCGAGAATTGGCTCCGTCGGAATTTGACGAATTTTTACGGATTTCCCTAGGGGTACCACTAGGGAAAATCACCAAAATCGAGAAATCGTAAAAAGTGGTGAAATTTTGGATCCGAGCCCAATAATTCGGGAAAACTCGATCGGAATAGCTACTAGAAGCTTGCCGGTCAAAACGCGTCGAGAATTTGCTCCGTCGGAATCCGACGAATTTTTACGGATTTACCTAGGGGTACCACTAGGGAAAATCACCAAAATCGAGAAATCGTAAAAAGTAGTTAAATTTTGGATCCGATCCCAATAATTCGGGAAAAATCGATCGGAATAGCTACTGGAAGCATGCCGGTCACAACGCGTCGAGAATTGGCTCGGTCGGAATCCGACGAATTTTTAAGGATTTTCCTAGGGGTACCACTAGGGAAAATCACCAAAATCGAGAAATCGTAAAAAGTGGTGAAATTTTGGATCCGAGCCCAATAATTCGGGAAAACTCGATCGGAATAGCTACTTGAAGCTTGCCGGTCACAACGCGTCGAGAATTGGTTCCGTCGGAATCCGACGAATTTTTACGGATTTCCCTACGGGTACCACTAGGGAAAATCACCAAAATCGAGAAATCGTAAAAAGTGGTGAAATTTTGGATCCGAGCCCAATAATTCGGGAAAACTCGATCGGAATAGCTACTCGAAGCTTGCCGGTCAAAACGCGTCGAGAATTTGCTCCGTCGGAATCCGACGAATTTTTACGGATTTACCTAGGGGTACCACTAGGAAAAATCACCAAAATCGAGAAATCGTAAAAAGTGGTTAAATTTTGGATCCGATCCCAATAATTCGGGAAAAATCGATCGGAATAGCTACTGGAAGCATGCCGGTCACAACGCGCCGAGAATTGGCTCGGTCGGAATCCGACGAATTTTTACGGATTTCCCTAGGGGTACCACTAGGGAAAATCACCAAAATCGAGAAATCGTAAAAAGTGGTGAAGTTTTGGATCCGAGCCCAATAATTAGGGAAAACTCGATCGGAATAGCTACTGGAAGCTTGCCGGTCACAACGCGTCGAGAATTGACTCCGTCGGAATCCGACGAATTTTTACGGATTTTCCTAGGTGTACCACTAGGGAAAATCACCATAATCGAGAAATCGTAAAAAGTGGTGAAATTTTGGATCCGAGCCCAATAATTAGGGAAAACTCGATCGGAATAGCTACTGGAAGCTTGCCGGTCACAACGCGTCGAGAATTGGTTCCGTCGGAATCCGACGAATTTTTACGGATTTCCCTAGGGGTACCACTAGGAAAAATCACCAAAATCGAGAAATCGTAAAAAGTGGTGAAATTTTGGATCCGAGCCCAATAATTCGGGAAAACTCGATCGGAATAGCTACTGGAAGCTTGCCGGTCACAACGCGTCGAGAATTTGCTCCGTCGGAATCCGACGAATTTTTACGGATTTACCTAGGGGTACCACTAGGGAAAATCACCAAAATCGAGAAATCGTAAAAAGTGGTGAAATTTTGGATCCGAGCCCAATAATTAGGGAAAACTCGATCGGAATAGCTAATGGAAGCATGCCGGTCACAACGCGTTGAAAATTGGCTCCGTCGGAATTTTTACGGATTTCCCTAGGTGTACCACTAGGGAAAATCACCAAAATCGAGAAATCGTAAAAAGTGGTGAAATTTTGGATCCGAGCCCAATAATTCGGGAAAACTCGATCGGAATAGCTACTGGAAGCTTGCCGGTCACAACGCGTTGAGAATTGGCTCCGTCGGAATTTTTACGGATTTCCCTAGGTGTACCACTAGGGAAAATCACCAAAATCAAGAAATCGTAAAAAGTGGTGAAATTTTTGATCCGAGCCCAATAATTAGGGAAAACTCGATCGAAATAGCTAATGGAAGCATGCCGGTCACAACGCGTTGAGAATTGGCTCCGTCGGAATTTTTACGGATTTCCCTAGGTGTACCACTAGGGAAAATCACCAAAATTGAGAAATCGTAAAAAGTGGTGAAATTTTGGATCCGAGCCCAATAATTCGGGAAAACTCGATCGGAATAGCTACTGGAAGCTTGCCGGTCACAACACGTCGAGAATTGGCTCCGTCGGAATTTTTACGGATTTCCCTAGGGGTACCACTAGGGAAAATCACCAAAATCGAGAAATCGTAAAAAGTGGTGAAATTTTGGATCCGAACCCAATAATTCCGGAAAACTCGATCGGAATAGCTACTGGAAGCTGTCCGGTCACAACGCGTTGAGAATTGGCTCCGTTGGAATTTTTACGGATTTCCCTAGGTGTACCACTAGGGAAAATCACCAAAATCGAGAAATCGTAAAAAGTGGTGAAATTTTTTATCCGAGCCCAATAATTCGGGAAAACTCGATTGGAATAGCTACTGGAAGCTTGCCGGTCACAACGCGTCGAGAATTGGCTCTGTCGAAATCCGACGAAATTTTACGGATTTCCCTAGGGGTACCACTAGGGAAAATCACCAAAATCGAGAAATCGTAAAAAGTGGTGAAATTTTGGATCCGAGCCCAATAATTAGGGAAAACTCGATCGGAATAGCTACTGGAAGCTTGCCGGTCACAACGCGTCGAGAATTGGCTCCGTCGGAATTCGACGAATTTTTACGGATTTCCCTAGGGGTACCACTAGGGAAAATCACCAAAATCGAGAAATCGTAAAAAGTGGTGAAATTTTGGATCCGAGCCCAATAATTCGGGAAAACTCGATCGGAATAGCTACTGGAAGCTTGCCGGTCACAACGCGTTGAGAATTGGCTCCGTCGAAATTTTTACGGATTTCCCTAGGGGTACCACTAGGGAAAATCACCAAAATCGAGAAATCGTAAAAAGTGGTGAAATTTTGGATCCGAGCCCAATAATTCGGGAAAACTCGATCGGAATAGCTACTGGAAGCTTGGCGGTCACAACGCGTTGAGAATTGGCTCCTTCGGAATTTTTACGGATTTCCCTAGGTGTACCACTAGGGAAAATCACCAAAATCGAGAAATCGTAAAAAGTGGTGAAATTTTTTATCCGAGCCAAATAATTCAGGAAAACTCGATCGGAATAGCTACTGGAAGCTTGCCGGTCACAACGCGTTGAGAATTGGCTCCGTCGGAATTTTTACGGATTTCCCTAGGGGTACCACTAGGGAAAATCACCAAAATCGAGAAATCGTAAAAAGTGGTGAAATTTTGGATCCGAGCCCAATAATTAGGGAAAACTCGATCGGAATAGCTACTGGAAGCTTGCCAGTCACAACGCGTCGTGAATTGATTCCGTCGGAATCCGACGAATTTTTACGGATTTTCCTAGGGGTACCACTAGGGAAAATCACCAAAATCGAGAAATCGTAAAAAGTTGTGAAATTTTGGATCCGAGCCCAATAATTCGGGAAAACTCGATCGGAATAGCTACTGGAAGCTTGCCGGTCACAACGCGTCGAGAATTGGCTCGGTCGAAATCCGACGAATTTTTACGGATTTTCCTAGGGGTACCACTAGGGAAAATCACCAAAATCGAGAAAACGTAAAAAGTGGTGAAATTTTGGATCCGAGCCCAATAATTAGGGAAAACTCGATCGGAATAGCTACTGGAAGCTTGCCGGTCACAACGCGTCGAGAATTGGTTCCGTCGGAATCCGACGAATTTTTACGGATATCCCTAGGGGTACCACTAGGAAAAATCACCAAAATCGAGAAATCGTAAAAAGTGGTGAAATTTTGGATCCGAGCCCAATAATTCGGGAAAACTCGATCGGAATAGCTACTGGAAGCTTGCCGGTCACAACGCGTCGAGAATTTGCTCCGTCGCAATCCGACGAATTTTTACGGATTTACCTAGGGGTACCACTAGGGAAAATCACCAAAATCGAGAAATCGTAAAAAGTGGTGAAATTTTGGATCCGAGCCCAATAATTAGGGAAAACTCGATCGGAATAGCTACTGGAAGCATGCCGGTCACAACGCGTTGAGAATTGGCTCCGTCGGAATTTTTACGGATTTCCCTAGGTGTACCACTAGGGAAAATCACCAAAATCGAGAAATCGTAAAAAGTGGTGAAATTTTGGATCCGAGCCCAATAATTCGGGAAAACTCGATCGGAATAGCTACTGGAAGCTTGCCGGTCACAACACGTCGAGAATTGGCTCCGTCGGAATTTTTACCGATTTCCCAAGGGGTACCACTAGGGAAAATCACCAAAATCGAGAAATCGTAAAAAGTGGTGAAATTTTGGATCCGAACCCAATAATTTCGGAAAACTCGATCGGAATAGCTACTGGAAGCTGTCCGGTCACAACGCGTTGAGAATTGGCTCCGTTGGAATTTTTACGGATTTCCCTAGGTGTACCAATAGGGAAAATCACCAAAATCGAGAAATCGTAAAAAGTGGTGAAATTTTTGATCCGAGCCCAATAATTCGGGAAAACTCGATTGGAATAGCTACTGGAAGCTTGCCGGTCACAACGCGTCGAGAATTGGCTCCGTCGGAATCCGACGAATTTTTACGGATTTACCTAGGGGTACCACTAGGGAAAATCACCAAAATCGAGAAATCGTAAAATGTGGTGAAATTTTGGATCCGAGCCCAATAATTAGGGAAAACTCGATCGGAATAGCTACTGGAAGCATGCCGGTCACAACGCATTGAGAATTGGCTCCGTCGGAATTTTTACGGATTTCCCTAGGTGTACCACTAGGGAAAATCACCAAAATCGAGAAATCGTAAAAAGTGGTAAAATTTTGGATCCGAGCCCAATAATTCGGGAAAACTCGATCGGAATAGCTACTGGAAGCTTGCCGGTCACAACACGTCGAGAATTGGCTCCTTCGGAATTTTTACGGATTTCCCTAGGGGTACCACTAGGTAAAATCACAAAAATCGAGAAATCGTAAAAAGTGGTGAAATTTTGGATCCGAGCCCAATAATTCGGGAAAACTCGATCGGAATAGCTACTGGAAGCTTGCCGGTCACAACGCGTTGAGAATTGGCTCCGTCGGAATTTTTACGGATTTCCCTAGGTGTACCACTAGGGAAAATCACCAAAATCGAGAAATCGTAAAAAGTGGTGAAATTTTGGATCCGAGCCCAATAATTAGGGAAAACTTGATCGGAATAGCTACTGGAAGCTTGCCGGTCACAACGCGTCGAGAATTGGCTCCGTCGGAATTTGACGACTTTTTACGGATTTCCCTAGGGGTACCACTAGGGAAAATCACCAAAATTGAGAAATCGTAAAAAGTGGTGAAGTTTTGGATTCGAGCCCAATAATTAGGGAAAACTCGATCGGAATAGCTACTGGAAGCTTGCCGGTCACAACGCGTCGAGAATTGACTCCGTCGGAATCCGACGAATTTTTACCGATTTTCCTAGGGGTACCACTAGGGAAAATCACCAAAATCGAGAAATCGTAAAAAGTGGTGAAATTTTGGATCCGAGCCCAATAATTAGGGAAAACTCGATCGGAATAGCTACTGGAAGCTTGCCGGTCACAACGCGTCGAGAATTGGTTCCGTCGGAATCCGACGAATTTTTACGGATTTCCCTAGGGGTACCACTAGAAAAAATCACCAAAATCGAGAAATCGTAAAAAGTGGTGAAATTTTGGATCCGAGCCCAATAATTCGGGAAAACTCGATCGGAATAGCTACTGGAAGCTTGCCGGTCACAACGCGTCGAGAATTTGCTCCGTCGGAATCCGACGAATTTTTACGGATTTACCTAGGGGTACCACTAGGGAAAATCACCAAAATCGAGAAATCGTAAAAAGTGGTGAAATTTTGGATCCGAGCCCAATAATTAGGGAAAACTCGATCGGAATAGCTACTGGAAGCATGCCGGTCACAACGCGTTGAGAATTGGCTCCGTCGGAATTTTTACGGATTTCCCTAGGTGTACCACTAGGGAAAATCACCAAAATCGAGAAATCGTAAAAAGTGGTGAAATTTTGGATCCGAGCCCAATAATTCGGGAAAACTCGATCGGAATAGCTACTGGAAGCTTGCCGGTCACAACACGTCGAGAATTGGCTCCGTCGGAATTTTTACGGATTTCCCTAGGGGTACCACTAGGGAAAATCACAAAAATCGAGAAATCGTAAAAAGTGGTGAAATTTTGGATCCGAACCCAATAATTCCGGAAAACTCGATCGGAATAGCTACTGGAAGCTGTCCGGTCACAACACGTTGAGAATTGGCTCCGTTGGAATTTTTACGGATTTCCCTAGGTGTACCACTAGGGAAAATCACCAAAATCGAGAAATCGTAAAAAGTGGTGAAATTTTTGATCCGAGCCCAATAATTCGGGAAAACTCGATTGGAATAGCTACTGGAAGCTTGCCGGTCACAACGCGTCGAGAATTGGCTCCGTCGGAATCCGACGAATTTTTACGGATTTACCTAGGGGTACCACTAGGGAAAATCACCAAAATCGAGAAATCGTAAAATGTGGTGAAATTTTGGATCCGAGCCCAATAATTAGGGAAAACTCGATCGGAATAGCTACTGGAAGCATGCCGGTCACAACGCGTTGAGAATTGGCTCCGTCGGAATTTTTACGGATTTTCCTAGGTGTACCACTAGGGAAAATCACCAAAATCGAGAAATCGTAAAAAGTGGTGAAATTTTGGATCCGAGCCCAATAATTCAGGAAAACTCGATCGGAATAGCTACTGGAAGCTTGCCGGTCACAACACGTCGAGAATTTTCTCCGTCGGAATTTTTACGGATTTCCCTAGGGGTACCACTAGGTAAAATCACAAAAATCGAGAAATCGTAAAAAGTGGTGAAATTTTGGATCCGAGCCTAATAATTCGGGAAAACTCGATCGGAATAGCTACTGGAAGCTTGCCGGTCACAACGCGTTGAGAATTGGCTCCGTCGGAATTTTTACGGATTTCCCTAGGTGTACCACTAGGGAAAATCACCAAAATCGAGAAATCGTAAAAAGTGGTGAAATTTTGGATCCGAGCCCAATAATTAGGGAAAACTCGATCGGAATAGCTACTGGAAGCTTGCCGGTCACAACGCGTCGAGAATTGGCTCCGTCGGAATTTGACGAATTTTTACGGATTTCCCTAGGGGTACCACTAGGGAAAATCACCAATATCGAGAAATCGTAAAAAATGGTGAAATTTTGGATCCGAGCCCAATAATTCGGGAAAACTCGATCGGAATAGCTACTGGAAGCTTGCCGGTCAAAACGCGTCGAGAATTTGCTCCGTCGGAATCCGACGAATTTTTACGGATTTACCTAGGGGTACCACTAGGGAAAATCACCAAAATCGAGAAATCGTAAAAAGTGGTTAAATTTTGGATCCGATCCCAATAATTCGGGAAAAATCGATCGGAATAGCTACAGGAAGCATGCCGGTCACAACGCGTCGAGAATTGGCTCGGTCGGAATCCGACGAATTTTTACGGATTTCCCTAGGGGTACAACTAGGGAAAATCACCAAAATCGAGAAATCGTAAAAAGTGGTGAAGTTTTGGATCCGAGCCCAATAATTAGGGAAAACTCGATCGGAATAGCTACTGGAAGCTTGCCGGTCACAACGCGTCGAGAATTGGCTCCGTCGGAATCCGACGAATTTTTACGGATTTCCCTAGGGGTACCACTAGGCAAAATCACAAAAATCGAGAAATCGTAAAAAGTGGTGAAATTTTGGATCCGAGCCCAATAATTCGGGAAAACTCGATCGGAATAGCTACTGGAAGCTTGCCGGTCAGAACGCGTCGAGAATTGGCTCCGTCGGAATCCGACGAATTTTTACGGATTTCCCTACGGGTACCACTAGGGAAAATCACCAAAATCGAGAAATCGTAAAAAGTGGTGAAATTTTGGATCCGAGCCCAATAATTCGGAAAAACTCGATCGGAATAGCTACTGGAAGCTTGCCGGTCAAAACGCGTGGAGAATTGGCTCCGTCGGAATCCGACGAATTTTTATGGATTTCCCTAGGGGTACCACTAGGGAAAATCACCAAAATCGAGAAATCGTAAAAAGTGGTGAAATTTTTGATCCGAGCCCAATAATTCGGGAAAGCTCGATCGGAATAGCTACTGGAAACTTGCCGATCATAACTCGTCGAGAATTGGCTCCGTCGAAATCCGACGAATTTTTACGGATTTCCCTAGGGGTACCACTAGGGAAAATCACCAAAATCGAGAAATCGTAAAAAGTGGAGAAATTTTGGATCCAAGCCCAATAATTCGGGAAAACTCGATCGGAATAGCTACTGGAAGCTTGCCGGTCACAACGCGTCGAGAATTGGCTCCGTCGGAATTTTTACGGATTTCCCTGGGGGTACCACTAGGGAAAATCACCAAAATTGAGAAATCGTAAAAAGTGGTGAAATTTTTGATCCGAGCGCAATAATTCGGGAAAACTCGATCGGAATAGCTACTGGAAGCTTGCCGGTCACATCGCGTCGAGAATTTGCTCCATCAGAATCCGACGAATTTTTACGGATTTCCCTAGGGGTACCACTAGGAAAAATCACCAAAATCGAGAAATCGTAAAAAGTGGTGAAATTTTTGATCCGAGCCCAATAATTCGGGAAAACTCGATCGAAAATGCTACTGGAAGCTTGCCGGTCACAACGCGTCGAGAATTGGCTCCGTCGGAATCCGACGAATTTTTACGGATTTCCCTAGG
Source organism: Excoecaria cochinchinensis (assembly GCA_947683425.1). Lineage (NCBI taxonomy): Eukaryota > Viridiplantae > Streptophyta > Magnoliopsida > Malpighiales > Euphorbiaceae > Excoecaria > Excoecaria cochinchinensis. Next base: position 322,800 of record CANTUQ010000237.1, read on the forward strand.
AGTACCACTATGGAAAATCACCAAAATCGAGAAATCGTAAAAAGTGGTGAAATTTTGGATCCGAGCCCAATAATTAGGGAAAACTCGATCGGAATAGCTACTGGAAGCTTGCCGGTCACAACGCGTCGAGAATTGGCTCCGTCGGAATCCGACGAATTTTTACGGATTTCCCTAGGGGTACCACTAGGGAAAATCACCAAAATCGAGAAATCGTAAAAAGTGGTGAAATTTTTGATCCGAGCCCAATAATTAGGGAAAACTCGATCGGAATAGCTACTGGAAGCTTGCCGGTCACAACGCGTCGAGAATTGGTTCCGTCGGAATTCGACGAATTTTTACGGATATCCCTAGGGGTACCATTAGGGAAAATCACCAAAATCGAGAAATCGTAAAAAGTGGTGAAATTTTGGATCCGAGCCCAATAATTCGGGAAAACTCGATCGAAAATGCTACTGGAAGCTTGCCGGTCACAACGCGTCGAGAATTGGCTCCGTCGGAATCCGACGAATTTTTACGGATTTCCCTAGGAGTACCACTAGGGAAAATCACCAAAATCGAGAAATCGTAAAAAGTGGTGAAATTTTTGATCCGAGCCCAATAATTCGGGGAAACTCGATCGGAATAGCTACTGGAAGCTTGCCGGTCACAACGCGTCGAGAATTGGCTCCGTCGAAATTTTTACGGATTTCCCTGGGGGTACCACCAGGGAAAATCACCAAAATCGAGAAATCGTAAAAAGTGGTGAAATTTTTGATCCGAGCCCAATAATTCGGGAAACCTAGATCGGAATAGCTACTGGAAGCTTGCCGGTCACATCGCGTCGAGAATTGGCTCCGTCGGAATCCGACGAATTTTTATGGATTTCCCTAGGGGTACCACTAGAAAAAATCACCAAAATCCAGAAATCGTAAAAAGTGGTGAAATTTTGGATCCGAGCCCAATAATTCGGGAAAACTCGATCGGAATATCTACTGGAAGCTTGCCGGTCACAACGCGTCAAGAATTGGTTCCGTCGGAATTCGACGAATTTTTACGGATATCCCTAGGGGTACCACTAGGGAAAATCACCAAAATCGAGAAATCGTAAAAAGTGGTGAAATTTTGGATCCGAGCCCAATAATTCGGGAAAACTCGATCGGAATAGCTACTGGAAGCTTGCCGGTCACAACGCGTGGAGAATTGGCTCCGTCGGAATCCGACGAATTTTTGCGGATTTCCCTAGGGCTACCACTAGGGAAAATTACCAAAATCGAGAAATCGTAAAAAGTGGTGAAATTTTGGATCCGAGCCCAATAATTCGGGAAAACTCGATCGGAATAGCTACTGGAAGCTTGCCGGTCACAACGCGTGGAGAATTGGCTCCCTCAGAATCCGACGAATTTTTACGGATTTACCTAGGGGTACCACTAGGGAAAATCACCAAAATCGAGAAATCGTAAAAAGTGGTGAAATTTTGGATCCGAGCCCAATAATTCGGGAAAACTCTATCGGAATAGCTACTGGAAGCATGCCGGTCACAACGCGTCGAGAATTGGCTTCGTCGGAATCCGACGAATTTTTACGGATTTCCCTAGGGGTACCACTAGGGAAAATCACCAAAATCGAGAAATCGTAAAAAGTGGTGAAATTTTGGATCCGAGCCCAATAATTAGGGAAAACTCGATCGGAATAGCTACTGGAAGCTTGCCGGTCACAACGCGTCGAGAATTGGCTCCGTCGGAATCCGACGAATTTTTACGGATTTCCCTAGGGGTACCACTAGGGAAAATCACCAAAATCGAGAAATCGTAAAAAGTGATGAAATTTTGGATCCTAGCCCAATAAGTCGAGAGAACTCGATCAGAATAGCTACTGGAAGCTTGCCGGTCACATCGCGTCGAGAATTGGCTCCGTCGGAATTTTTACGGATTTCCCTGGGGGTACCACTACGGAAAATCACAAAAATCGAGAAATCGTAAAAAGTGGTGAAATTTTTGGTGCGAGCCCAATAATTCGGGAATACTCGATCAGAATAGCTACTGGAAGCTTGCCGGTCACAACGCGTCGAGAATTGGTTCCGTCGGAATCCGACAAATTTTTACGGATTTCCCTACCACTAGGGAAAATCACCAAAATCGAGAAATCGTAAAAAGTGGTGAAATTTTGGATCCGAGCCCAATAATTCGGGAAAACTCGATCGAAAATGCTACTGGAAGCTTGCCGGTAACAACGCGTCGAGAATTGGCTCCGTTGGAATCCGACAAATTTTTACGGATTTCCCTAGGAGTACCACTAGGGAAAATCACCAAAATCGAGAAATCGTAAAAAGTGGTGAAATTTTGGATCCGAGCCCAATAATTCGGGGAAACTCGATCGGAATAGCTACTGGAAGCTTGCCGGTCACAACGCGTCGAGAATTGGCTCCGTCGGAATTTTTACGGATTTCCCTGGGGGTACCACTCGGGAAAATCACCAAAATCGAGAAATCGTAAAAAGTGGTGAAATTTTGGATCCGAGCCCAATAAGTCGAGAAAACTCGATCGGAATAGCTACTGGAAGCTTGCCGGTCACATCGCGTCGAGAATTGGCTCAGTCGAAATTTTTACGGATTTCCCTAGGGGTACCACTAGGGAAAATCACTAAAATCGAGAAATCGTAAAAAGTGATGAAATTTTTGATGCGAGCCCAATAATTCGGGAAAACTCGATCGGAATAGCTACTGGTAGCTTGCCGGTCACAACGCCTCTAGAATTGGCTCCGTCGGAATCCGACGAATTTTTACGGATTTCCCTAGGAGTACCACTAGGGAAAATCATCAAAATCGAGAAATCGTAAAAAGTGGTGAAATTTTGGATCCGAGCCCAATAATTTGGGGAAACTTGATCGGAATAGCTACTGGAAGCTTGCCGGTCACAACGCGTCAAGAATTGGCTCCGTCTGAATTTTTACGTATTTCCCTGGGGGTACCACTAGAGAAAATCACCAAAATCGAGAAATCGTAAAAAGTGGTGAAATTTTTGATCCGAGCCCAATAATTCGGGAAAACTAGATCGGAATAGCTACTGGAAGCTTGCCGGTCACATCGCGTCGAGAATTGGCTCCGTCGGAATCCGACGAATTTTTACGGATTTCCCTAGGGGTACCACTAGAAAAAATCACCAAAATCCAGAAATCGTAAAAAGTGGTGAAATTTTTGATCCGAGCCCAATAATTCGGAAAAACTCGAACGGAATAGCTACTGGAAGCTTGCCGGTCACAACGCGTCGAGAATTGGCTCCGTCGGAATCCGACGAATTTTTACGGATTTCCCTAGGGGTACCACTAGAAAAAATCACCAAAATCCAGAAATCGTAAAAAGTGGTGAAATTTTTTATCCGAGCTCAATAATTCGGGAAAACTCGATCGAAATAGCTACTGGAAGCTTGCCGGTCACAACGCGTCGAGAATTGGCTCCGTCGGAATCCGACGAATTTTTACAGATTTCCCTAGTGCTACCACTAGGGAAAATTACCAAAATCGAGAAATCGTAAAAAGTGGTGAAATTTTGGATCCGAGCCCAATAATTCGGGAAAACTCGATCGGTTTAGCTACTGGAAGCTTGCCGGTCACAACGCGTCGAGAATTGGCTCCGTCGGAATCCGTCGAATTTTTACGGATTTCCCTAGGGGTACCACTAGGGAAAATCACCAAAATCGAGAAATCGTAAAAAGTGGTGAAATTTTGGATCCGAGCCCAATAATTCGGGAAAACTCGATCAGAATAGCTACTGGAAGCTTGCCGGTCACAACGCGTCGAGAATTGGCTCCGTCGGAATTTTTACGGATTTTCCTAGGGGTACCACTATGGAAAATCACCAAAATCGAGAAATCGTAAAAAGTTGTGAAATTTTTGATCCGAGCCCAATAATTCGGGAAAACTCGATCGGAATAGCTACTGGAAGCTTGCCGGTCACATCGCGTCGAGAATTGGCTCCGTCGGAATTTTTACGGATTTCCCTGGTGGTACCACTAGGGAAAATCACCAAAATCGAGAAATCGTAAAAAGTGGTGAAATTTTTGATCCGAGCCCAATAATTCGGGAAAACTCGATCGGAATAGCTACTGGAAGCTTGCCGGTGACATCGCATCGAGAATTGGCTCCGTCGGAATCCGACGAATTTTTACGGATTTCCCTAGGGGTACCACTAGGAAAAATCACCAAAATCCAGAAATCGTAAAAATTGGTGAAATTTTTGATCCGAGCCCAATAATTCGGAAAAACTCGATCGGAATAGCTACTGGAAGCTTGCCGGTCAAAACGCGTCGAGAATTGGCTCCGTCGGAATCCGACAAATTTTTACGGATTTTCCTAGGGGTACCACTAGGGAAAATCACCAAAATCGAGAAATCGTAAAAAGTGGTGAAATTTTGGATCCGAGCCAATTAATTAGGGAAAACTCGATTGGAAATGCTACTGGAAGCTTGCCGGTCACAACGCGTCGAGAATTGGCTCCGTCGGAATCCGACTAATTTTTACGGATTTCCCTAGGAGTACCACTAGGGAAAATCACCAAAATCGAGAAATCGTAAAAAGTGGTGAAATTTTGGATCTGAGCCCAATAATTCGGGGAAACTCGATCGGAATAGCTACTGGAAGCTTGCCGGTCACAACGCGTCGAGAATTGTCTCCGTCGGAATCCGACGAATTTTTACGGATTTCCCTAAGGGTACCACTAGGGAAAATCACCAAAATCGAGAAATCGTAAAAAGTATTGAAATTTTGGATCCGAGCCAATAATTCGGGAAAACTCGATCGGAATAGCTACTGGAAGCTTGCCGGTCACAACAAGTCGAGAATTGGCTCCGTCCGAATCCGACGAATTTTTACGGATTTCCCTAGGGGTACCACTAGGAAAAATCACCAAAATCGAGAAATCGTAAAAAGTGGTTAAATTTTGGATCCGAGCCCAATAAGTCGAGAAAACTCGATCGGAATAGCTACTGGAAGCTTTCCGGTCACATCGTGTCGAGAATTGACTCCGTCGAAATTTTTACGGATTTCCCTGGGGGTACCACTAGGGAAAATCACTAAAATCGAGAAATCGTAAAAAGTGGTGAAATTTTTGATGCGAGCCCAATAATTCGGGAAAACTCGATTGGAATAGCTACTGGAAGCTTGCCGGTCACAACGCCTCGAGAATTGGTTCCGTCGGAATCCGACAAATTTTTACGGATTTCCCTAGGGGTACCACTAGGGAAAATCACCAAAATCGAGAAATCGTAAAAAGTGGTGAAATTTTGGATTCGAGCCCAATAATTCGGGAAAACTCGATCGGAAATGCTACTGGAAGCTTGCCGGTCACAACGCGTCGAAAATTGGCTCCGTCGGAATCCGTCGAATTTTTACGGATTTCCCTAGGGGTACCACTAGGGAAAATCACCAAAATCGAGAAATCGTAAAAAATGGTGAAATTTTGGATCCGAGCCCAATAATTCGGGAAAACTCGATCAGAATAGCTACTGGAAGCTTGCCGGTCACAACGCGTCGAGAATTGGCTCCGTCGGAATTTTTACTTATTTTCCTAGGGGTACCACTAGGGAAAATCACCAAAATCGAGAAATCGTAAAAAGTTGTGAAATTTTTTATCCGAGCCCAATAATTCGGGAAAACTCGATCGGAATAGCTACTGGAAGCTTGTCGGTCACAACGCGTCGAGAATTGGCTCCGTCGGAATTTTTACGGATTTCCCTGGGGGTACCAATAGGGAAAATCACCAAAATCGAGAAATCGTAAAAAGTGGTGAAATTTTTGATCCGAGCCCAATAATTCAGGAAAACTCGATCGGAATAGCTACTGGAAGCTTGCCGGTGACATCGCATCGAGAATTGGCTCCGTCGGAATCCGTCAAATTTTTACGGATTTCCCTAGGGGTACCACTAGGGAAAATCACCAAAATCCAGAAATCGTAAAAATTGGTGAAATTTTTGATCCGAGCCCAATAATTCGGAAAAACTCGATCGGAATAGCTACTGGAAGCTTGCCGGTCAAAACGCGTCGAGAATTGGCTCCGTCGGAATCCGACGAATTTTTACGGATTTCCCTAAGGCTACCACTAGGGAAAATCACCAAAATCGAGAAATCGTAAAAAGTGGTGAAATTTTGGATCCGAGCCCAATAATTAGGGAAAACTCGATCGGTATAGCTACTGGAAGCTTGCCGGTCACAACGCGTCGAGAATTGGCTCCGTCGGAATCCGACGAATTTTTACGGATTTCCTTAGGGGTACCACTAGGGAAAATCACCAAAATCCAGAAATCGTAAAAAGTGGAGAAATTTTGGATCCGAGCCCAATAATTCGGGAAAACTCGATCGGAATAGCTACTGGAAGCTTGCCGGTCACATCGCGTCGAGAATTGGCTCCGTCGGAATCCGACGAATTTTTACGGATTTCCCTAGGAGTACCACTAGGGAAAATCACAAAAATCGAGAAATCGTAAAAAGTAGTGAAATTTTTGATCCGAGCCCAATAAGTCGAGAAAACTCGATCGGAATAGCTACTGGAAGCTTGCCGGTCACTTGCGTCGAGAATTGGCTCCGTCGGAATTTTTACGGATTTCCCTAGGGGTACCACTAGGGAAAATCACCAAAATCGAGAAATCGTAAAAAGTGGTGAAATTTTTGATCCGAGCCCAATAATTAGGGAAAACTCGATCAGAATAGCTACTGGAAGCTTGCCGGTCACAACGCGTCGAGAATTGGCTCCGTCGGAATTTTTACGGATTTTCCTAGGGGTACCACTAGGGAAAATCACCAAAATCGAGAAATCGTAAAAAGTGGTGAAATTTTTGATCCGAGCCCAATAATTCGGGAAAACTCGATCGGAATAGGTACTGGAAGCTTGCCGGTCACAACGCGTCGAGAATTGGCTCCGTCGGAATCCGACAAATTTTTACGGATTTCCCTAGGGGTACCACTAGGAAAAATTACAAAAATCGATAAATCGTAAAAAGTGGTGAAATTTTGGATCCGAGCCCAATAATTCGGGAAAACTCGATCGGAAATGCTACTGGAAGCTTGCCGGTCACAACGCGTCGAGAATTGGCTCCGTCGGAATCCGACGAATTTTTACGGATTTCCCTAGGAGTACCACTAGGGAAAATCACCAAAATCGAGAAATCGTAAAAAGTTGTGAAATTTTGGATCCGAGCCCAATAATTCGGGGAAACTCGATCGGAATAGCTACTGGAAGCTTGCCGGTCACAACGCGTCGAGAATTGGCTCCGTCGGAATCCGACGAATTTTTACGGATTTCCCTAAGGGTACCACTAGGGAAAATCACCAAAATCGAGAAATCGTAAAAAGTATTGAAATTTTTGATCCGAGCCCAATAATTCGGGAAAACTCGATCGGAAATGCTACTGGAAACTTGCCGGTCACAACGCGTCGAGAATTGGCTCCGTCGGAATCCGACGAATTTTTACGGATTTCCCTAGGAGTACCACTAGGGAAAATCACCAAAATCGAGAAATCGTAAAAAGTTGTGAAATTTTGGATCCGAGCCCAATAATTCGGGGAAACTCGATCGGAATAGCTACTGGAAGCTTGCCGGTCACAACGCGTCGAGAATTGGCTCCGTCGGAATCCGACGAATTTTTACGGATTTCCCTAAGGGTACCACTAGGGAAAATCACCAAAATCGAGAAATCGTAAAAAGTATTGAAATTTTGGATCCGAGCCCAATAATTCGGGAAAACTCGATCGGAATAGCTACTGGAAGCTAGCCGGTCACAACGCGTCAAGAATTGGCTCCGTCGAAATCCGACGAAATTTTACGGATTTCCCTAGGGGTACCACTAGGGAAAATCACCAAAATCGAGAAATCGTAAAAAGTGGTGAAATTTTGGATCCGAGCCCAATAAGTCGAGAAAACTCGATCGGAATATCTACTGGAAGCTTGCCGGTCACATCGCGTCGAGAATTGGCTCCGTCGGAATTTTTACGAATTTCCCTGGGGGTACCACTAGGGAAAATCACTAAAATCGAGAAATCGTAAAAAGTGGTGAAACTTTGGATCCGAGCCCAATAATTCGGGAAAACTCGATCGGAATAGCTACTGGAAGCTTGCCGGTCACAACGCGTCGAGAATTGGCTCCGTCGGAATTTTTACGGATTTCCCTGGGGGTACCACTAGGGAAAATCACCAAAATCGAGAAATCGTAAAAAGTGGTGAAATTTTTGATCCGAGCCCAATAATTCGGGAAAACTCGATCGGAATAGCTACTGGAAGCTTGCCGGTCACAACGCGTCGAGAATTGGCTCCGTCGGAATCCGACAAATTTTTACGGATTTCCCTAGGGGTACCACTCTGAAAAATCACCAAAATCGAGAAATCGTAAAAAGTGGTGAAATTTTGGATCCGAGCCTAATAATTCGGGAAAACTCGATCGGAAATGCTACTGGAAGCTTGCCGGTCACAACGCGTCGAGAATTGGCTCCGTCGGAATCCGACAAATTTTTACGGATTTCCCTAGGGGTACCACTAGGGAAAATCACCAAAATCGAGAAATCGTAAAAAGTGGTGAAATTTTTGATCCGAGCCCAATGAGTCGAGAAAACTCGATCGGAATAGCTACTGGAAGCTTGCCGGTCACATCGCATCGAGAATTGGCTCCGTCGGAATTTTTACGGATTTCCCTGGGGGTACCACTAGGGAAAATCACTAAAATCGAGAAATCGTAAAAACTGGTGAAATTTTTGATGCGAGCCCAATAATTCGGGAAAACTCGATCGGAATAGCTACTGGAAGCTTGCCGGTCACAACGCGTCGAGAATTGGCTCCGTCGGAATCCGACAAATTTTTACGGATTTCCCTAGGGGTACCACTCTTAAAAATCACCAAAATCGAGAAATCGTAAAAAGTGGTGAAATTTTGGATCCGAGCCTAATAATTCGGGAAAACTCGATCGGAAATGCTACTGGAAGCTTGCCGGTCACAACGCGTCGAGAATTGGCTCCGTCGGAATCCGACAAATTTTTACGGATTTCCCTAGGGGTACCACTCGGGAAAATCACCAAAATCGAGAAATCGTAAAAAGTGGTAAAATTTTGTATCCGAGCCCAATAAGTCGAGAAAACTCGATCGGAATATCTACTGGAAGCTTGCCGGTCACATCGCGTCGAGAATTGGCTCCGTCGGAATTTTTACGAATTTCCCTGGGGGTACCACTAGGGAAAATCACTAAAATCGAGAAATCGTAAAAAGTGGTGAAATTTTGGATCCGAGCCCAATAATTCGGGAAAACTCGATCGGAATAGCTACTGGAAGCTTGCCGGTCACAACGCGTCGAGAATTGGCTCCGTCGGAATCCGACGAATTTTTACGGATTTCCCTAGGGGTACCACTCTGGAAAATGACCAAAATCGAGAAATCGTAAAAAGTGGTGAAATTTTGGATCCGAGCCCAATAAGTCGAGAAAACTCGATCGGAATATCTACTGGAAGCTTGCCGGTCACATCGCGTCGAGAATTGGCTCCGTCGGAATTTTTACGAATTTCCCTGGGGGTACCACTAGGGAAAATCACTAAAATCGAGAAATCGTAAAAAGTGGTGAAATTTTGGATCCGAGCCCAATAATTCGGGAAAACTCGATCGGAATAGCTACTGGAAGCTTGCCGGTCACAACGCGTCGAGAATTGGCTCCGTCGGAATTTTTACGAATTTCCCTGGGGGTACCACTAGGGAAAATCACCAAAATCGAGAAATCGTAAAAAGTGGTGAAATTTTTGATCCGAGCCCAATAATTCGGGAAAACTAGATCGGAATAGCTACTGGAAGCTTGCCGGTCACATCGCGTCGAGAATTGGCTCCGTCAGAATGCGACGAATTTTTCCGGATTTCACCAAAATCAAGAAATCGTAAAAAGTGGTGAAATTTTTGATCCGAGCCCAATAATTCGGAAAAACTCGATCGGAATAGCTACTGGAAGCATGCCGGTCACAACGCGTCGAGAATTGGCTCCGTCGGAATCCGACGAATTTTTACGGATTACCCTAGGGGTACTACTAGGGAAAATCACCAAAATCGAGAAATCGTAAAAAGTGGTGAAATTTTGGATCCGAGCCCAATAATTAGGGAAAACTCGATCGGAATAGCTACTGGAAGCTTGCCGGTCACAACGCGTCGAGAATTGGCTCCGTCGGAATCCGACGAATTTTTACGGATTTCCCTAGGGGTACCACTAGGGAAAATCACCAAAATCGAGAAATCGTAAAAAGTGGTGAAATTTTGGATCCGAGCCCAATAATTAGGGAAAACTCGATCGGAATAGCTACTAGAAGCTTGTCGGTCACAACGCGTCAAGAATTGGTTCCGTCGGAATCCGACGAATTTTTACGGATTTCCCTAGGGGTACCACTAGGGAAAATCACCAAACTCGAGAAATCGTAAAAAGTGGTGAAATTTTGGATCCGAGTCCATAAATTCGGGAAAACTCGATCGGAATAGCTACTGGAAGCTTGCCGGTCACAACGCGTGGAGAATTGGCTCCGTCGGAATCCTACGAATTTTTACGGATTTCCCTAGGGGTACCACTAGGGAAAATCACCAAAATCGAGAAATCGTAAAAAGTGGTGAAATTTTCGATCCGAGCCCAATAATTCGGGAAAACTCGATCGGAATAGCTACTGGAAGCTTGCCAGTCACAACGCGTCGAGAATTGGCTCCGTCGGAATTCGACGAATTTTTACGAATTTCCCTAGGGGTACCACTAGGGAAAATCACCAAAATCGAGAAATCGTAAAAAGTGGTGAAATTTTGGATCCGAGCCCAATAATTCGGGAAAACTCGATCGGAATAGCTACTGAAAGCTTGCCGGTCACATCGCGTCGAGAATTGGCTCCGTTGGAATTTTTACGGATTTCCCTAGGGGTACCACTAGGGAAAATCACCAAAATCGAGAAATCGTAAAAAGTGGTGAAATTTTTGATCCGAGCCCAATAATTCGGGAAAACTCGATCGGAATAGCTACGGGAAGCTTGCCGGTCACAACGCGTCGAGAATTGGCTCCGTCGAAATCCGACAAAATTTTTACGGATTTCCCTAGGGGTACCACTAGGAAAATTCACCAAAATCGTAAAAAGTGGTGAAATTTTTGATCCGAGCCCAATAATTCGGGAAAACTCGAACGGAATAGCTACTGGAAGCATGCCGGTCACAACGCGTCGAGAATTGGCTCCGTCGGAATCCGACGAATTTTTACGGATTACCCTAGGGGTACCACTAGGGAAAATCACCAAAATCGAGAAATCGTAAAAAGTGGTGAAATTTTGGATCCGAGCCCAATAATTAGGGAAAACTCGATCGGAATAGCTACTGGAAGCTTGCCGGTCACAACGCGTCGAGAATTGGCTCCGTCGGAATCCGACGAATTTTTACGGATTTCCCTAGGGGTACCACTAGGGAAAATCACAAAAATCGAGAAATCGTAAAAAGTGGTGAAATTTTTGATCCGAGCCCAATAATTAGGGAAAACTCGATCGGAATAGCTACTGGAAGCTTGCCGGTCACAACGCGTCAAGAATTGGTTCCGTCGGAATCCGACGAATTTTTACGGATTTTCCTAGGGGTACCACTAGGGAAAATCACCAAACTCGAGAAATCGTAAAAAGTGGTGAAATTTTGGATCCGAGCCCAATAATTCGGGAAAACTCGATCGGAATAGCTACTGGAAGCTTGCCGGTCACAACGCGTCGAGAATTGGCTCCGTCGGAATCCGACAAATTTTTACGGATTTCCCTAGGGGTACCACTCTGAAAAATCACCAAAATCGAGAAATCGTAAAAAGTGGTGAAATTTTGGATCCGAGCCTAATAATTCGGGAAAACTCGATCGGAAATGCTACTGGAAGCTTGCTGGTCACAACGCGTCGAGAATTGGCTCCGTCGGAATCCGACAAATTTTTACGGATTTCCCTAGGGGTACCACTAGGGAAAATCACCAAAATCGAGAAATCGTAAAAAGTGGTGAAATTTTGGATCCGAGCCCAATGAGTCGAGAAAACTCGATCGGAATAGCTACTGGAAGCTTGCCGGTCACATCGCATCGAGAATTGGCTCCGTCGGAATTTTTACGGATTTCCCTGGGGGTACCACTAGGGAAAATCACTAAAATCGAGAAATCGTAAAAACTGGTGAAATTTTTGATGCGAGCCCAATAATTCGGGAAAACTCGATCGGAATAGCTACTGGAAGCTTGCCGGTCACAACGCGTCGAGAATTGGCTCCGTCGGAATCCGACAAATTTTTACGGATTTCCCTAGGGGTACCACTCTGAAAAATCACCAAAATCGAGAAATCGTAAAAAGTGGTGAAATTTTGGATCCGAGCCTAATAATTCGGGAAAACTCGATCGGAAATGCTACTGGAAGCTTGCCGGTCACAACGCGTCGAGAATTGGCTCCGTCGGAATCCGACAAATTTTTACGGATTTCCCTAGGGGTACCACTCGGGAAAATCACCAAAATCGAGAAATCGTAAAAAGTGGTAAAATTTTGTATCCGAGCCCAATAAGTCGAGAAAACTCGATCGGAATATCTACTGGAAGCTTGCCGGTCACATCGCGTCGAGAATTGGCTCCGTCGGAATTTTTACGAATTTCCCTGGGGGTACCACTAGGGAAAATCACTAAAATCGAGAAATCGTAAAAAGTGGTGAAATTTTGGATCCGAGCCCAATAATTCGGGAAAACTCGATCGGAATAGCTACTGGAAGCTTGCCGGTCACAACGCGTCGAGAATTGGCTCCGTCGGAATCCGACGAATTTTTACGGATTTCCCTAGGGGTACCACTCTGGAAAATGACCAAAATCGAGAAATCGTAAAAAGTGGTGAAATTTTGGATCCGAGCCCAATAAGTCGAGAAAACTCGATCGGAATATCTACTGGAAGCTTGCCGGTCACATCGCGTCGAGAATTGGCTCCGTCGGAATTTTTACGAATTTCCCTGGGGGTACCACTAGGGAAAATCACTAAAATCGAGAAATCGTAAAAAGTGGTGAAATTTTGGATCCGAGCCCAATAATTCGGGAAAACTCGATCGGAATAGCTACTGGAAGCTTGCCGGTCACAACGCGTCGAGAATTGGCTCCGTCGGAATTTTTACGGATTTCCCTGGGGGTACCACTAGGGAAAATCACCAAAATCGAGAAATCGTAAAAAGTGGTGAAATTTTTGATCCGAGCCCAATAATTCGGGAAAACTAGATCGGAATAGCTACTGGAAGCTTGCCGGTCACATCGCGTCGAGAATTGGCTCCGTCAGAATGCGACGAATTTTTCCGGATTTCACCAAAATCAAGAAATCGTAAAAAGTGGTGAAATTTTTGATCCGAGCCCAATAATTCGGAAAAACTCGATCGGAATAGCTACTGGAAGCATGCCGGTCACAACGCGTCGAGAATTGGCTCCGTCGGAATCCGACGAATTTTTACGGATTACCCTAGGGGTACTACTAGGGAAAATCACCAAAATCGAGAAATCGTAAAAAGTGGTGAAATTTTGGATCCGAGCCCAATAATTAGGGAAAACTCGATCGGAATAGCTACTGGAAGCTTGCCGGTCACAACGCGTCGAGAATTGGCTCCGTCGGAATCCGACGAATTTTTACGGATTTCCCTAGGGGTACCACTAGGGAAAATCACCAAAATCGAGAAATCGTAAAAAGTGGTGAAATTTTGGATCCGAGCCCAATAATTAGGGAAAACTCGATCGGAATATCTACTAGAAGCTTGTCGGTCACAACGCGTCAAGAATTGGTTCCGTCGGAATCCGACGAATTTTTACGGATTTCCCTAGGGGTACCACTAGGGAAAATCACCAAACTCGAGAAATCGTAAAAAGTGGTGAAATTTTGGATCCGAGTCCATAAATTCGGGAAAACTCGATCGGAATAGCTACTGGAAGCTTGCCGGTCACAACGCGTGGAGAATTGGCTCCGTCGGAATCCTACGAATTTTTACGGATTTCCCTAGGGGTACCACTAGGGAAAATCACCAAAATCGAGAAATCGTAAAAAGTGGTGAAATTTTCGATCCGAGCCCAATAATTCGGGAAAACTCGATCGGAATAGCTACTGGAAGCTTGCCAGTCACAACGCGTCGAGAATTGGCTCCGTCGGAATTCGACGAATTTTTACGAATTTCCCTAGGGGTACCACTAGGGAAAATCACCAAAATCGAGAAATCGTAAAAAGTGGTGAAATTTTGGATCCGAGCCCAATAATTCGGGAAAACTCGATCGGAATAGCTACTGAAAGCTTGCCGGTCACATCGCGTCGAGAATTGGCTCCGTTGGAATTTTTACGGATTTCCCTAGGGGTACCACTAGGGAAAATCACCAAAATCGAGAAATCGTAAAAAGTGGTGAAATTTTTGATCCGAGCCCAATAATTCGGGAAAACTCGATCGGAATAGCTACGGGAAGCTTGCCGGTCACAACGCGTCGAGAATTGGCTCCGTCGAAATCCGACAAAATTTTTACGGATTTCCCTAGGGGTACCACTAGGAAAATTCACCAAAATCGTAAAAAGTGGTGAAATTTTTGATCCGAGCCCAATAATTCGGGAAAACTCGAACGGAATAGCTACTGGAAGCATGCCGGTCACAACGCGTCGAGAATTGGCTCCGTCGGAATCCGACGAATTTTTACGGATTACCCTAGGGGTACCACTAGGGAAAATCACCAAAATCGAGAAATCGTAAAAAGTGGTGAAATTTTGGATCCGAGCCCAATAATTAGGGAAAACTCGATCGGAATAGCTACTGGAAGCTTGCCGGTCACAACGCGTCGAGAATTGGCTCCGTCGGAATCCGACGAATTTTTACGGATTTCCCTAGGGGTACCACTAGGGAAAATCACAAAAATCGAGAAATCGTAAAAAGTGGTGAAATTTTTGATCCGAGCCCAATAATTAGGGAAAACTCGATCGGAATAGCTACTGGAAGCTTGCCGGTCACAACGCGTCAAGAATTGGTTCCGTCGGAATCCGACGAATTTTTACGGATTTTCCTAGGGGTACCACTAGGGAAAATCACCAAACTCGAGAAATCGTAAAAAGTGGTGAAATTTTGGATCCGAGCCCAATAATTCGGGAAAACTCGATCGGAATAGCTACTGGAAGCTTGCCGGTCACAACGCGTCGAGAATTGGCTCCGTCGGAATCCGACAAATTTTTACGGATTTCCCTAGGGGTACCACTCTGAAAAATCACCAAAATCGAGAAATCGTAAAAAGTGGTGAAATTTTGGATCCGAGCCTAATAATTCGGGAAAACTCGATCGGAAATGCTACTGGAAGCTTGCCGGTCACAACGCGTCGAGAATTGGCTCCGTCGGAATCCGACAAATTTTTACGGATTTCCCTAGGGGTACCACTAGGGAAAATCACCAAAATCGAGAAATCGTAAAAAGTGGTGAAATTTTGGATCCGAGCCCAATGAGTCGAGAAAACTCGATCGGAATAGCTACTGGAAGCTTGCCGGTCACATCGCATCGAGAATTGGCTCCGTCGGAATTTTTACGGATTTCCCTGGGGGTACCACTAGGGAAAATCACTAAAATCGAGAAATCGTAAAAACTGGTGAAATTTTTGATGCGAGCCCAATAATTCGGGAAAACTCGATCGGAATAGCTACTGGAAGCTTGCCGGTCACAACGCGTCGAGAATTGGCTCCGTCGGAATCCGACAAATTTTTACGGATTTCCCTAGGGGTACCACTCTGAAAAATCACCAAAATCGAGAAATCGTAAAAAGTGGTGAAATTTTGGATCCGAGCCTAATAATTCGGGAAAACTCGATCGGAAATGCTACTGGAAGCTTGCCGGTCACAACGCGTCGAGAATTGGCTCCGTCGGAATCCGACAAATTTTTACGGATTTCCCTAGGGGTACCACTCGGGAAAATCACCAAAATCGAGAAATCGTAAAAAGTGGTAAAATTTTGTATCCGAGCCCAATAAGTCGAGAAAACTCGATCGGAATATCTACTGGAAGCTTGCCGGTCACATCGCGTCGAGAATTGGCTCCGTCGGAATTTTTACGAATTTCCCTGGGGGTACCACTAGGGAAAATCACTAAAATCGAGAAATCGTAAAAAGTGGTGAAATTTTGGATCCGAGCCCAATAATTCGGGAAAACTCGATCGGAATAGCTACTGGAAGCTTGCCGGTCACAACGCGTCGAGAATTGTCTCCGTCGGAATCCGACGAATTTTTACGGATTTCCCTAGGGGTACCACTCTGGAAAATGACCAAAATCGAGAAATCGTAAAAAGTGGTGAAATTTTGGATCCGAGCCCAATAAGTCGAGAAAACTCGATCGGAATATCTACTGGAAGCTTGCCGGTCACATCGCGTCGAGAATTGGCTCCGTCGGAATTTTTACGAATTTCCCTGGGGGTACCACTAGGGAAAATCACTAAAATCGAGAAATCGTAAAAAGTGGTGAAATTTTGGATCCGAGCCCAATAATTCGGGAAAACTCGATCGGAATAGCTACTGGAAGCTTGCCGGTCACAACGCGTCGAGAATTGGCTCCGTCGGAATTTTTACGGATTTCCCTGGGGGTACCACTAGGGAAAATCACCAAAATCGAGAAATCGTAAAAAGTGGTGAAATTTTTGATCCGAGCCCAATAATTCGGGAAAACTAGATCGGAATAGCTACTGGAAGCTTGCCGGTCACATCGCGTCGAGAATTGGCTCCGTCAGAATGCGACGAATTTTTCCGGATTTCACCAAAATCAAGAAATCGTAAAAAGTGGTGAAATTTTTGATCCGAGCCCAATAATTCGGAAAAACTCGATCGGAATAGCTACTGGAAGCATGCCGGTCACAACGCGTCGAGAATTGGCTCCGTCGGAATCCGACGAATTTTTACGGATTACCCTAGGGGTACTACTAGGGAAAATCACCAAAATCGAGAAATCGTAAAAAGTGGTGAAATTTTGGATCCGAGCCCAATAATTAGGGAAAACTCGATCGGAATAGCTACTGGAAGCTTGCCGGTCACAACGCGTCGAGAATTGGCTCCGTCGGAATCCGACGAATTTTTACGGATTTCCCTAGGGGTACCACTAGGGAAAATCACCAAAATCGAGAAATCGTAAAAAGTGGTGAAATTTTGGATCCGAGCCCAATAATTAGGGAAAACTCGATCGGAATAGCTACTAGAAGCTTGTCGGTCACAACGCGTCAAGAATTGGTTCCGTCGGAATCCGACGAATTTTTACGGATTTCCCTAGGGGTACCACTAGGGAAAATCACCAAACTCGAGAAATCGTAAAAAGTGGTGAAATTTTGGATCCGAGTCCATAAATTCGGGAAAACTCGATCGGAATAGCTACTGGAAGCTTGCCGGTCACAACGCGTGGAGAATTGGCTCCGTCGGAATCCTACGAATTTTTACGGATTTCCCTAGGGGTACCACTAGGGAAAATCACCAAAATCGAGAAATCGTAAAAAGTGGTGAAATTTTCGATCCGAGCCCAATAATTCGGGAAAACTCGATCGGAATAGCTACTGGAAGCTTGCCAGTCACAACGCGTCGAGAATTGGCTCCGTCGGAATTCGACGAATTTTTACGAATTTCCCTAGGGGTACCACTAGGGAAAATCACCAAAATCGAGAAATCGTAAAAAGTGGTGAAATTTTGGATCCGAGCCCAATAATTCGGGAAAACTCGATCGGAATAGCTACTGAAAGCTTGCCGGTCACATCGCGTCGAGAATTGGCTCCGTTGGAATTTTTACGGATTTCCCTAGGGGTACCACTAGGGAAAATCACCAAAATCGAGAAATCGTAAAAAGTGGTGAAATTTTTGATCCGAGCCCAATAATTCGGGAAAACTCGATCGGAATAGCTACGGGAAGCTTGCCGGTCACAACGCGTCGAGAATTGGCTCCGTCGAAATCCGACAAAATTTTTACGGATTTCCCTAGGGGTACCACTAGGAAAATTCACCAAAATCGTAAAAAGTGGTGAAATTTTTGATCCGAGCCCAATAATTCGGGAAAACTCGATCGGAATAGCTACTGGAAGCATGCCGGTCACAACGCGTCGAGAATTGGCTCCGTCGGAATCCGACGAATTTTTACGGATTACCCTAGGGGTACCACTAGGGAAAATCACCAAAATCGAGAAATCGTAAAAAGTGGTGAAATTTTGGATCCGAGCCCAATAATTAGGGAAAACTCGATCGGAATAGCTACTGGAAGCTTGCCGGTCACAACGCGTCGAGAATTGGCTCCGTCGGAATCCGACGAATTTTTACGGATTTCCCTAGGGGTACCACTAGGGAAAATCACAAAAATCGAGAAATCGTAAAAAGTGGTGAAATTTTTGATCCGAGCCCAATAATTAGGGAAAACTCGACCGGAATAGCTACTGGAAGCTTGCCGGTCACAACGCGTCAAGAATTGGTTCCGTCGGAATCCGACGAATTTTTACGGATTTTCCTAGGGGTACCACTAGGGAAAATCACCAAACTCGAGAAATCGTAAAAAGTGGTGAAATTTTGGATCCGAGCCCAATAATTCGGGAAAACTCGATCGGAATAGCTACTGGAAGCTTGCCGGTCACAACGCGTCGAGAATTGGCTCCGTCGGAATCTGACGAAATTTTTACGGATTTCCCTAGGGGTACCACTAGGGAAAATCACCAAAATCGAGAAATCGTAAAAAGTGGTGAAATTTTGGATCCGAGCCCAATAATTTGGGAAAACTCGATCGGAATAGCTACTGGAAGCATGCCGGTCACAACGCGTCGAGAATTGGCTCCGTCGGAATCCGACGAATTTTTACGGATTTTCCTAGGGGTACCCCTAGGGAAAATCACCAAAATCGATAAATCGTAAAAAGTGGTGAAATTTTGGATCCGAGCCCAATAATTCGGGAAAACTCGATCGTAATAGCTACTGAAAGCTTGCCGGTCACATCGCGTCGAGAATTGGCTCCGTTGGAATTTTTACGGATTTCCCTAGGGGTACCACTAGGGAAAATCACCAAAATCGAGAAATCGTAAAAAGTGGTGAAATTTTTGATCCGAGCCCAATAATTCGGGAAAACTCGATCGGAATAGCTACGGGAAGCTTGCCGGTCACAACTCGTCGAGAATTGGCTCCGTCGAAATCCGACAAAATTTTTACGGATTTCCCTAGGGGTACCACTAGGGAAATTCACCAAAATCGTAAAAAGTGGTGAAATTTTTGATCCGAGCCCAATAATTCGGGAAAACTCGATCGGAATAGCTACTGAAAGCATGCCGGTCACAACGCGTCGAGAATTGGCTCCGTCGGAATCCGACGAATTTTTACGGATTACCCTAGGGGTACCACTAGGGAAAATCACCAAAATCGAGAAATCGTAAAAAGTGGTGAAATTTTGGATCCGAGCCCAATAATTAGGGAAAACTCGATCGGAATAGCTACTGGAAGCTTGCCGGTCACAATGCGTCGAGAATTGGCTCCGTCGGAATCCGACGAATTTTTACGGATTTCCCTAGGGGTACCACTAGGGGAAATCACAAAAATCGAGAAATCGTAAAAAGTGGTGAAATTTTGGATCCGAGCCCAATAATTAGGGAAAACTCTATCGGAATAGCTACTGGAAGCTTGCCGGTCACAACGCGTCAAGAATTGGTTCCGTCGGAATCCGACGAATTTTTACGGATTTTCCTAGGGGTACCACTAGGGAAAATCACCAAACTCGAGAAATCGTAAAAAGTGGTAAAATTTTGGATCCGAGCCCAATAATTCGGGAAGACTCGATCGGAATAGCTACTGGAAGCTTGCCGGTCACAACGCGTCGAGAATTGGCTCCGTCGTAATCCGACGAATTTTTACGGATTTCCCTAGGGGTACCACTCTGGAAAATGACCAAAATCGAGAAATCGTAAAAAGTGGTGAAATTTTGGATCCGAGCCCAATAAGTCGAGAAAACTCGATCGGAATATCTACTAGAAGCTTGCCGGTCACATCGCGTCGAGAATTGGCTCCGTCGGAATTTTTACGAATTTCCCTGGGGGTACCACTAGGAAAAATCACTAAAATCGAGAAATCGTAAAAAGTGGTGAAATTTTGGATCCGAGCCCAATAATTCGGGAAAACTCGATCGGAATAGCTACTGGAAGCTTGCCGGTCACAACGCGTCGAGAATTGGCTCCGTCGGAATTTTTACGGATTTCCCTGGGGGTACCACTAGGGAAAATCACCAAAATCGAGAAATCGTAAAAAGTGGTGAAATTTTTGATCCGAGCCCAATAATTCGGGAAAACTAGATCGGAATAGCTACTGGAAGCTTGCCGGTCACATCGCGTCGAGAATTGGCTCCGTCAGAATGCGACGAATTTTTCCGGATTTCACCAAAATCAAGAAATCGTAAAAAGTGGTGAAATTTTTGATCCGAGCCCAATAATTCGGAAAAACTCGATCGGAATAGCTACTGGAAGCATGCCGGTCACAACGCGTCGAGAATTGGCTCCGTCGGAATCCGACGAATTTTTACGGATTACCCTAGGGGTACTACTAGGGAAAATCACCAAAATCGAGAAATCGTAAAAAGTGGTGAAATTTTGGATCCGAGCCCAATAATTAGGGAAAACTCGATCGGAATAGCTACTGGAAGCTTGCCGGTCACAACGCGTCGAGAATTGGCTCCGTCGGAATCCGACGAATTTTTACGGATTTCCCTAGGGGTACCACTAGGGAAAATCACCAAAATCGAGAAATCGTAAAAAGTGGTGAAATTTTGGATCCGAGCCCAATAATTAGGGAAAACTCGATCGGAATAGCTACTAGAAGCTTGTCGGTCACAACGCGTCAAGAATTGGTTCCGTCGGAATCCGACGAATTTTTACGGATTTCCCTAGGGGTACCACTAGGGAAAATCACCAAACTCGAGAAATCGTAAAAAGTGGTGAAATTTTGGATCCGAGTCCATAAATTCGGGAAAACTCGATCGGAATAGCTACTGGAAGCTTGCCGGTCACAACGTGTGGAGAATTGGCTCCGTCGGAATCCTACGAATTTTTACGGATTTCCCTAGGGGTACCACTAGGGAAAATCACCAAAATCGAGAAATCGTAAAAAGTGGTGAAATTTTCGATCCGAGCCCAATAATTCGAGAAAACTCGATCGGAATAGCTACTGGAAGCTTGCCAGTCACAACGCGTCGAGAATTGGCTCCGTCGGAATTCGACGAATTTTTACGAATTTCCCTAGGGGTACCACTAGGGAAAATCACCAAAATCGAGAAATCGTAAAAAGTGGTGAAATTTTGGATCCGAGCCCAATAATTCGGGAAAACTCGATCGGAATAGCTACTGAAAGCTTGCCGGTCACATCGCGTCGAGAATTGGCTCCGTTGGAATTTTTACGGATTTCCCTAGGGGTACCACTAGGGAAAATCACCAAAATCGAGAAATCGTAAAAAGTGGTGAAATTTTTGATCCGAGCCCAATAATTCGGGAAAACTCGATCGGAATAGCTACGGGAAGCTTGCCGGTCACAACGCGTCGAGAATTGGCTCCGTCGAAATCCGACAAAATTTTTACGGATTTCCCTAGGGGTACCACTAGGAAAATTCACCAAAATCGTAAAAAGTGGTGAAATTTTTGATCCGAGCCCAATAATTCGGGAAAACTCGATCGGAATAGCTACTGGAAGCATGCCGGTCACAACGCGTCGAGAATTGGCTCCGTCGGAATCCGACGAATTTTTACGGATTACCCTAGGGGTACCACTAGGGAAAATCACCAAAATCGAGAAATCGTAAAAAGTGGTGAAATTTTGGATCCGAGCCCAATAATTAGGGAAAACTCGATCGGAATAGCTACTGGAAGCTTGCCGGTCACAACGCGTCGAGAATTGGCTCCGTCGGAATCCGACGAATTTTTACGGATTTCCCTAGGGGTACCACTAGGGAAAATCACAAAAATCGAGAAATCGTAAAAAGTGGTGAAATTTTTGATCCGAGCCCAATAATTAGGGAAAACTCGATCGGAATAGCTACTGGAAGCTTGCCGGTCACAACGCGTCAAGAATTGGTTCCGTCGGAATCCGACGAATTTTTACGGATTTTCCTAGGGGTACCACTAGGGAAAATCACCAAACTCGAGAAATCGTAAAAAGTGGTGAAATTTTGGATCCGAGCCCAATAATTCGGGAAAACTCGATCGGAATAGCTACTGGAAGCTTGCCGGTCACAACGCGTCGAGAATTGGCTCCGTCGGAATCTGACGAAATTTTTACGGATTTCCCTAGGGGTACCACTAGGGAAAATCACCAAAATCGAGAAATCGTAAAAAGTGGTGAAATTTTGGATCCGAGCCCAATAATTTGGGAAAACTCGATCGGAATAGCTACTGGAAGCATGCCGGTCACAACGCGTCGAGAATTGGCTCCGTCGGAATCCGACGAATTTTTACGGATTTTCCTAGGGGTACCACTAGGGAAAATCACCAAAATCGATAAATCGTAAAAAGTGGTGAAATTTTGGATCCGAGCCCAATAATTCGGGAAAACTCGATCGTAATAGCTACTGAAAGCTTGCCGATCACATCGCGTCTAGAAATTGGCTCCGTTGGAATTTTTACGGATTTCCCTAGGGGTACCACTAGGGAAAATCACCAAAATCGAGAAATCGTAAAAAGTGGTGAAATTTTTGATCCGAGCCCAATAATTCGGGAAAACTCGATCGGAATAGCTACGGGAAGCTTGCCGGTCACAACGCGTCGAGAATTGGCTCCGTCGAAATCCGACAAAATTTTTACGGATTTCCCTAGGGGTACCACTAGGGAAATTCACCAAAATCGTAAAAAGTGGTGAAATTTTTGATCCGAGCCCAATAATTCGGGAAAACTCGATCGGAATAGCTACTGGAAGCATGCCGGTCACAACGCGTCGAGAATTGGCTCCGTCGGAATCCGACGAATTTTTACGGATTACCCTAGGGGTACCACTAGGGAAAATCACCAAAATCGAGAAATCGTAAAAAGTGGTGAAATTTTGGATCCGAGCCCAATAATTAGGGAAAACTCGATCGGAATAGCTACTGGAAGCTTGCCGGTCACAATGCGTCGAGAATTGGCTCCGTCGGAATCCGACGAATTTTTACGGATTTCCCTAGGGGTACCACTAGGGGAAATCACAAAAATCGAGAAATCGTAAAAAGTGGTGAAATTTTGGATCCGAGCCCAATAATTAGGGAAAACTCGATCGGAATAGCTACTGGAAGCTTGCCGGTCACAACGCGTCAAGAATTGGTTCCGTCGGAATCCGACGAATTTTTACGGATTTTCCTAGGGGTACCACTAGGGAAAATCACCAAACTCGAGAAATCGTAAAAAGTGGTGAAATTTTGGATCCGAGCCCAATAATTCGGGAAGACTCGATCGGAATTGCTACTGAAAGCTTGCCGGTCACATCGCGTCGAGAATTGGCTCCGTTGGAATTTTTACGGATTTCCCTAGGGGTACCACTAGGGAAAATCACCAAAATCGAGAAATCGTAAAAAGTGGTGAAATTTTTGATCCGAGCCCAATAATTCGGGAAAACTCGATCGGAATAGCTACTGGAAGCTTGCCGGTCACAACGCGTCGAGAATTAGCTCCGTCGGAATCCGACGAAATTTTTACAGATTTCCCTAGGGGTACCACTAGGGAACTTCACCAAAATCGTAAAAAGTGGTGAAATTTTTGATCCGAGCCCAATATTTTGGGAAAACTCGATCGGAATATCTACTGGAAGCTTACCGGTCACAATGCGTCGAGAATTGGCTCCGTCGGAATCCGATGAAATTTTACGGATTTCCCTAGGGAAAATCACCAAAATAGAGAAATCGTAAAAAGTGGTGAAATTTTGGATCCGAGCCCAATAATTAGGGAAAACTCGATTGGAATAGCTACTGGAAGCTTGCCGGTCACAATGCGTCGAGAATTGGCTCCGTCGGAATCCGACGAATTTTTACGGATTTTCCTAGGGGTACCACTAGGGAAAATCACCAAAATCGAGAAATCGTAAAAAGTGGTGAAATTTTGGATCCGAGCCCAATAATTAGGGAAAACTCGATCGGAATAGCTACTGGAAGCTTGCCGATCACAACGCGTCGAGAATTGGCTCCGTCGGAATCCGACGAATTTTTTCGGATTTCCCTAGGGGTACCACTAAGGAAAATCACCAAAATCGAGAAATCGTAAAAAGTGGTGAAATTTTTGATCCGAGCCCAATAATTCGGGAAAACTCGATCAGAATAGCTACTGGAAGCTTACCGGTCACAACGCGTCGAGAATTGGCTCCGTCGGAATTTTTACGTATTTCCCTAGGGGTACCACTAGGGAAAATCACAAAAATCGAGAAATCGTAAAAAGTGGTCAAATTTTGGATCCGAGCCTAATAATTCGGGAAAACTCGATCGAAATAGCTCCTGGAAGCTTGCCGGTCACAACGCGTTGAGAATTGGCTCCGTCGGAATTTTTATGGATTTCCCTAGGGGTACCACTAGGGAAAATCACCAAAATCGAGAAATCGTAAAAAGTGGTGAAATTATTGATCCAAGCCCAATAAATCGGGAAAAGTCGATCGGAATAGCTACTGGATGCTTGCCGGTCACAACGCGTCGAGAATTGGCTCCATCGGAATTTTTACGGATTTCCCTTGGGGTACCACTAGGGAAAATCACCAAAATCGAGAAATAGTAAAAAGTGGTGAAATTTTTGATCCGAGCCCAATAATTCGGGAAAAATCGATCGGAATATCTACTGGAAGCTTGCCGGTCACAACGCGTCGAGAATTGGCTCCGTCGGAATCCGACGAATTTTTACGGATTTCCCTAGGGGTACCACTAGGGGAAATCACAAAAATCGAGAAATCGTAAAAAGTGGTGAAATTTTGGATCCGAGCCCAATAATTAGGGAAAACTCGATCGGAATAGCTACTGGAAGCTTGCCGGTCACAACGCGTCAAGAATTGGTTCCGTCGGAATCCGACGAATTTTTACGGATTTTCCTAGGGGTACCACTAGGGAAAATCACCAAACTCGAGAAATCGTAAAAAGTGGTGAAATTTTGGATCCGAGCCCAATAATTCGGGAAAACTCGATCGGAATTGCTACTGAAAGCTTGCCGGTCACATCGCGTCGAGAATTGGCTCCGTTGGAATTTTTACGGATTTCCCTAGGGGTACCACTAGGGAAAATCACCAAAATCGAGAAATCGTAAAAAGTGGTGAAATTTTTGATCCGAGCCCAATAATTCGGGAAAACTCGATCGGAATAGCTACTGGAAGCTTGCCGGTCACAATGCGTCGAGAATTGGCTCCGTCGGAATCCGACGAAATTTTTACAGATTTCCCTAGGGGTACCACTAGGAAACTTCACCAAAATCATAAAAAGTGGTGAAATTTTGGATCCGAGCCCAATATTTTGGGAAAACTCGATCGGAATAGCTACTGGAAGCTTACCGGTCACAATGCGTCGAGAATTGGCTCCGTCGGAATCCGATGAAATTTTACAGATTTCCCTAGGGAAAATCACCAAAATAGAGAAATCGTAAAAAGTGGTGAAATTTTGGATCCGAGCCCAATAATTAGGGAAAACTCGATCGGAATAGCTACTGGAAGCTTGCCGGTCACAATGCGTCGAGAATTGGCTCCGTCGGAATCCGACGAATTTTTACGGATTTACCTAGGGGTACCACTAGGGAAAATCACCAAAATCGAGAAATCGTAAAAAGTGGTGAAATTTTGGATCCGAGCCCAATAATTAGGGAAAACTCGATCGGAATAGCTACTGGAAGCTTGCCGATCACAACGCGTCGAGAATTGTCTCCGTCGGAATCCGACGAATTTTTACGGATTTCCCTAGGGGTACCACTAAGGAAAATCACCAAAATCGAGAAATCGTAAAAAGTGGTGAAATTTTTGATCCGAGCCCAATAATTCGGGAAAACTCGATCAGAATAGCTACTGGAAGCTTACCGGTCACAACGCGTCGAGAATTGACTCCGTCGGAATTTTTACGTATTTCCCTAGGGGTACCACTAGGGAAAATCACAAAAATCGAGAAATCGTAAAAAGTGGTCAAATTTTGGATCCGAGCCTAATAATTCGGGAAAACTCGATCGAAATAGCACCTGGAAGCTTGCCGGTCACAACGCGTTGAGAATTGGCTCCGTCGGAATTTTTATGGATTTCCCTAGGGGTACCACTAGGGAAAATCACCAAAATCGAGAAATCGTAAAAAGTGGTGAAATTATTGATCCGAGCCCAATAATTCGGGAAAAGTCGATCGGAATAGCTACTGGATGCTTGCCGGTCACAACGCGTCGAGAATTGGCTCCATCGGAATTTTTACGGATTTCCCTTGGGGTACCACTAGGGAAAATCACCAAAATCGAGAAATAGTAAAAAGTGGTGAAATTTTTGATCCGAGCCCAATAATTCGGGAAAAATCGATCGGAATATCTACTGGAAGCTTGCCGGTCACAACGCGTCGAGAATTGGCTCCGTCGGAATCCGACGAATTTTTACGGATTTCCCTAGGGGTACCACTAGGGAAAATCACAAAAATCGAGAAATCGTAAAAAGTGGTGAAATTTTGGATCCGAGCCCAATAATTAGGGAAAACTCGATCGGAATAGCTACTGGAAGCTTGCCGGTCACAACGCGTCAAGAATTGGTTCCGTCGGAATCCGACGAATTTTTACGGATTTTCCTAGGGGTACCACTAGGGAAAATCACCAAACTCGAGAAATCGTAAAAAGTGGTGAAATTTTGGATCCGAGCCCAATAATTCGGGAAAACTCGATCGGAAATTTTACTGAAAGCTTGCCGGTCACATCGCTTCGAGAATTGGCTCCGTTGGAATTTTTACGGATTTCCCTAGGGGTACCACTAGGGAAAATCACCAAAATCGAGAAATCGTAAAAAGTGGTGAAATTTTTGATCCGAGCCCAATAATTCGGGAAAACTCGATCGGAATAGCTACTGGAAGCTTGCCGGTCACAACGCGTCGAGAATTGGCTCCGTCGGAATTCGACGAAATTTTTACAGATTTCCCTAGGGGTACCACTAGGGAACTTCACCAAGATCGTAAAAAGTGGTGAAATTTTGGATCCGAGCCCAATATTTTGGGAAAACTCGATCGGAATAGCTACTGGAAGCTTACCGGTCACAATGCGTCGAGAATTGGCTCCGTCGGAATCCGATGAAATTTTACGGATTTCCCTAGGGAAAATCACCAAAATAGAGAAATCGTAAAAAGTGGTGAAATTTTGGATCCGAGCCCAATAATTAGGGAAAACTCGATCGGAATAGCTACTGGAAGCTTGCCGGTCACAATGCGTCGAGAATTGGCTCCGTCGGAATCCGACGAATTTTTACGGATTTCCCTAGGGGTACCACTAGGGAAAATCACCAAAATCGAGAAATCGTAAAAAGTGGTGAAATTTTGGATCCGAGCCCAATAATTAGGGAAAACTCGATCGGAATAGCTACTGGAAGCTTGCCGATCACAACGCGTCGAGAATTGTCTCCGTCGGAATCCGACGAATTTTTACGGATTTCCCTAGGGGTACCACTAAGGAAAATCACCAAAATCGAGAAATCGTAAAAAGTGGTGAAATTTTTGATCCGAGCCCAATAATTCGGGAAAACTCGATCAGAATAGCTACTGGAAGCTTACCGGTCACAACGCGTCGAGAATTGGCTCCGTCGGAATTTTTACGTATTTCCCTAGGGGTACCACTAGGGAAAATCACAAAAATCGAGAAATCGTAAAAAGTGGTGAAATTTTGGATCCGAGCCTAATAATTCGGGAAAACTCGATTGAAATAGCTCCTGGAAGCTTGCCGGTCACAACGCGTTGAGAATTGGCTCCGTCGGAATTTTTATGGATTTCCCTAGGGGTACCACTAGGGAAAATCACCAAAATCGAGAAATCGTAAAAAGTGGTGAAATTTTTGATCCGATCCCAATAATTCGGGAAAAGTCGATCGGAATAGCTACTGGATGCTTGCCGGTCACAACGCGTCGAGAATTGGCTCCATCGGAATTTTTACGGATTTCCCTTGGGGTACCACTAGGGAAAATCACCAAAATCGAGAAATAGTAAAAAGTGGTGAAATTTTTGATCCGAGCCCAATAATTCGGGAAAAATCGATCGGAATATCTACTGGAAGCTTGCCGGTCACAACGCGTCGAGAATTGGCTCCGTCGAAATCCGACGAATTTTTACGGATTTCCCTAGGGGTACCACTAGGGAAAATCACCAAAATCCAGAAATCGTAAAAAGTGGTGAAATTTTGGATCCGAGCCCAATAATTCGGGAAAACTCGATCGGAATAGATACTGGAAGCTTGCCGGTCACAACGCGTCGAGAATTTGCTCCGTCGGAATTTTTACGGATTTCCCTGGGGGTACCACTAGGGAAAATCACCAAAATCGAGAAATCGTAAAAAGTGGTGAAATTTTTGATCCGAGCCCAATAATTCGGGAAAACTCGATCGGAATAGCTACTGGAAGCTTACCGGTCACAACGCGTCGAGAATTGGCTCCGTCGGAATCCGACGAATTTTTACGGATTTCCCTAGGGCTACCACAAGGGAAAATTACCAAAATCGAGAAATCGTAAAAAGTGGTGAAATTTTGGATCCGAGCCCAATAATTCGGGAAAACTCGATCGGAATAGCTACTGGAAGCTTGCCGATCACAACGCGTCGAGAATTGGCTCCGTCGGAATCCGACGAATTTTTACGGATTTCCCTAGGGGTACCACTAGGGAAAATCACCAAAATCGAGAAATCGTAAAAAGTGGTGAAATTTTTGATCCGAGCCCAATAATTCGGGAAAACTCGATCAGAATATCTACTGGAAGCTTGCCGGTCACAACGCGTCGAGAATTGGCTCCGTCGGAATTTTTACGTATTTCCCTAGGGGTACCACTAGGGAAAATCACAAAAATCGAGAAATCGTAAAAAGTGGTCAAATTTTGGATCCGAGCCTAATAATTCGGGAAAACTCGATCGAAATAGCTCCTGGAAGCTTGCCGGTCACAACGCGTTGAGAATTGGCTCCGTCGGAATTTTTACGGATTTCCCTTGGGGTAACACTAGGGAAAATCACCAAAATCGAGAAATCGTAAAAAGTGGTAAAATTTTTGATCCGAGCCCAATAATTCGGGAAAACTCAATCGGAATAGCTACTGGATGCTTGCCGGTCACAACGCGTCTAGAATTGGCTCCGTCGGAATTTTTACGGATTTCCCTTGGGGTACCACTAGGAAAAATTACCAAAATCGAGAAATAGTAAAAAGTGGTGAAATTTTTGATCCGAGCCCAATAATTCGGGAAAACTCGATCGGAATATCTACTGGAAGCTTGCCGGTCACAACGCGTCGAGAATTGGCTCCGTCGAAATCCGACGAATTTTTACGGATTTCCCTAGGGGTACCACTAGGGAAAATCACCAAAATCCAGAAATCGTAAAAAGTGGTGAAATTTTGGATCCGAGCCCAATAATTCGGGAAAACTCGATCGGAATAGATACTGGAAGCTTGCCGGTCACAACGCGTCGAGAATTTGCTCCGTCGGAATTTTTACGGATTTCCCTGGGGGTACCACTAGGGAAAATCACCAAAATCGAGAAATCGTAAAAAGTGGTGAAATTTTTGATCCGAGCCCAATAATTCGGGAAAACTCGATCGGAATAGCTACTGGAAGCTTACCGGTCACAACGCGTCGAGAATTGGCTCCGTCGGAATTTTTACGGATTTCCCTAGGGGTACCACTAGGGAAAATCACCAAAATCGAGAAATTGTAAAAAGTGGTGAAATTTTGGATCCGTGCCCAATAATTCGGGAAAACTCGATTGGAATAGCTACTGGAAGCTTGCCGGTCACAACGCGTCGAGAATTGGCTCCGTCGGAATCCGACGAATTTTTACGGATTTCCCTAGGGGTTCCACTAGGGAAAATCACCTAAATCGAGAAATCGTAAAAAGTGGTGAAATTTTGGATCCGAGCCCAATAATTCGGGAAAACTCGATCACAATAGCTACTGGAAGCTTGCCGGTCACAACGCGTTGAGAATTGGCTCCGTCGGAATTTTTACGGATTTCCCTAGGGGTACCACTAGGAAAAATCACCTAAATCGAGAAATCGTAAAAAGTGGTAAAATTTTGGATCCGAGCCCAATAATTCGGGAAAACTCGATCGGAATAGCTACTGGAAGCTTGCCGGTCACAACGCGTCGAGAATTTGCTCCGTCGGAATCCGACAAATTTTTACGGATTTCCCTAGGGGTACCACTAGGAAAAATCACCAAAATCGAGAAATCGTAAAAAGTGGTGAAATTTTGGATCCGAGCCCAATAATTCGGGAAAACTCGATCGGAAATGCTACTAGAAGCTTGCCGGTCACAACGCATCGAGAATTGGCTCCGTCGGAATCCGACAAATTTTTACGGATTTCCCTAGGAGTACCACTAAGGAAAATCACCAAAATCGAGAAATCGTAAAAAGTGGTGAAATTTTGGATCCGAGCCCAATAAGTCGAGAAAACTCGATCGAAATAGCTACTGGAAGCTTGCCGGTCACATCGCGTCGAGAATTGGCTCCGTCGGAATTTTTACGGATTTCCCTGGGGGTAACACTAGGGAAAATCACTAAAATCGAGAAATCGTAAAAAGTGGTGAAATTTTTGATGCGAGCCCAATAATTCGGGAAAACTCGATCGGAATAGCTACTGGAAGCTTGCCGGTCACAACGCGTCGAGAATTGGTTCCGTCACTAGGGAAAATCACCAAAATCGAGAAATCGTAAAAAGTGGTGAAATTTTGTATCCGAGCCCAATAATTCGGGAAAACTCGATCGGAAATGCTACTGGAAGCTTGCCGGTCACAACGCGTCGAGAATTGGCTCCGTCAGAATCTGACGAATTTTTACGGATTTCCCTAGGGGTACCACTAGGGAAAATCACCAAAATCGAGAAATCGTAAAAAGTGGTGAAATTTTGGATCCGAGCCCAATAATTCAGGAAAACTCGATCGGAATAGCTACTGGAAGCTTGCCGGTCACAACGCGTCGCGAATTGGCTCCGTCGGAATCCGACAAATTTTTGAGGATTTCCCTAGGGATACCACTAGGGAAAACCACCAAAATCGAGAAATCGTAAAAAGTGGTGAAATTTTGTATCCGAGCCCAATAATTCGGGAAAACTCTATCGGAATAGCTACTGGAAGCTTGCCGGTCACAACTCGTCGAGAATTGGCTCCGTCGGAATTTTTACGGATTTCCCTAGGGGTACCACTAGGGAAAATCACCAAAATCGAGAAATCGTAAAAAGTGGTGAAATTTTAGATCCGAGCCCAATAATTCGGGAAAACTCGATCACAATAGCTACTGGAAGCTTGCCGGTCACAACGCGTCAAGAATTGGCTCCGTCGAAATCCGAAGAATTTTTACGGATTTCCCTAGGGGTACCACTAAGGAAAATCACCAAAATCGAGAAATCGTAAAAAGTGGTGAAATTTTGGATCCGAGCCCAATAATTCGGGAAAACTCGATCGGAATAGCTACTGGAAGCTTGCCGGTCACAACGCGTCGAGAATTGGCTCCGTCGGAATTTTTACGTATTTCCCTAGGGGTACCACTAGGGAAAATCACCAAAACCGAGAAATCGTAAAAAGTGGTCAAATTTTGCATCCGAGCCTAATAATTCGGGAAAACTCGATCGAAATAGCTCCTGGAATCTTGCCGGTCACAACGCGTTGAGAATTGGCTCCGTCGGAATTTTTACGGATTTCCCTAGGGGTACAACTAGGAAAAATCACCAAAATCGAGAAATCGTAAAAAGTGGTGAAATTTTTGATCCGAGCCAAATAATTCGGGAAAAGTCGATCGGAATAGCTACTGGATGCTTGCCGGTCACAACGCGTCGAGAATTGGCTCCGTCGGAATTTTTACGGATTTCCCTTTGGGTACCACTAGGGAAAATCACCAAAATCGAGAAATAGTAAAAAGTGGTGAAATTTTTGATCCGAGCCCAATAATTCGGGAAAACTCGATCGGAATATCTACTGGAAGCTTGCCGGTCACAACGCGTCGAGAATTGGCTCCGTCGAAATCCGACAAATTTTTACGGATTTCCCTAGGGGTACCACTAGTGAAAATCACCAAAATCGAGAAATCGTAAAAAGTGGTGAAATTTTGGATCCGAGCCCAATAATTCGGGAAAACTCGATCGGAATAGCTACTGGAAGCTTGCCGGTCACAACGCGTCGAGAATTGGCTCCGTCGAAATTTTTACGTATTTCCCTAGGGGTACCACTAGGGAAAACCACAAAAATCGAGAAATCGTAAAAAGTGGTTAAATTTTTTGATCCGAGCCTAATAATTCGGGAAAACTCGATCGGAATAGCTCCTGGAAGCTTGCCGGTCACAACGCGTCGAGAATTGGCTCCGTCGGAATTTTTACGGATTTCCCTAGGGGTACCACTAGGGAAAATCACCAAAATCGAGAAATCGTAAAAAGTGGTGAAATTTTTGATCCGAGCCCAATAATTCGGGAAAAGTCGATCGGAATAGCTACTGGATGCTTGCCGGTCACAACGCGTCGAGAATTGGCTCCGTCGGAATTTTTACGTATTTCCCTAGGGGTACCACTAGGGAAAATCACCAAAATCGAGAAATCGTAAAAAGTGGTCAAATTTTGGATCCGAGCCTAATAATTCGGGAAAACTCAATCGAAATAGCTCCTGGAAGCTTGCCGGTCACAACGCGTTGAGAATTGGCTCCGTCGGAATTTTTACGGATTTTCCTAGGGGTACAACTAGGGAAAATCACCAAAATCGAGAAATCGTAAAAAGTGGTGAAATTTTTGATCCGAGCCCAATAATTCGGGAAAAGTCGATCGGAATAGCTACTGGATGCTTGCCGGTCACAACGCGTCGAGAATTGGCTCCGTCGGAATTTTTACGGATTTCCCTTGGGGTACCACTAGGGAAAATCACCAAAATTGAGAAATAGTAAAAAGTGGTGAAATTTTTGATCCGAGCCCAATAATTCGGGAAAACTCGATCGGAATATCTACTGGAAGCTTGCCGGTCACAACGCGTCGAGAATTGGCTCCGTCGAAATTCGACGAATTTTTACGGATTTCCCTAGGGGTACCACTAGGAAAAATCACAAAAATCGAGAAATCGTAAAAAGTGGTGAAATTTTGGATCCGAGCCCAATAATTCGAGAAAACTCGATCGGAATAGCTACTTGAAGCTTGCCGGTCACAACGCGTCGAGAATTGGCTCCGTCGAAATTTTTACGTATTTCCCTAGGGGTACCACCAGGGAAAATCACCAAAATCGAGAAATCGTAAAAAGTGGTGAAATTTTTGATCCGAGCCCAATAATTCGGGAAAAGTCGATCGGAATAGCTATTGGATGCTTGCAGGTCACAACGTGTCGAGAATTGGCTCCGTCGGAATTTTTACGGATTTCCCTAGGGGTACCACTAGGGAAAATCACTAAAATCGCGAAATAGTAAAAAGTGGTGAAATTTTTTATCCGAGCCCAATAATTCGGGAAAACTCGATCGGAATATCTACTGGAAGCTTGCCGGTCACAACGCGTCGAGAATTGGCTCCGTCGGAATCCGACAAATTTTTACGGATTTCCCTAGGGGTACCACTAGGGAAAATCACCAAAATCGAGAAATCGCAAGAAGTGGTGAAATTTTGTATCCGAGCCCAATAATTCGGGAAAACTCGATATGAAATGCTACTGGAAGCTTGCCGGTCACAACGCGTCGAGAATTGGCTCCGTCGGAATCTGACGAATTTTTACGGATTTCCCTAGTGTACCACTAGTGAAAATCACCAAAATCGAGAAATCGTAAAAAGTGCTAAAATTTTGGATCCGAGCCCAATAATTCGGGAAAACTCGATCGGAATAGCTACTGGAAGCTTGCCAGTCACAACGCGTCGAGAATTGGCTCCGTCGGAATCCGACGAATTTTTACGGATTTCCCTAGGGGTACCACTAGGGAAAATCACCAAAATCGAGAAATCGTAAAAAGTGGTGAAATTTTTGATCCGAGCCCAATAATTCGGGAAAACTCGATTAGAATAGCTACTGGAAGCTTGCCGGTCACAACGCATCGAGAATTGGCTCCGTCGGAATTTTTACGGATTTCCCTAGGGGTACCACTAGGAAAAATCACCAAAATCGAGAAATCGTAAAAAGTTGTGAAATTTTTGATCCGAGCCCAATAATTCGGGAAAACTCAATCGGAATAGCTACTGGAAGCTTGCCGGTCACAACGCGTCGAGAATTGGCTCCGTCGGAATCCAACAAATTTTTACGGATTTCCCTAGGGGTACCACTAGGAAAAATCACCAAAATCGAGAAATCGTAAAAAGTGGTGAAATTTTGGATCCGAGCCCAATAATTCGGGAAAACTCGATCGAAAATGCTACTTGAAGCTTGCCGGTCACAACGCGTCGAGAATTGGCTCCGTCGGAATCCTGCGAATTTTTACGGATTTCCCTAGGAGTACCACTAGGGAAAATCACCAAAATCGAGAAATCGTAAAAAGTGGTGAAATTTTGGATTCGAGCCCAATAATTCGGGGAAACTCGATCGGAATAGCTACTGGAAGCATGCCGGTCACAACGCGTCGAGAATTGGCTCCGTCGAAATCCGACGAATTTTTACGGATTTCCCTAAGGGTACCACTAGGGAAAATCACCAAAATCGAGAAATCGTAAAAAGTATTGAAATTTTGAATCCGAGCCCAATAATTCGGGAAAACTCGATCGGAATAGCTACTGGAAGCTTGCCGGTCACAACGCGTCGAGAATTGGCTCCGTCGGAATCCGACAAATTTTTACGGATTTCCCTAGGGGTACCACTAGGGAAAATCACCAAAATCGAGAAATCGTAAAAAGTGGTGAAATTTTGGATCCGAGCCCAATGAGTCGAGAAAACTCGATCGGAATAGCTACTGGAAGCTTGCCGGTCACAACGCGTCGAGAATTGGCTCCGTCGGAATTTTTACGGATTTCCCTAGGGGTACCACTAAGGAAAATCACCAAAATCGAGAAATCGTAAAAAGTTGTGAAATTTTTGATCCGAGCCCAATAATTCGGGAAAAATCGATCGGAATAGATACTGGAGGCTTGCCGGTCACAACGCATCGAGAATTGGCTCCGTCGGAATCCGACAAATTTTTACGGATTTCCCTAGGGGTACCACTAGGAAAAATCACCAAAATCGAGAAATCGTAAAAAGTGGTGAAATTTTGGATCCGAGCCCAATAATTCGGGAAAACTCGATCGGAAATGCTACTGGAAGCTTGCCGGTCACAACGCGTTGAGAATTGGCTCCGTCGGAATCCGACGAATTTTTACGGATTTCCCTAGGAGTACCACTAGGGAAAATCACCAAAATCGAGAAATCGTAAAAAGTGGTGAAATTTTGGATCCGAGCCCAATAATTCGGGGAAACTCGATCGGAATAGCTACTGGAAGCTTGCCGGTCACAACGCGTCGAGAATTGGCTCCGTCGGAATCCGACGAATTTTTACGGATTTCTCTAAGGGTACCACTAGGGAAAATCACCAAAATCGAGAAATCGTAAAAAGTATTGAAATTTTGGATCCGAGCCCAATAATTCGGGAAAACTCGATCGGAATAGCTACTGGAAGCTTGCGGGTCACAACGCGTCGAGAATTGGCTCCGTCAGAATCCGACGAATTTTTACGGATTTTCCTAAGGGTACCACTTGGGAAAATCACAAAAATCGAGAAATCGTAAAAAGTGGTGAAATTTTGGATCCGAGCCCAATGAGTCGAGAAAACTCGATCGGAATAGCTACTGGAAGCTTGCCGGTCACATTGCGTCGAGAATTGGCTCCGTCGGAATTTTTACGAATTTTCCTGGGGGTACCAGTAGGGAAAATCACTAAAATCGAGAAATCGTAAAAAGTGGTGAAATTTTTGATGCGAGCCCAATAATTCGAGAAAACTCGATCGGAATAGCTACTGGAAGCTTGCCGGTCACAACGCGTCGAGAATTGGCTCCGTCGAAATCCGACAAATTTTTACGGATTTCCCTAGGGGTACCACTAGTGAAAATCACCAAAATCGAGAAATCGTAAAAAGTGGTGAAATTTTGGATCCGAGCCCAATAATTCGGGAAAACTCGATCGGAATAGCTACTGGAAGCTTGCCGGTCACAACGCGTTGAGAATTGGCTCCGTCGAAATTTTTACGTATTTCCCTAGGGGTACCACTAGGGAAAACCACAAAAATCGAGAAATCGTAAAAAGTGGTTAAATTTTTTGATCCGAGCCTAATAATTCGGGAAAACTCGATCGGAATAGCTCCTGGAAGCTTGCCGGTCACAACGCGTCGAGAATTGGCTCCGTCGGAATTTTTACGGATTTCCCTAGGGGTACCACTAGGGAAAATCACCAAAATCGAGAAATCGTAAAAAGTGGTGAAATTTTTGATCCGAGCCCAATAATTCGGGAAAAGTCGATCGGAATAGCTACTGGATGCTTGCCGGTCACAACGCGTCGAGAATTGGCTCCGTCGGAATTTTTACGTATTTCCCTAGGGGTACCACTAGGGAAAATCACCAAAATCGAGAAATCGTAAAAAGTGGTCAAATTTTGGATCCGAGCCTAATAATTCGGGAAAACTCGATCGAAATAGCTCCTGGAAGCTTGCCGGTCACAACTCGTTGAGAATTGGCTCCGTCGGAATTTTTACGGATTTTCCTAGGGGTACAACTAGGGAAAATCACCAAAATCGAAAAATCGTAAAAAGTGGTGAAATTTTTGATCCGAGCCCAATAATTCGGGAAAAGTCGATCGGAATAGCTACTGGATGCTTGCCGGTCACAACGCGTCGAGAATTGGCTCCGTCGGAATTTTTACGGATTTCCCTTGGGGTACCACTAGGGAAAATCACCAAAATTGAGAAATAGTAAAAAGTGGTGAAATTTTTGATCCGAGCCCAATAATTCGGGAAAACTCGATCGGAATATCTACTGGAAGCTTGCCGGTCACAACGCGTCGAGAATTGGCTCCGTCGAAATCCGACGAATTTTTACGGATTTCCCTAGGGGTACCACTAGGAAAAATCACAAAAATCGAGAAATCGTAAAAAGTGGTGAAATTTTGGATCCGAGCCCAATAATTCGAGAAAACTCGATCGGAATAGCTACTTGAAGCTTGCCGGTCACAACGCGTCGAGAATTGGCTCCGTCGAAATTTTTACGTATTTCCCTAGGGGTACCACTAGGGAAAACCACAAAAATCGAGAAATCGTAAAAAGTGGTTAAATTTTTTGATCCTAGCCTAATAATTCGGGAAAACTCGATCGGAATAGCTCCTGGAAGCTTGCCGGTCACAACGCGTCGAGAATTGGCTCCGTCGGAATTTTTACGGATTTCACTAGGGGTACCACCAGGGAAAATCACCAAAATCGAGAAATCGTAAAAAGTGGTGAAATTTTTGATCCGAGCCCAATAATTCGGGAAAAGTCGATCGGAATAGCTACTGGATGCTTGCAGGTCACAACGTGTCGAGAATTGGCTCCGTCGGAATTTTTACGGATTTCCCTAGGGGTACCACTAGGGAAAATCACTAAAATCGCGAAATAGTAAAAAGTGGTGAAATTTTTTATCCGAGCCCAATAATTCGGGAAAACTCGATCGGAATATCTACTGGAAGCTTGCCGGTCACAACGCGTCGAGAATTGGCTCCGTCGGAATCCGACAAATTTTTACGGATTTCCCTAGGGGTACCACTAGGGAAAATCACCAAAATCGAGAAATCGCAAGAAGTGGTGAAATTTTGTATCCGAGCCCAATAATTCGGGAAAACTCGATATGAAATGCTACTGGAAGCTTGCCGGTCACAACGCGTCGAGAATTGGCTCCGTCGGAATCTGACGAATTTTTACGGATTTCCCTAGTGTACCACTAGTGAAAATCACCAAAATCGAGAAATCGTAAAAAGTGCTAAAATTTTGGATCCGAGCCCAATAATTCGGGAAAACTCGATCGGAATAGCTACTGGAAGCTTGCCAGTCACAACGCGTCGAGAATTGGCTCCGTCGGAATCCGACGAATTTTTACGGATTTCCCTAGGGGTACCACTAGGGAAAATCACCAAAATCGAGAAATCGTAAAAAGTGGTGAAATTTTTGATCCGAGCCCAATAATTCGGGAAAACTCGATTAGAATAGCTACTGGAAGCTTGCCGGTCACAACGCATCGAGAATTGGCTCCGTCGGAATTTTTACGGATTTCCCTAGGGGTACCACTAGGAAAAATCACCAAAATCGAGAAATCGTAAAAAGTTGTGAAATTTTTGATCCGAGCCCAATAATTCGGGAAAACTCAATCGGAATAGCTACTGGAAGCTTGCCGGTCACAACGCGTCGAGAATTGGCTCCGTTGGAATCCAACAAATTTTTACGGATTTCCCTAGGGGTACCACTAGGAAAAATCACCAAAATCGAGAAATCGTAAAAAGTGGTGAAATTTTGGATCCGAGCCCAATAATTCGGGAAAACTCGATCGAAAATGCTACTTGAAGCTTGCCGGTCACAACGCGTCGAGAATTGGCTCCGTCGGAATCCTGCGAATTTTTACGGATTTCCCTAGGAGTACCACTAGGGAAAATCACCAAAATCGAGAAATCGTAAAAAGTGGTGAAATTTTGGATTCGAGCCCAATAATTCGGGGAAACTCGATCGGAATAGCTACTGGAAGCATGCCGGTCACAACGCGTCGAGAATTGGCTCCGTCGAAATCCGACGAATTTTTACGGATTTCCCTAAGGGTACCACTAGGGAAAATCACCAAAATCGAGAAATCGTAAAAAGTATTGAAATTTTGAATCCGAGCCCAATAATTCGGGAAAACTCGATCGGAATAGCTACTGGAAGCTTGCCGGTCACAACGCGTCGAGAATTGGCTCCGTCGGAATCCGACAAATTTTTACGGATTTCCCTAGGGGTACCACTAGGGAAAATCACCAAAATCGAGAAATCGTAAAAAGTGGTGAAATTTTGGATCCGAGCCCAATGAGTCGAGAAAACTCGATCGGAATAGCTACTGGAAGCTTGCCGGTCACAACGCGTCGAGAATTGGCTCCGTCGGAATTTTTACGGATTTCCCTAGGGGTACCACTAAGGAAAATCACCAAAATCGAGAAATCGTAAAAAGTTGTGAAATTTTTGATCCGAGCCCAATAATTCGGGAAAAATCGATCGGAATAGATACTGGAAGCTTGCCGGTCACAACGCATCGAGAATTGGCTCCGTCGGAATCCGACAAATTTTTACGGATTTCCCTAGGGGTACCACTAGGAAAAATCACCAAAATCGAGAAATCGTAAAAAGTGGTGAAATTTTGGATCCGAGCCCAATAATTCGGGAAAACTCGATCGGAAATGCTACTGGAAGCTTGCCGGTCACAACGCGTTGAGAATT
Organism: Excoecaria cochinchinensis; assembly: GCA_947683425.1. NCBI lineage: Eukaryota > Viridiplantae > Streptophyta > Magnoliopsida > Malpighiales > Euphorbiaceae > Excoecaria > Excoecaria cochinchinensis. Next base: position 362,294 of record CANTUQ010000237.1, read on the forward strand.
GGCTCCGTCGGAATCCGACGAATTTTTACGGATTTCCCTAGGAGTACCACTAGGGAAAATCACCAAAATCGAGAAATCGTAAAAAGTGGTGAAATTTTGGATCCGAGCCCAATAATTCGGGGAAACTCGATCGGAATAGCTACTGGAAGCTTGCCGGTCACAACGCGTCGAGAATTGGCTCCGTCGGAATCCGACGAATTTTTACGGATTTCTCTAAGGGTACCACTAGGGAAAATCACCAAAATCGAGAAATCGTAAAAAGTATTGAAATTTTGGATCCGAGCCCAATAATTCGGGAAAACTCGATCGGAATAGCTACTGGAAGCTTGCGGGTCACAACGCGTCGAGAATTGGCTCCGTCAGAATCCGACGAATTTTTACGGATTTTCCTAAGGGTACCACTTGGGAAAATCACAAAAATCGAGAAATCGTAAAAAGTGGTGAAATTTTGGATCCGAGCCCAATGAGTCGAGAAAACTCGATCGGAATAGCTACTGGAAGCTTGCCGGTCACATTGCGTCGAGAATTGGCTCCGTCGGAATTTTTACGAATTTTCCTGGGGGTACCAGTAGGGAAAATCACTAAAATCGAGAAATCGTAAAAAGTGGTGAAATTTTTGATGCGAGCCCAATAATTCGAGAAAACTCGATCGGAATAGCTACTGGAAGCTTGCCGGTCACAACGCGTCGAGAATTAGCTCCGTCGGAATCCGACGAATTTTTACGGATTTCCCTAGGGCTACCACTAGGGAAAATTACCAAAATCGAGAAATCGTAAAAAGTGATGAAATTTTGGATCCGAGCCCAATAATTCGGGAAAACTCGATCGGAATAGCTACTGGAAGCTTGCCGCTCACAATGCGTCGAGAATTGGCTCCGTCGGAATCCGACGAATTTTTACGGATTTCCCTAGGGGTACCCTTAGGGAAAATCACCAAAATCGAGAAATCGTAAAAAGTGGTGAAATTTTGGATCCGAGCCCAATAATTCGGGAAAACTCGATCAGAATAGCTACTGGAAGCTTGCCGGTCACAACGCGTCGAGAATTGGCTCCGTCGGAATTTTTACGGATTTCCCTAGGGGTACCACTAGGGAAAATCACCAAAATCAAGAAATCGTAAAAAGTTGTGAAATTTTTGATCCGAGCCCAATAATTCGGGAAAACTCGATCGGAATAGCTACTGGTAGCTTGCCGGTCACAACGCGTCGAGAATTGGCTCCGTCGGAATCCGACAAATTTTTACGGATTTCCCTAGGGGTACCACTAGGAAAAATCACCAAAATCGAGAAATCGTAAAAAGTGGTGAAATTTTGGATCCGAGCCCAATAATTCAGGAAAAATCGATCGGAAATGCTACTGGAAGCTTGCCGGTCACAACGCGTCGAGAATTGGCTCCGTCAGAATCCGACGAATTTTTACGGATTTCCCTAGGGGTACCACTAGGGAAAATCACCAAAATCGAGAAATCGTAAAAAGTGGTGAAATTTTGGATCCGAGCCCAATAATTCGGGAAAACTCGATCGGAATAGCTACTGGAAGCTTGCCGCTCACAACGCGTCGAGAATTGGCTCCGTCGGAATCCGACGAATTTTTACGGATTTCCCTAGGGGTACCACTAGGGAAAATCACCAAAATCGAGAAATCGTAAAAAGTGGTGAAATTTTGGATCCGAGCCCAATAATTCGGGAAAACTAGATCAGAATAGCTACTGGAAGCTTGCCGGTCACAACGCGTCGAGAATTGGCTCCGTCGAAATCCGACGAATTTTTACGGATTTCCCTAAGGGTACCACTAGGGAAAATCACCAAAATCGAGAAATCGTAAAAAGTATTGAAATTTTGAATCCGAGCCCAATAATTCGGGAAAACTCGATCGGAATAGCTACTGGAAGCTTGCCGGTCACAACGCGTCGAGAATTGGCTCCGTCGGAATCCGACAAATTTTTACGGATTTCCCTAGGGGTACCACTAGGGAAAATCACCAAAATCGAGAAATCGTAAAAAGTGGTGAAATTTTGGATCCGAGCCCAATGAGTCGAGAAAACTCGATCGGAATAGCTACTGGAAGCTTGCCGGTCACAACGCGTCGAGAATTGGCTCCGTCGGAATTTTTACGGATTTCCCTAGGGGTACCACTAGGGAAAATCACCAAAATCGAGAAATCGTAAAAAGTTGTGAAATTTTGGATCCGAGCCCAATAATTCGGGAAAACTCGATCGGAATAGCTACTGGAAGCTTGCCGGTCACATCGCGTCGTGAATTGGCTCCGTCGGAATCCGACGAATTTTACGGATTTCCCTAGGGCTACCATTAGGGAAAATTACGAAAATCGAGAAATCGTAAAAAGTGGTGAAATTTTGGATCCGAGCCCAATAATTCGGGAAAACTCGATCGGAATAGCTACTGGAAGCTTACCGGTCACAACGCGTCGAGAATTGGCTCCGTCGGAATCCGACGAATTTTTACGGATTTCCCTAGGGGTACCACTAGGGAAAATCACCAAAATCGAGAAATCGTAAAAAGTGGTGAAATTTTGGATCCGAGCCCAATAATTCGGGAAAACTCGATCAGAATAGCTACTGGAAGCTTGCCGGTCACAACGCGTCGAGAATTGGCTCCGTCGGAATTTTTACGGATTTCCCTAGGGGTACCACTAAGGAAAATCACCAAAATCGAGAAATCGTAAAAAGTTGTGAAATTTTTGATCCGAGCCCAATAATTCGGGAAAAATCGATCGGAATAGATACTGGAAGCTTGCCGGTCACAACGCATCGAGAATTGGCTCCGTCGGAATCCGACAAATTTTTACGGATTTCCCTAGGGGTACCACTAGGAAAAATCACCAAAATCGAGAAATCGTAAAAAGTGGTGAAATTTTGGATCCGAGCCCAATAATTCGGGAAAACTCGATCGGAAATGCTACTGGAAGCTTGCCGGTCACAACGCGTTGAGAATTGGCTCCTTCGGAATCCGACGAATTTTTACGGATTTCCCTAGGAGTACCACTAGGGAAAATCACCAAAATCGAGAAATCGTAAAAAGTGGTGAAATTTTGGATCCGAGCCCAATAATTCGGGGAAACTCGATCGGAATAGCTACTGGAAGCTTGCCGGTCACAACGCGTCGAGAATTGGCTCCGTCGGAATCCGACGAATTTTTACGGATTTCTCTAAGGGTACCACTAGGGAAAATCACCAAAATCGAGAAATCGTAAAAAGTATTGAAATTTTGGATCCGAGCCCAATAATTCGGGAAAACTCGATCGGAATAGCTACTGGAAGCTTGCGGGTCACAATGCGTCAAGAATTGGCTCCGTCAGAATCCGACGAATTTTTACGGATTTTCCTAAGGGTACCACTTGGGAAAATCACAAAAATCGAGAAATCGTAAAAAGTGGTGAAATTTTGGATCCGAGCCCAATGAGTCGAGAAAACTCGATCGGAATAGCTACTGGAAGCTTGCCGGTCACATTGCGTCGAGAATTGGCTCCGTCGGAATTTTTACGAATTTTCCTGGGGGTACCAGTAGGGAAAATCACTAAAATCGAGAAATCGTAAAAAGTGGTGAAATTTTTGATGCGAGCCCAATAATTCGAGAAAACTCGATCGGAATAGCTACTGGAAGCTTGCCGGTCACAACGCGTCGAGAATTAGCTCCGTCGGAATCCGACGAATTTTTACGGATTTCCCTAGGGCTACCACTAGGGAAAATTACCAAAATCGAGAAATCGTAAAAAGTGGTGAAATTTTGGATCCGAGCCCAATAATTCGGGAAAACTCGATCGGAATAGCTACTGGAAGCTTGCCGCTCACAACGCGTCGAGAATTGGCTCCGTCGGAATCCGACGAATTTTTACGGATTTCCCTAGGGGTACCCCTAGGGAAAATCACCAAAATCGAGAAATCGTAAAAAGTGGTGAAATTTTGGATCCGAGCCCAATAATTCGGGAAAACTCGATCAGAATAGCTACTGGAAGCTTGCCGGTCACAACGCGTCGAGAATTGGCTCCGTCGGAATTTTTACGGATTTCCCTAGGGGTACCACTAGGGAAAATCACCAAAATCAAGAAATCGTAAAAAGTTGTGAAATTTTGGATCCGAGCCCAATAATTCGGGAAAACTCGATCGGAATAGCTACTGGTAGCTTGCCGGTCACAACGCGTCGAGAATTGGCTCCGTCGGAATCCGACAAATTTTTACGGATTTCCCTAGGGGTACCACTAGGAAAAATCACCAAAATCGAGAAATCGTAAAAAGTGGTGAAATTTTGGATCCGAGCCCAATAATTCAGGAAAAATCGATCGGAAATGCTACTGGAAGCTTGCCGGTCACAACGCGTCGAGAATTGGCTCCGTCAGAATCCGACGAATTTTTACGGATTTCCCTAGGGGTACCACTAGGGAAAATCACCAAAATCGAGAAATCGTAAAAAGTGGTGAAATTTTGGATCCGAGCCCAATAATTCGGGAAAACTCGATCGGAATAGCTACTGGAAGCTTGCCGCTCACAACGCGTCGAGAATTGGCTCCGTCGGAATCCGACGAATTTTTACGGATTTCCCTAGGGGTACCACTAGGGAAAATCACCAAAATCGAGAAATCGTAAAAAGTGGTGAAATTTTGGATCCGAGCCCAATAATTCGGGAAAACTAGATCAGAATAGCTACTGGAAGCTTGCCGGTCACAACGCGTCGAGAATTGGCTCCGTCAGAATTTTTACGTATTTCCCTAGTGGTACCACTAGGGAAAATCACAAAAATCGAGAAATCGTAAAAAGTGGTTAAATTTTGGATCCGAGCCAAATAATTCGGGAAAACTCGATCGAAATAGCTCCTGGAAGCTTGCCGGTCACAACGCGTTGAGAATTGGCTCCGTCGGAATTTTTACGGATTTTCTTAGGGGTACCACTAGGGAAAATCACCAAAATCGAGAAATCGTAAAAAGTTGTGAAATTTTTGATCCGAGCCCAATAATTCGGGAAAAATCGATCGGAATAGATACTGGAAGCTTGCCGTTCACAACGCATCGAGAATTGGCTCCGTCGGAATCCGACAAATTTTTACGGATTTCCCTAGGGGTACCACTAGGAAAAATCACCAAAATCGAGAAATCGTAAAAAGTGGTGAAATTTTGGATCCGAGCCCAATAATTCGGGAAAACTCGATCGGAAATGCTACTGGAAGCTTGCCGGTCACAACGCGTTGAGAATTGGCTCCGTCGGAATCCGACGAATTTTTACGGATTTCCCTAGGAGTACCACTAGGGAAAATCACCAAAATCGAGAAATCGTAAAAAGTGGTGAAATTTTGGATCCGAGCCCAATAATTCGGGGAAACTCGATCGGAATAGCTACTGGAAGCTTGCCGGTCACAACGCGTCGAGAATTGGCTCCGTCGGAATCCGACGAATTTTTACGGATTTCTCTAAGGGTACCACTAGGGAAAATCACCAAAATCGAGAAATCGCAAAAAGTATTGAAATTTTGGATTCGAGCCCAATAATTCGGGAAAACTCGATCGGAATAGCTACTGGAAGCTTGCGGGTCACAACGCGTCGAGAATTGGCTCCGTCAGAATCCGACGAATTTTTACGGATTTTCCTAGGGGTACCACTTGGGAAAATCACAAAAATCGAGAAATCGTAAAAAGTGGTGAAATTTTGGATCCGAGCCCAATGAGTCGAGAAAACTCGATCGGAATAGCTACTGGAAGCTTGCCGGTCACATTGCGTCGAGAATTGGCTTCGTCGGAATTTTTACGAATTTTCCTGGGGGTACCAGTAGGGAAAATCACTAAAATCGAGAAATCGTAAAAAGTGGTGAAATTTTTGATGCGAGCCCAATAATTCGAGAAAACTCGATCGGAATAGCTACTGGAAGCTTGCCGGTCACAACGCGTCGAGAATTAGCTCCGTCGGAATCCGACGAATTTTTACGGATTTCCCTAGGGCTACCACTAGGGAAAATTACCAAAATCGAGAAATCGTAAAAAGTGGTGAAATTTTGGATCCGAGCCCAATAATTCGGGAAAACTCGATCGGAATAGCTACTGGAAGCTTGCCGCTCACAACGCGTCGAGAATTGGCTCCGTCGGAATCCGATGAATTTTTACGGATTTCCCTAGGGGTACCCCTAGGGAAAATCACCAAAATCGAGAAATCGTAAAAAGTGGTGAAATTTTGGATCCGAGCCCAATAATTCGGGAAAACTCGATCAGAATAGCTACTGGAAGCTTGCCGGTCACAACGCGTCAAGAATTGGCTCCGTCGGAATTTTTACGGATTTCCCTAGGGGTACCACTAGGGAAAATCACCAAAATCAAGAAATCGTAAAAAGTTGTGAAATTTTTGATCCGAGCCCAATAATTCGGGAAAACTCGATCGGAATAGCTACTGGTAGCTTGCCGGTCACAACGCGTCGAGAATTGGCTCCGTCGGAATCCGACAAATTTTTACGGATTTCCCTAGGGGTACCACTAGGAAAAATCACCAAAATCGAGAAATCGTAAAAAGTGGTGAAATTTTGGATCCGAGCCCAATAATTCAGGAAAAATCGATCGGAAATGCTACTGGAAGCTTGCCGGTCACAACGCGTCGAGAATTGGCTCCGTCAGAATCCGACGAATTTTTACGGATTTCCCTAGGGGTACCACTAGGGAAAATCACCAAAATCGAGAAATCGTAAAAAGTGGTGAAATTTTGGATCCGAGCCCAATAATTCGGGAAAACTCGATCGGAATAGCTACTGGAAGCTTGCCGCTCACAACGCGTCGAGAATTGGCTCCGTCGGAATCCGACGAATTTTTACGGATTTCCCTAGGGGTACCACTAGGGAAAATCACCAAAATCGAGAAATCGTAAAAAGTGGTGAAATTTTGGATCCGAGCCCAATAATTCGGGAAAACTAGATCAGAATAGCTACTGGAAGCTTGCCGGTCACAACGCGTCGAGAATTGGCTCCGTCAGAATTTTTACGTATTTCCCTAGTGGTACCACTAGGGAAAATCACAAAAATCGAGAAATCGTAAAAAGTGGTTAAATTTTGGATCCGAGCCAAATAATTCGGGAAAACTCGATCGAAATAGCTCCTGGAAGCTTGCCGGTCACAACGCGTTGAGAATTGGCTCCGTCGGAATTTTTACGGATTTTCTTAGGGGTACCACTAGGGAAAATCACCAAAATCGAGAAATCGTAAAAAGTTGTGAAATTTTTGATCCGAGCCCAATAATTCGGGAAAAATCGATCGGAATAGATACTGGAAGCTTGCCGTTCACAACGCATCGAGAATTGGCTCCGTCGGAATCCGACAAATTTTTACGGATTTCCCTAGGGGTACCACTAGGAAAAATCACCAAAATCGAGAAATCGTAAAAAGTGGTGAAATTTTGGATCCGAGCCCAATAATTCGGGAAAACTCGATCGGAAATGCTACTGGAAGCTTGCCGGTCACAACGCGTTGAGAATTGGCTCCGTCGGAATCCGACGAATTTTTACGGATTTCCCTAGGAGTACCACTAGGGAAAATCACCAAAATCGAGAAATCGTAAAAAGTGGTGAAATTTTGGATCCGAGCCCAATAATTCGGGGAAACTCGATCGGAATAGCTACTGGAAGCTTGCCGGTCACAACGCGTCGAGAATTGGCTCCGTCGGAATCCGACGAATTTTTACGGATTTCTCTAAGGGTACCACTAGGGAAAATCACCAAAATCGAGAAATCGTAAAAAGTATTGAAATTTTGGATTCGAGCCCAATAATTCGGGAAAACTCGATCGGAATAGCTACTGGAAGCTTGCGGGTCACAACGCGTCGAGAATTGGCTCCGTCAGAATCCGACGAATTTTTACGGATTTTCCTAGGGGTACCACTTGGGAAAATCACAAAAATCGAGAAATCGTAAAAAGTGGTGAAATTTTGGATCCGAGCCCAATGAGTCGAGAAAACTCGATCGGAATAGCTACTGGAAGCTTGCCGGTCACATTGCGTCGAGAATTGGCTCCGTCGGAATTTTTACGAATTTTCCTGGGGGTACCAGTAGGGAAAATCACTAAAATCGAGAAATCGTAAAAAGTGGTGAAATTTTTGATGCGAGCCCAATAATTCGAGAAAACTCGATCGGAATAGCTACTGGAAGCTTGCCGGTCACAACGCGTCGAGAATTAGCTCCGTCGGAATCCGACGAATTTTTACGGATTTCCCTAGGGCTACCACTAGGGAAAATTACCAAAATCGAGAAATCGTAAAAAGTGGTGAAATTTTGGATCCGAGCCCAATAATTCGAGAAAACTCGATCGGAATAGCTACTGGAAGCTTGCCGCTCACAACGCGTCGAGAATTGGCTCCGTCGGAATCCGACGAATTTTTACGGATTTCCCTAGGGGTACCCCTAGGGAAAATCACCAAAATCGAGAAATCGTAAAAAGTGGTGAAATTTTGGATCCGAGCCCAATAATTTGGGAAAACTCGATCAGAATAGCTACTGGAAGCTTGCCGGTCACAACGCGTCGAGAATTGGCTCCGTCGGAATTTTTACGGATTTCCCTAGGGGTACCACTAGGGAAAATCACCAAAATCAAGAAATCGTAAAAAGTTGTGAAATTTTTGATCCGAGCCCAATAATTCGGGAAAACTCGATCGGAATAGCTACTGGTAGCTTGCCGGTCACAACGCGTCGAGAATTGGCTCCGTCGGAATCCGACAAATTTTTACGGATTTCCCTAGGGGTACCACTAGGAAAAATCACCAAAATCGAGAAATCGTAAAAAGTGGTGAAATTTTGGATCCGAGCCCAATAATTCAGGAAAAATCGATCGGAAATGCTACTGGAAGCTTGTCGGTCACAACGCGTCGAGAATTGGCTCCGTCAGAATCCGACGAATTTTTACGGATTTCCCTAGGGGTACCACTAGGGAAAATCACCAAAATCGAGAAATCGTAAAAAGTGGTGAAATTTTGGATCCGAGCCCAATAATTCGGGAAAACTCGATCGGAATAGCTACTGGAAGCTTGCCGCTCACAACGCGTCGAGAATTGGCTCCGTCGGAATCCGACGAATTTTTACGGATTTCCCTAGGGGTACCACTAGGGAAAATCACCAAAATCGAGAAATCGTAAAAAGTGGTGAAATTTTGGATCCGAGCCCAATAATTCGGGAAAACTAGATCAGAATAGCTACTGGAAGCTTGCCGGTCACAACGCGTCGAGAATTGGCTCCGTCAGAATTTTTACGTATTTCCCTAGGGGTACCACTAGGGAAAATCACAAAAATCGAGAAATCGTAAAAAGTGGTTAAATTTTGGATCCGAGCCAAATAATTCGGGAAAACTCGATCGAAATAGCTCCTGGAAGCTTGCCGGTCACAACGCGTTGAGAATTGGCTCCGTCGGAATTTTTACGGATTTTCTTAGGGGTACCACTAGGGAAAATCACCAAAATCGAGAAATCGTAAAAAGTGGTGAAATTTTTTATCCGAGCCCAATAATTCGGGAAAAGTCGATCGGAATAGCTACTGGATGCTTGCCGGTCACAACGCGTCAAGAATTGGCTCCGTCGGAATTTTTACGGATTTCCCTTGGGGTACCACTAGGGAAAATCACTAAAATCGAGAAATAGTAAAAAGTGGTGAAATTTTTGATCCGAGCCCAATAATTCGGGAAAACTCGATCGGAATATCTACTGGAAGCTTGCCGGTCACAACGCGTCGAGAATTGGATCCGTCGGAATCCGACAAATTTTTGAGGATTTCCTTAGGGGTACCACTAGGGAAAACCACCAAAATCGAGAAATCGTAAAAAGTGGTGAAATTTTTTATCCGAGCCTAATAATTCGGGAAAACTCGATCTGAATAGCTACTGGAAGCTTGCCGGTCACAATTCGTCGAGAATTGGCTCCGTCGGAATTTTTACGGATTTCCCTAGGGGTACCACTAGGGAAAATCACCAAAATCGAGAAATCGTAAAAAGTGGTGAAATTTTGGATCCGAGCCCAATAATTCGGGAAAACTCGATCACAATAGCTACTGGAAGCTTGCCGGTCACAACGCGTCAAGAATTGGCTCCGTCGAAATCCGACGAATTTTTACGGATTTCCCTAGGGGTACCACTAGGGAAAATCACCAAAATCGAGAAATCGTAAAAAGTGGTCAAATTTCGGATCCGAGCCCAATAATTCGGGAAAACTCGATCGGAATAGCTACTGGAAGCTTGCCGGTCACAACGCGTCGAGAATTGGCTCCGTCGGAATTTTTACGTATTTCCCTAGGGGTACCACTAGGGAAAATCACCAAAATCGAGAAATCGTAAAAAGTGATCAAATTTTGGATCCGAGCCTAATAATTCGGGAAAACTCGATCGAAATAGCTCCTGGAAGCTTGCCGGTCACAACGCGTTGAGAATTGGCTCCGTCGGAATTTTTACGGATTTCCCTAGGGGTACAACTAGGAAAAATCACCAAAATCGAGAAATCGTAAAAAGTGGTGAAATTTTTTATCCGAGCCCAATAATTCGGGAAAAGTCAATCGGAATAGCTACTGGATGCTTGCCGGTCACAACGCGTCGAGAATTGGCTCCGTCGGAATTTTTACGGATTTCATTTGGGGTACCACTAGGGAAAATCACCAAAATCGAGAAATAGTAAAAAGTGGTGAAATTTTTGATCCGAGCCCAATAATTCGGGAAAACTCGATCGAAATATCTACTGGAAGCTTGCCGGTCACAACGCGTCGAGAATTGGCTCCGTCGAAATCCGACGAATTTTTACGGATTTCCCTAGGGGTACCACTAGGGAAAATCACCAAAATCGAGAAATCGGAAAAAGTGGTGAAATTTTGGATCCGAGCCCAATAATTCGGGAAAACTCGATCGGAATAGCTACTGGAAGCTTGCCGGTCACAACGTGTCGAGAATTGGCTCCGTCGAAATTTTTACGTATTTCCCTAGGGGAACCACTAGGGAAAACCACAAAAATCGAGAAATCGTAAAAAGTGGTTAAATTTTTTGATCCGAGCCTAATAATTCGGGAAAACTCGATCGGAATAGCTCCTGGAAGCTTGCCGGTCACAACGCGTCGAGAATTGGCTCCGTCGGAATTTTTACGGATTTCCCTAGGGGTACCACTATGGAAAATCACCAAAATCGAGAAATCGTAAAAAGTGGTGAAATTTTGGATCCGAGCCCAATAATTCGGGAAAACTCGATCGGAATAGCTACTGGAAGCTTGCCGGTCACAACGCGTCGAGAATTGGCTCCGTCGGAATCCGACGAATTTTTACGGATTTCCCTAGGGGTACCACTAGGGAAAATCACCAAAATCGAGAAATCGTAAAAAGTGGTGAAATTTTGGATCCGAGCCCAATAATTCGGGAAAACTCGATCACAATAGCTACTGGAAGCTTGCCGGTCACAACGCATCGAGAATTGGCTCCGTCGAAATTTTTACGGATTTCCCTAGGGGTACCACTAGGGAAAATCACCAAAATCGAGAAATCGTAAAAAGTGGTGAAATTTTGGATCCGAGCCCAATAATTCGGGAAAACTCGATCGGAATAGCTACTGGAAGCTTGCCGGTCACAACGCGTCGAGAATTGGCTCCGTCGGAATCCGACAAATTTTTACGGATTTCCCTAGGGGTACCACTAGGGAAAATCACCAAAATCGAGAAATCGTAAAAAGTGGTGAAATTTTGGATCCGAGCCCAATAATTTGGGAAAACTCGATCGGAAATGCTACTGGAAGCTTGCCGGTCACAACGCGTCGAGAATTGGCTCCGTCGGAATCCGACAAATTTTTACGGATTTCCCTAGGAGTACCACTAGGGAAAATCACAAAAATCGAGAAATCGTAAAAAGTGGTGAAATTTTGGATCCAAGCCCAATAAGTCGAGAAAACTCGATCGAAATAGCTACTGGAAGCTTGCCGGTCACATCGCGTCGAGAATTGGCTCCGTCGGAATTTTTACGGATTTCCCTGGGGGTACCACTAGGGAAAATCACTAAAATCGAGAAATCGTAAAAAGTGGTGAAATTTTTGATGCGAGCCCAATAATTCGGGAAAACTCGATCGGAATAGCTACTGGAAGCTTGCCGGTCACAACGCGTCGAGAATTGGTTCCGTCGGAATCCGACAAATTTTTACGGATTTCCCTAGGGGTACCACTAGGGAAAATCACCAAAATCAAGAAATCGTGAAAAGTGGTGAAATTTTGTATCCGAGCCCAATAATTCGGGAAAACTCGATCGGAAATGCTACTGGAAGCTTGCCGGTCACAACGCGTCGAGAATTGGCTCCGTCGGAATCCGACGAATTTTTACGGATTTCCCTAGGGGTACCACTAGGGCAAATCACCAAAATCGAGAAATCGTAAAAAGTGGTGAAATTTTGGATCCGAGCCCAATAATTCGGGAAAACTCGATCGGAATAGCTACTGGAAGCTTGCCGGTCACAACGCGTCGAGAATTGGCTCCGTCGGAATCCGACAAATTTTTGAGGATTTCCCTAGGGGTACCACTAGGGAAAATCACCAAAATCGAGAAATCGTAAAAAGTGGTGAAATTTTGTATCCGAGCCCAATAATTCGGGAAAACTCGATCGGAATAGCTACTGGAAGCTTGCCGGTCACAACTCGTCGAGAATTGGCTCCGTCGGAATTTTTACGGATTTCCCTAGGGGTACCACTAGGGAAAATCACCAAAATCGAGAAATCGTAAAAAGTGGTGAAATTTTGGATCCGAGCCCAATAATTCGGGAAAACTCGATCACAATAGCTACTGGAAGCTTGCCGGTCACAACGCGTCAAGAATTGGCTCCGTCGAAATCCGATGAATTTTTACGGATTTCCCTAGGGGTACCACTAGGGAAAATCACCAAAATCGAGAAATCGTAAAAAGTGGTGAAATTTTTGATCCGAGCCCAATAATTCGGGAAAACTCGATCGGAATAGCTACTGGAAGCTTGCCGGTCACAACGCGTCGAGAATTGGCTCCGTCGGAATCCGACAAATTTTTGAGGATTTCCCTAGGGGTACCACTAGGGAAAATCACCAAAATCGAGAAATCGTAAAAAGTGGTGAAATTTTATATCCGAGCCCAATAATTCGGGAAAACTCGATCGGAATAGCTACTGGAAGCTTGCCGGGCACAACTCGTCGAGAATTGGCTCCGTCGGAATTTTTACGGATTTCCCTAGGGGTACCACTAGGAAAAATCACCAAAATCGAGAAATCGTAAAAAGTGGTGAAATTTTGGATCCGAGCCCAATAATTCGGGAAAACTCGATCACAATAGCTACTGGAAGCTTGCCGGTCACAACGCGTCAAGAATTGGCTCCGTCGAAATCCGATGAATTTTTACGGATTTCCCTAGGGGTACCACTAGGGAAAATCACCAAAATTGAGAAATCGTAAAAAGTGGTGAAATTTTGGATCCGAGCCCAATAATTCGGGAAAACTCGATCGGAATAGCTACTGGAAGCTTGCCGGTCACAACGCGTCGAGAATTGGCTCCGTCGAAATTTTTACGTATTTCCCTAGGGGTACCACAAGGGAAAATCACCAAAATCGAGAAATCGTCAAAAGTGGTCAAATTTTGGATCCGAGCCTAATAATTCGGGAAAACTCGATCGAAATAGCTCCTGGAAGCTTGCCGGTCACAACGCGTTGAGAATTGGCTCCGTCGAAATTTTTACGGATTTCCCTAGGGGTATAACTAGGGAAAATCACCAAAATCGAGAAATCGTAAAAAGTGGTGAAATTTTTGATCCGAGCCCAATAATTCGGGAAAAGTCGATCGGAATAGCTACTGGATGCTTGCCGGTCACAACGCGTCGAGAATTGGCTCCGTCGGAATTTTTACGGATTTCCCTTGGGGTACCACTAGGGAAAATCACCAAAATCGAGAAATAGTAAAAAGTGGTGAAATTTTTGATCCGAGCCCAATAATTCGGGAAAACTCGATCGGAATAACTACTGGAAGCTTGCCGGTCACAACGCGTCGAGAATTGGCTCCATCGAAATCCGACGAATTTTTACGGATTTCCCTAGGGGTACCACTAGGGAAAATCACCAAAATCGAGAAATCGTAAAAAGTGGTGAAATTTTGGATCCGAGCCCAATAATTCGGGAAAACTCGATCGGAATAGCTACTGGAAGCTTGCCGGTCACAACGCGTCGAGAATTGGCTCCGTCGAAATTTTTACGTATTTCCCTAGGGGTACCACTAGGGAAAACCACAAAAATCGAGAAATCGTAAAAAGTGGTTAAATTTTTTGATCCTAGCCTAATAATTCGGGAAAACTCGATCGGAATAGCTCCTGGAAACTTGCCGGTCACAACGCGTCGAGAATTGGCTCCGTCGGAATTTTTACGGATTTCACTAGGGGTACCACTAGGGAAAATCACCAAAATCGAGAAATCGTAAAAAGTGGTGAAATTTTTGATCCGAGTCCAATAATTCGGGAAAAGTCGATCGGAATAGCTACTGGATGCTTGCAGGTCACAACGTGTCGAAAATTGGCTCCGTCGGAATTTTTACGGATTTACCTAGGGGTACCACTAGGGAAAATCACTAAAATCGCGAAATAGTAAAAAGTGGTGAAATTTTTGATCCGAGCCCAATAATTCGGGAAAACTCGATCGGAATATCTACTGGAAGCTTGCCGGTCACAACGCGTCGAGAATTGGCTCCGTCAGAATCCGACAAATTTTTACGGATTTCCCTAGGGGTACCACTAGGGAAAATCACCAAAATCCAGAAATCGTAAAAATTGGTGAAATTTTGGATCCGAGCCCAATAATTCGGGAAAACTCCATCGGAATAGCTACTGGAAGCTTGCCGGTCACAACGCGTCGAGAATTGGCTCCGTCGGAATTTTTACGGATTTTCCTGGGGGTACCACTAGGGAAAATCACCAAAATCGAGAAATCGTAAAAAGTGGTGAAATTTTTGATCCAAGCCCAATAATTTGAGAAAACTCGATCGGAATAGCTACTGGAAGCTTGCCGGTCACAACGCGTCGAGAATTGGCTCCGTCGGAATCCGACGAATTTTTACGGATTTCCCTAGGGCTACCACAAGGGAAAATTACCAAAATCGAGAAAACGTAAAAAGTGGTGAAATTTTGGATCCGAGCCCAATAATTCGGGAAAACTCGATCGGAATAGCTACTGGAAGCTTGCCGATCACAACGCGTCGAGAATTGGCTCCGTCGGAATCCGACGAATTTTTACGGATTTCCCTTGGGGTACCACTAGGGAAAATCACCAAAATCGAGAAATCGTAAAAAGTGATGAAATTTTGGATCCGAGCCCAATAATTCGGGAAAACTCGATCAGAATAGCTACTGGAAGCTTGCCGGTCACAACGCGTCGAGAATTGGCTCCGTCGGAATTTTTACGTATTTCCCTAGGGGTACCACTAGGGAAAATCTCAAAAATCGAGAAATCGTAAAAAGTGGTTAAATTTTGGATCCGAGCCTAATAATTCGGGAAAACTCGATCGAAATAGCTCCTGGAAGCTTGCCGGTCACAACGCGTTGAGAATTGGCTCCGTCGAATTTTTACGGATTTCCCTAGGGGTACCACTAGGGAAAATCACCAAAATCGAGAAATCGTAAAAAGTGGTGAAATTTTTGATCCGAGCCCAATAATTCAGGAAAAGTCGATCGGAATAGCTAGTGGATACTTGCCGGTCACAACGCGTCGAGAATTGGCTCCGTCGGAATTTTTACGGATTTCCCTTGGGGTACCAATAGGGAAAATCACCAAAATCGAGAAATAGTAAAAAGTGGTGAAATTTTTGATCCGAGCCCAATAATTCGGGAAAACTCGATCGGAATATCTACTGGAAGCTTGCCGGTCACAACGCGTCGAGAATTGGCTCCGTCGAAATTCGACGAATTTTTACGGATTTCCCTAGGGGTACCACTAGGGAAAATCACCAAAATCCAGAAATCGTAAAAAGTGGTGAAATTTTTGATCCGAGCCCAATAATTCGGGAAAACTCGATCGGAATAGCTACTGGAAGCTTGCCAGTCACAATGCGTCGAGAATTGGCTCCGTCGAAATTTTTACGTATTTTCCTAGGGGTACCACTAGGGAAAACCACAAAAATCGAGAAATCGTAAAAAGTGGTTAAATTTTTTGATCCGAGCCTAATAATTCGGAAAAACTCGATCGGAATAGCTCCTGGAAGCTTGCCGGTCACAACGCGTCGAGAATTGGCTCCGTTGGAATTTTTACGGATTTCCCTAGGGGTACCACTAGGGAAAATCACCAAAATCGAGAAATCGTAAAAAGTGGTGAAATTTTGGATCCGAGCCCAATAATTCGGGAAAACTCGATCGGAATAGCTACTGGAAGCTTGCCGGTCACAACGCGTCGAGAATTGGCTCCGTCGGAATTTTTACGTATTTCCCTAGGGGTACCACTAGGGAAAATCACAAAAATCGAGAAATCGTAAAAAGTGGTTAAATTTTGGATCCGAGCCTAATAATTCGGGAAAACTCGATCGAAATAGCTCCTGGAAGCTTGCCGGTCACAACGCGTTGAGAATTGGCTCCGTTGGAATTTTTACGGATTTCCCTAGGGGTACCACTAGGGAAAATCACCAAAATCGAGAAATCGTAAAAAGTGGTGAAATTTTTGATCCGAGCCCAATAATTCGGGAAAAGTCGATCGGAATAGCTACTGGATACTTGCCGGTCACAACGCGTCGAGACTTGGCTCCGTCGGAATTTTTACGGATTTCCCTTGGGGTACCAATAGGGAAAATCACCAAAATCGAGAAATAGTAAAAAGTGGTGAAATTTTTGATCCGAGCCCAATAATTCGGGAAAACTCGATCGGAATATCTACTGGAAGCTTGCTGGTCACAACGCGTCGAGAATTGGATCCGTCGAAATTCGACGAATTTTTACGGATTTCCCTAGGGGTACCACTAGGGAAAATCACCAAAATCCAGAAATCGTAAAAAGTGGTGAAATTTTGGATCCGAGCCCAATAAGTCGGGAAAACTCGATCGGAATAGCTACTGGAAGCTTGCCAGTCACAACGCGTCGAGAATTGGCTCCGTCGAAATTTTTACGTATTTCCCTAGGGGTACCACTAGGGAAAACCACAAAAATCGAGAAATCGTAAAAAGTGGTTAAATTTTTTGATCCGAGCCTAATAATTCGGGAAAACTCGATCGGAATAGCTCCTGGAAGCTTGCCGGTCACAACGCGTCGAGAATTGGCTCCGTTGGAATTTTTACGGATTTCCCTAGGGGTACCACTAGGGAAAATCACCAAAATCGAGAAATCGTAAAAAGTGGTGAAATTTTGGATCCGAGCCCAATAATTCGGGAAAACTCGATCGGAATAGCTACTGGAAGCTTGCTGGTCACAACGCGTCGAGAATTGGCTCCGTCGGAATCCGACGAATTTTTACGGATTTCGCTAGGGGTACCACTAGGGAAAATCACCAAAATCGAGAAATCGTAAAAAGTGGTGAAATTTTGGATCCGAGCCCAATATTTCGGGAAAACTCGATCACAATAGCTACTGGAAGCTTGCCGGTCACAACGCGTCGAGAATTGGCTCCGTCGGAATTTTTACGGATTTCCCTAGGGGTACCATTAGGGAAAATCACCAAAATCGAGAAATCGTAAAAAGTGGTGAAATTTTGGATCCGAGCCCAATAATTCGGGAAAACTCGATCGGAATAGCTACTGGAAGCTTGCCGGTCACAACGCGTCGAGAATTGGCTCCGTCGGAATCCGACAAATTTTTACGGATTTCCCTAAGAGTACCACTAGGGAAAATCACCAAAATCGAGAAATCGTAAAAAGTGGTGAAATTTTTGATCCGAGCCCAATAAGTCGAGAAAACTCGATCGAAATAGCTACTGGAAGCTTGCCGGTCACATCGCGTCGAGAATTGGCTCCGTCGGAATTTTTACGGATTTCCCTGGGGGTACCACTAGGGAAAATCACTATAATCGAGAAATCGTAAAAAGTGGTGAAATTTTTGATGCGAGCCCAATAATTCGGGAAAACTCGATCGGAATAGCTACTGGAAGCTTGCCGGTCACAACGCGTCGAGAATTGGTTCCGTCGGAATTCGACAAATTTTTACGGATTTCCCTAGGGGTACCACTAGGGAAAATCACCAAAATCGAGAAATCGTAAAAAGTGGTGAAATTTTGTATCCGAGCCCAATAATTCGGGAAAACTCGATCGGAAATGCTACTGGAAGCTTGCCGGTAACAACGCGTCGAGAATTGGCTCCGTCGGAATCCGACAAATTTTTACGGATTTCCCTAGGGGTACCACTAGGGAAAATCACCAAAATCGAGAAATCGTAAAAAGTGGTGAAATTTTGGATCCGAGCCCAATAATTATGGAAAACTCGATCGGAATAGCTATAGGAAGCTTGCCGGTCACAACGCGTCGAGAATTGGCTCCGTCGGAATTTTTACGGATTTCCCTAGGGGTACCACTAGGGAAAATCACCAAAATCGTGAAATCGTAAAAAGTTGTGAAATTTTGGATCCGAGCCCAATAATTCGGGAAAACTGGATCGGAATAGCTACTGGAAGCTTGCTGGTCACAACGCCTCGAGAATTGGCTCCGTCCGAATCCGACGAATTTTTACGGATTTCCCTAGGGGACCACTAGGGAAAATCACCAAAATCGAGAAATCGTAAAAAGTGGTGAAATTTTGGATCCGAGCCCAATAATTCAGGAAAACTCGATCGGAATAGCTACTGGAAGCTTGCCGGTCACAACGCGTCGAGAATTGGCTCCGTCGGAATCCGACGAATTTTTACGGATTTCCCTAGGGGTACCACTAGGGAAAATCACCAAAATCGAGAAATCGTAAAAAGTGGTGAAATTTTGGATTCGAGCCCAATAATTCGGGAAAACTCGATCGGAATAGCTACTGGAAGCTTGACGGTCACAACGCGTCGAGAATTGGCTCCGTCGGAATCCGACGAATTTTTACGGATTTCCCTAGGGGTTTCCACTAGGGAAAATCACCAAAATCGAGAAATCGTAAAAAGTGGTGAAATTTTGGATCCGAGCCCAATAATTCGGGAAAACTCGTTCGGAATAGCTACTGGAAGCTTGCCGGTCACAACGCGTCGAAAATTGGCTCCGTCGGAATTTTTACGGATTTCCCTAGAGGTACCACTAGGGAAAATCACCAAAATCGAGAAATCGTAAAAAGTGGTGAAATTTTGGATCCGAGCCCAATAATTCGGGTAAACTCGATCGGAATAGCTACTGGAAGCTTGCCGGTCACAACGCGTTGAGAATTGGATCCGTCGAAATCCGACGAATTTTTACGGATTTCCCTAGGGGTACCACTAGGGAAAATCACCAAAATCGAGAAATCGTAAAAAGTGGTGAAATTTTGGATCCGAGCCCAATAATTCGGGAAAACTCGATCGGAATAGCTACTGGAAGCTTGCCGGTCATAACGCGTCGAGAATTGGCTCCGTCGGAATTTTTACGGATTTCCCTAGGGGTACCACTAGGGAAAATCACCAAAATCGAGAAATCGTAAAAGTGTTGAAATATTGGATCCGAGCTAAATAATTCGGGAAAACTCGATCGGAATAGCTACTGGAAGCTTGCCGGTCACAACGCATCGAGAATTGGCTCCGTCGGAATCCGACGAATTTTTACGGATTTCCCTAGGGGTACCACTAGGAAAAATCACCAAAATCGAATAATCGTAAAAAGTGGTGAAATTTTGGATCCGAGCCCAATAATTCGGGAAAACTCGATAGGAATAGCTACTGGAAGCTTTCCGGTCACAACGCGTCGAGAATTGGCTCCGTCCGAATCCGACGAATTTTTACGGATTTCCCTAGGGGTACCACCAGGGAAAATCACCAAAATCTAGAAATCGTAAAAAGTGGTGAAATTTTGGATCCGAGCCCAATAATTCGGGAAAACTCGTTCGGAATAGCTACTGGAAGCTTTCCGGTCACAACGCGTCGAGAATTGGCTCCGTCGGAATTTTTACGGATTTTCCTAGGGGTACCACTAGGGAAAATCACCAAAATCGAGAAATCGTAAAAAGTTGTGAAATTTTGGATCCGAGCCCAATAATTCGGGAAAACTCGATCGGAATAGCTAATGGAAGCTTGACGGTCACAACGCGTCGAGAATTGGCCCCGTCGGAATCCGACGAATTTTTACGGATTTCCCTAGGGGTACCACTAGGGAAAATCACCAAAATCGAGAAATCGTAAAAAGTGGTGAAATTTTGGATCCGAGCCCAATAATTCGGGAAAACTCGATCGGAATAGCTACTGGAAGCTTGCCGATCACAACGCGTCAAGAATTGGCTCCGTCGGAATTTTTACGGATTTCCCTAGAGGTACCACTAGGGAAAATCACCAAAATCGAGAAATCGTAAAAAGTGGTGAAATTTTGGATCCGAGCCCAATAATTAAGGTAAACTCGATCGGAATAGCTACTGGAAGCTTGCCGGTCATAACGCGTCGAGAATTGGCTCCGTCGGAATTTTTACGGATTTCCCTAGGGGTACCACTAGGGAAAATCACCAAAATCGAGAAATCGTAAAAAGTGGTGAAATTTTGGATCCGAGCCTAATAATTTGGGAAAACTCGATCGGAATAGCTACTGGAAGCTTGCCGGTCACAATGCGTCGAGAATTGGCTCCGTCGGAATACGACGAATTTTTACAGATTTCCCTAGGGGTATCACTAGGGAAAATCACCAAAATCGAGAAATCGTAAAAAGTGGTGAAATTTTTGATCCGAGCCCAATAATTCGGGAAAACTCGATCGGAATAGCTACTGGAAGCTTACCGGTCACAACGTGTCGAGAATTGGCTCCGTCGAAATACGACGAATTTTTACGGATTTTCCTAGGGGTACCACTAGGAAAAATCACCAAAATCGAGAAGTCGTAAAAAGTTGTGAAATTTTGGATCCGAGCCCAATAATTCGGGAAAACTCG
The DNA here is from genome assembly GCA_947683425.1 of Excoecaria cochinchinensis. Lineage (NCBI taxonomy): Eukaryota > Viridiplantae > Streptophyta > Magnoliopsida > Malpighiales > Euphorbiaceae > Excoecaria > Excoecaria cochinchinensis. The sequence continues at coordinate 383,252 of CANTUQ010000237.1, forward strand.
ATCGGAATAGCTACTGGAAGCTTGCCGGTCACAACGTGTCGAGAATTGGCTCCGTCGGAATCCGACGAATTTTTACGGATTTTCCTAGGGGTACCACTAGGAAAAATCACCAAAATCGAGAAGTCGTAAAAAGTGGTTAAATTTTGGATCCGAGCCCAATAATTCGGGAAAACTCGATCGGAATAGCTACTGGAAGCTTGCCGGTCAACACGCGTCGAGAATTGGCTCCATCGGAATCCGACGAATTTTTACGGATTTCCCTCGGGGTACCACTAGGGAAAATCACCAAAATCGAGAAATCGTAAAAAGTGGTGAAATTTTGGATCCGAGCCCAATAATTCGGGAAAACTCGATCGGAATAGCTACTGGAAGCTTGCCGGTCACAACGCGTCGAGAATTGGCACCGTCGGAATCCGACGAATTTTTACGGATTTCCCTAGGGGTACCACTAGGGAAAATCACCAAAATTGAGAAATCAAAAAAAGTGGTGAAATTTTGGATCCGAGCCCAATAATTCGGGAAAACTCGATCGGAATAGCTACTGGAAGCTTGCCGGTCACAACGCGTCGAGAATTGGCTCCGTCGGAATTTTTACGGATTTCCCTAGGGGTACCACTAGGGAAAATCACCAAAATCGAGAAATCGTAAAAAGTGGTGAAATTTTGGATCCGAGCCCAATAATTTGGGAAAACTCGATCGCAATAGCTACTGGAAGCTTCCCGGTCACAAGGCGTCGAGAATTGGCTCCGTCGGAATCCGTCGAATTTTTACGGATTTCCCTAGGGGTATATCACTAGGGAAAATCACCAAAATCGAGAAATCGTAAAAAGTGGTGAAATTTTGGATCCGAGCCATATAATTCGGGAAAACTCGATCGGAATAGCTACTGGAAGCTTGCCGGTCACAACGCGTCGAGAATTGGCACCGTCGGAATCCGACGAATTTTTACGGATTTCCCTAGGGGTACCACTAGGGAAAATCACCAAAATCGAGAAATCATAAAAAGTGGTGAAATTTTGGATCCGAGCCCAATAATTCGGGAAAACTCGATCGGAATAGCTACTGGAAGCTTGCCGGTCACAACGCGTCAAGAATTGGCTCCGTCGGAATTTTTACGGATTTCCCTAGGGGTACCACTAGGGAAAATCACCAAAATCGAGAAATCGTAAAAAGTGGTAAAATTTTTGATCTGAGCCCAATAATTCGGGAAAACTCGATCGGAATAGCTACTGGAAGCTTGCCGGTCACAACGCGTCGAGAATTGGCTCCGTCCGAATCTGACGAATTTTTACGGATTTTCCTAGGGGTACCACCAGGGAAAATCACCAAAATCGAGAAATCGTAAAAAGTGGTGAAATTTTGGATCCGAGCCCAATAATTCAGGAAAACTCGATCGGAATAGCTACTGGAAGCTTTCCGGTCACAACGCGTCGAGAATTGGCTCCGTCGGAATTTTTACGGATTTTCCTAGGGGTACCACTAGGGAAAATCACCAAAATCGAGAAATCGTAAAAAGTTGTGAAATTTTGGATCCGAGCCCAATAATTCGGGAAAACTCGATCGGAATAGCTAATGGAAGCTTGACGGTCACAACGCGTCGAGAATTGGCCCCGTCGGAATCCGACGAATTTTTACGGATTTCCCTAGGGGTACCACTAGGAAAAATCACCAAAATCGAGAAATCGTAAAAAGTGGTGAAATTTTGGATCCGAGCCCAATAATTCGGGAAAACTCGATCAGAATAGCTACTGGAAGCTTGCCGATTACAACGCGTCGAGAATTGGCTCCGTCGGAATTTTTACGGATTTCCCTAGAGGTACCACTAGAGAAAATCACCAAAATCGAGAAATCGTAAAAAGTGGTGAGATTTTGGATCCGAGCCCAATAATTAAGGTAAACTCGATCGGAATAGCTACTGGAAGCTTGCCGGTCATAACGCGTCGAGAATTGGCTCCGTCGAAATTTTTACGGATTTCCCTAGGGGTACCACTAGGGAAAATCACCAAAATCGAGAAATCGTAAAAAGTGGTGAAATTTTGGATCCGAGCCTAATAATTTGGGAAAACTCGATCGGAATAGCTACTGGAAGCTTGCCGGTCACAATGCGTCGAGAATTGGCTCCGTCGGAATACGACGAATTTTTACAGATTTCCCTAGGGGTACCACTAGGGAAAATCACCAAAATCGAGAAATCGTAAAAAGTGGTGAAATTTTTTATCCGAGCCCAATAATTCGGGAAAACTCGATCGGAATAGCTACTGGAAGCTTACCGGTCACAACGTGTCGAGAATTGGCTCCGTCGAAATACGACGAATTTTTACGGATTTTCCTAGGGGTACCACTAGGAAAAATCACCAAAATCGAGAAGTCGTAAAAAGTTGTGAAATTTTGGATCCGAGCCCAATAATTCGGGAAAACTGGATCGGAATAGCTACTGGAAGCTTGCCGGTCACAACGCCTCGAGAATTGGCTCCGTCCGAATCCGACGAATTTTTACGGATTTCCCTAGGGGACCACTAGGGAAAATCACCAAAATCGAGAAATCGTAAAAAGTGGTGAAATTTTGGATCCGAGCCCAATAATTCAGGAAAACTCGATCGGAATAGCTACTGGAAGCTTGCCGGTCACAACGCGTCGAGAATTGGCTCCGTCGGAATCCGACGAATTTTTACGGATTTCCCTAGGGGTACCACTAGGGAAAATCACCAAAATCGAGAAATCGTAAAAAGTGGTGAAATTTTGGATTCGAGCCCAATAATTCGGGAAAACTCGATCGGAATAGCTACTGGAAGCTTGACGGTCACAACGCGTCGAGAATTGGCTCCGTCGGAATCCGACGAATTTTTACGGATTTCCCTAGGGGTACCACTAGGGAAAATCACCAAAATCGAGAAATCGTAAAAACTGGTGAAATTTTGGATCCGAGCCCAATAATTCGGGAAAACTCGTTCGGAATAGCTACTGGAAGCTTGCCGGTCATAACGCGTCGAAAATTGGCTCCGTCGGAATTTTTACGGATTTCCCTAGAGGTACCACTAGGGAAAATCACCAAAATCGAGAAATCGTAAAAAGTGGTGAAATTTTGGATCCGAGCCCAATAATTCGGGTAAACTCGATCGGAATAGCTACTGGAAGCTTGCCGGTCACAACGCGTTGAGAATTGGATCCGTCGAAATCCGACGAATTTTTACGGATTTCCCTAGGGGTACCACTAGGGAAAATCACCAAAATCGAGAAATCGTAAAAAGTGGAGAAATTTTGGATCCGAGCCCAATAATTCGGGAAAACTCGATCGGAATAGCTACTGGAAGCTTGCCGGTCATAACGCGTCGAGAATTGGCTCCGTCGGAATTTTTACGGATTTCCCTAGGGGTACCACTAGGGAAAATCACCAAAATCGAGAAATCGTAAAAGTGTTGAAATATTGGATCCGAGCTAAATAATTCGGGAAAACTCGATCGGAATAGCTACTAGAAGCTTGCCGGTCACAACGCGTCGAGAATTGGCTCCGTCGGAATCCGACGAATTTTTACGGATTTCCCTAGGGGTACCACTAGGAAAAATCACCAAAATCGAATAATCGTAAAAATTGGTGAAATTTTGGATCCGAGCCCAATAATTCGGGAAAACTCGATAGGAATAGCTACTGGAAGCTTTCCGGTCACAACGCGTCGAGAATTGGCTCCGTCTGAATCTGACGAATTTTTACGGATTTCCCTAGGGGTACCACCAGGGAAAATCACCAAAATCTAGAAATCGTAAAAAGTGGTGAAATTTTGGATCCGAGCCCAATAATTCGGGAAAACTCGTTCGGAATAGCTACTGGAAGCTTTCCGGTCACAACGCGTCGAGAATTGGCTCCGTCGGAATTTTTACGGATTTTCCTAGGGGTACCACTAGGGAAAATCACCAAAATCGAGAAATCGTAAAAAGTTGTGAAATTTTGGATCCGAGCCCAATAATTCGGGAAAACTCGATCGGAATAGCTGATGGAAGCTTGACGGTCACAACGCGTCGAGAATTGGCTCCGTCGGAATTTTTACGGATTTCCCTAGGGGTACCACTAGGGAAAATCACCAAAATCGAGAAATCGTAAAAAGTGGTGAAATTTTGGATCCGAGCCTAATAATTCGGGAAAAGTCGATCGGAATAGCTACTGGAAGCTTGCCGGTCACAATGCGTCGAGAATTGGCTCCGTCGGAATACGACGAATTTTTACAGATTTCCCTAGGGGTACCACTAGGGAAAATCACCAAAATCGAGAAATCGTAAAAAGTGGTGAAATTTTGGATCCGAGCCCAATCATTCGGGAAAACTCGATCGGAATAGCTACTGGAAGCTTACCGGTCACAACGTGTCGAGAATTGGCTCCGTCGGAATCCGACGAATTTTTACGGATTTTCCTAGGAGTACCACTAGGAAAAATCACCAAAATCGAGAAGTCGTAAAAAGTGGTTAAATTTTGGATCCGAGCCCAATAATTCGGGAAAACTCGATCGGAATAGCTACTGGAAGCTTGCCGGTCACAACGCGTCGAGAATTGGCTCCATCGGAATCCGACGAATTTTTACGGATTTCCCTCGGGGTACCACTAGGGAAAATCACCAAAATCGAGAAATCGTAAAAAGTGGTGAAATTTTGGATCCGAGCCCAATAATTCGGGAAAACTCGATCGGAATAGCTACTGGAAGCTTGCCGGTCACAACGCGTCGAGAATTGGCACCGTCGGAATCCGACGAATTTTTACGGATTTCCCTAGGGGTACCACTAGGGAAAATCACCAAAATCGAGAAATCAAAAAAAGTGGTGAAATTTTGGATCCGAGCCCAATAATTCGGGAAAACTCGATCGGAATAGCTACTGGAAGCTTGCCGGTCACAACGCGTCGAGAATTGGCTCCGTCGGAATTTTTACGGATTTCCCTAGGGGTACCACTAGCGAAAATCACCAAAATCGAGAAATCGTAAAAAGTGGTGAAATTTTGGATCCGAGCCCAATAATTTGGGAAAACTCGATCGCAATAGCTACTGGAAGCTTCCCGGTCACAAGGCGTCGAGAATTGGCTCCGTCGGAATCCGTCGAATTTTTACGGATTTCCCTAGGGGTATATCACTAGGGAAAATCACCAAAATCGAGAAATCGTAAAAAGTGGTGAAATTTTGGATCCGAGCCATATAATTCGGGAAAACTCGATCGGAATAGCTACTGGAAGCTTGCCGGTCACAACGCGTCGAGAATTGGCACCGTCGGAATCCGACGAATTTTTACGGATTTCCCTAGGGGTACCACTAGGGAAAATCACCAAAATCGAGAAATCATAAAAAGTGGTGAAATTTTGGATCCGAGCCCAATAATTCGGGAAAACTCGATCGGAATAGCTACTGGAAGCTTGCCGGTCACAACGCGTCAAGAATTGGCTCCGTCGGAATTTTTACGGATTTCCCTAGGGGTACCACTAGGGAAAATCACCAAAATCGAGAAATCGTAAAAAGTTGTGAAATTTAGGATCCGAGCCCAATAATTCGGGAAAACTCGATCAGAATAGCTAATGGAAGCTTGACGGTCACAACGCGTCGAGAATTGGCCCCGTCGGAATCCGACGAATTTTTACGGATTTCCCTAGGGGTACCACTAGGGAAAATCACCAAAATCGAGAAATCGTAAAAAGTGGTGAAATTTTGGATCCGAGCCCAATAATTCGGGAAAACTCAATCGGAATAGCTACTGGAAGCTTGCCGATTACAACGCGTCGAGAATTGGCTCCGTCGGAATTTTTACGGATTTCCCTAGAGGTACCACTAGAGAAAATCACCAAAATCGAGAAATCATAAAAAGTGGTGAGATTTTGGATCCGAGCCCAATAATTAAGGTAAACTCGATCGGAATAGCTACTGGAAGCTTGCCGGTCATAACGCGTCGAGAATTGGCTCCGTCGAAATTTTTACGGATTTCCCTAGGGGTACCACTAGGGAAAATCACCAAAATCGAGAAATCGTAAAAAGTGGTGAAATTTTGGATCCGAGCCTAATAATTTGGGAAAACTCGATCGGAATAGCTACTGGAAGCTTGCCGGTCACAATGCGTCGAGAATTGGCTCCGTCGGAATACGACGAATATTTACAGATTTCCCTAGGGGTACCACTAGGGAAAATCACCAAAATCGAGAAATCGTAAAAAGTGGTGAAATTTTGGATCCGAGCCCAATAATTCGGGAAAACTCGATCGGAATAGCTACTGGAAGCTTACCGGTCACAACGTGTCGAGAATTGGCTCCGTCGAAATACGACGAATTTTTACGGATTTTCCTAGGGGTACCACTAGGAAAAATCACCAAAATCGAGAAGTCGTAAAAAGTTGTGAAATTTTGGATCCGAGCCCAATAATTCGGGAAAACTCGATCGGAATAGCTACTGGAAGCTTGCCGGTCACAACGCGTCGAGAATTGGCTCCATCGGAATCCGACGAATTTTTACGGATTTCCCTCGGGGTACCACTAGGGAAAATCACCAAAATCGAGAAATCGTAAAAAGTGGTGAAATTTTGGATCCGAGCCCAATAATTCGGGAAAACTCGATCGGAATAGCTACTGGAAGCTTGCCGGTCACAACGCGTCGAGAATTGGCTCCGTCGGAATCCGACGAATTTTTACGAATTTTCCTAGGGGTACCACTAGGGAAAATCACCAAAATCGAGAAATCGTAAAAAGTGGTGAAATTTTGGATCCGAGCCCAATAATTCGGGAAAACTCGATCGGAATAGCTACTGGATGCTTGCCGGTCACAACGCGTCGAGAATTGGCTCCGTCGGAATTTTTACGGATTTTCCTAGGGGTACCACTAGGGAAAATCACCAAAATCGAGAAATAGTAAAAAGTGGTGAAATTTTTTGTCCGAGCCCAATAATTCGGGAAAACTCGATCGGAATAGCTACTGGAAGCTTGCCAATCACAACGCGTCGAGAATTGGCTCCGTCGGAATCCGACGAATTTTTACGGATTTTCCTAGGGGTACCACTAGGGAAAATCACCAAAATCGAGAAATCGTAAAAAGTGGTGAAATTTTGGATACGAGCCCAATAATTGAGGAAAACTCGATCGGAATAGCTACTGGAAGCTTGCCGGTCACAAGGCGTCGAGAATTGGCTCCGTCGGAATCCGACGAATTTTTACGGATTTCCCTCGGGGTACCACTAGGGAAAATCACCAAAATCGAGAAATCGTAAAAAGTGGTGAAATTTTGGATACGAGCCCAATAATTCGGAAAAACTCGATCGGAATAGCTACTGGAAGCTTTCCGGTCACAACGCGTCGAGAATTGGCTCGGTCGGAATCCAACGAATTTTTACGGATTTTCCTAGGGGTACCACTAGGGAAAATCACCAAAATCATTAAATCGTAAAAAGTGGTGAAATTTTGGATCCGAGCCCAATTTTTCGGGAAAACTCGATCGGAATAGCTACTGGAAGCTTGCCGGTCACAAGGTGTCGAGAATTGGCTCCGTCGGAATCCGTCGAATTTTTACGGATTTTCCTAGGAGTATCACTCGGGAAAATCACCAAAATCGAGAAATCATAAAAAGTGGTGAAATTTTAGATCCGAGCCCAATAATTCGGAAAAACTCGATCGGAATAGCTACTGGATGCTTGCCGGTCACAACGCGTTGAGAATTGGCTCCGTCGGAATTTTTACGGATTTCCCTAGGGGTACCACTATGGAAAATCACAAAAATCGAGAAATAGTAAAAAGTGGTGAATTTTTTTGTCCGAGCCCAATAATTCGGGAAAACTCGATCGGAATAGCTACTGGAAGCTTGCCGGTCACAACGCGTCGAGAATTGGCTCGGTCGGAATCCAACGAATTTTTACGGATTTTACTAAAAGTACCACTAGGGAAAATCACCAAAATCATTAAATCGTAAAAAGTGGTGAAATTTTGGATCCGAGCCCAATATTTCGGGAAAACTCGATCGAAATAGCTACTGGAAGCTTGCCGGTCACAAGGTGTCGAGAATTGGCTCCGTCGGAATCCGTTGAATATTTACGGATTTCCCTAGGAGTATCACTAGGGAAAATAACCAAAATCGAGAAATCGTAAAAAGTTGTGAAATTTTGGATCCGAGCCCAATAATTCGGGAAAACTGGATCGGAATAGCTACTGGAAGCTTGCCGGTCACAACGCCTCGAGAATTGGCTCCGTCCGAATCCGACGAATTTTTACGGATTTCCCTAGGGGACCACTAGGGAAAATCACCAAAATCGAGAAATCGTAAAAAGTGGTGAAATTTTGGATCCGAGCCCAATAATTCAGGAAAACTCGATCGGAATAGCTACTGGAAGCTTGCCGGTCACAACGCGTCGAGAATTGGCTCCGTCGGAATCCGACGAATTTTTACGGATTTCCCTAGGGGTACCACTAGGGAAAATCACCAAAATCGAGAAATCGTAAAAAGTGGTGAAATTTTGGATTCGAGCCCAATAATTCGGGAAAACTCGATCGGAATAGCTACTGGAAGCTTGACGGTCACAACGCGTCGAGAATTGGCTCCGTCGGAATCCGACGAATTTTTACGGATTTCCCTAGGGGTACCACTAGGGAAAATCACCAAAATCGAGAAATCGTAAAAAGTGGTGAAATTTTGGATCCGAGCCCAATAATTCGGGAAAACTCGTTCGGAATAGCTACTGGAAGCTTGCCGGTCACAACGCGTCGAAAATTGGCTCCGTCGGAATTTTTACGGATTTCCCTATAGGTACCACTAGGGAAAATCACCAAAATCGAGAAATCGTAAAAAGTGGTGAAATTTTGGATCCGAGCCCAATAATTCGGGTAAACTCGATCGGAATAGCTACTGGAAGCTTGCCGGTCACAACGCGTTGAGAATTGGATCCGTCGAAATCCGACGAATTTTTACGGATTTCCCTAGGGGTACCACTAGGGAAAATCACCAAAATCGAGAAATCGTAAAAAGTGGTGAAATTTTGGATCCGAGCCCAATAATTCGGGAAAACTCGATCGGAATAGCTACTGGAAGCTTGCCGGTCATAACGCGTCGATAATTGGCTCCGTCGGAATTTTTACGGATTTCCCTAGGGGTACCACTAGGGAAAATCACCAAAATCGAGAAATCGTAAAAGTGTTGAAATATTGGATCCGAGCTAAATAATTCGGGAAAACTCGATCGGAATAGCTACTGGAAGCTTGCCGGTCACAACGCGTCGAGAATTGGCTCCGTCGGAATCCGACGAATTTTTACGGATTTCCCTAGGGGTACCACTAGGAAAAATCACCAAAATCGAATAATCGTAAAAAGTGGTGAAATTTTGGATCCGAGCCCAATAATTCGGGAAAACTCGATAGGAATAGCTACTGGAAGCTTTCCGGTCACAACGCGTCGAGAATTGGCTCCGTCCGAATCCGACGAATTTTTACGGATTTCCCTAGGGGTACCACCAGGGAAAATCACCAAAATCTAGAAATCGTAAAAAGTGGTGAAATTTTGGATCCGAGCCCAATAATTCGGGAAAACTCGTTCGTAATAGCTACTGGAAGCTTTCCGGTCACAACGCGTCGAGAATTGGCTCCGTCGGAATTTTTACGGATTTTCCTAGGGGTACCACTAGGGAAAATCACCAAAATCGAGAAATCGTAAAAAGTTGTGAAATTTTGGATCCGAGCCCAATAATTCGGGAAAACTCGATCGGAATAGCTAATGGAAGCTTGACGGTCACAACGCGTCGAGAATTGGCCCCGTCGGAATCCGACGAATTTTTACGGATTTCCCTAGGGGTACCACTAGGGAAAATCACCAAAATCGAGAAATCGTAAAAAGTGGTGAAATTTTGGATCCGAGCAGAATAATTCGGGAAAACTCGATCGGAATAGCTACTGGAAGCTTGCCGATCACAACGCGTCAAGAATTGGCTCCGTCGGAATTTTTACGGATTTCCCTAGAGGTACCACTAGGGAAAATCACCAAAATCGAGAAATCGTAAAAAGTGGTGAAATTTTGGATCCGAGCCCAATAATTAAGGTAAACTCGATCGGAATAGCTACTGGAAGCTTGCCGGTCATAACGCGTCGAGAATTGGCTCCGTCGGAATTTTTACGGATTTCCCTAGGGGTACCACTAGGGAAAATCACCAAAATCGAGAAATCGTAAAAAGTGGTGAAATTTTGGATCCGAGCCTAATAATTCGGGAAAAGTCGATCGGAATAGCTACTGGAAGCTTGCCGGTCACAATGCGTCGAGAATTGGCTCCGTCGGAATACGACGAATTTTTACAGATTTCCCTAGGGGTACCACTAGGGAAAATCACCAAAATCGAGAAATCGTAAAAAGTGGTGAAATTTTGGATCCGAGCCCAATAATTCGGGAAAACTCGATCGGAATAGCTACTGGAAGCTTGCCGGTCATAACGCGTCGAGAATTGGCTCCGTCGGAATTTTTACGGATTTCCCTAGGGGTACCACTAGGGAAAATCACCAAAATCGAGAAATCGTAAAAGTGTTGAAATATTGGATCCGAGCTAAATAATTCGGGAAAACTCGATCGGAATAGCTACTGGAAGCTTGCCGGTCACAACGCGTCGAGAATTGGCTCCGTCGGAATCCGACGAATTTTTACGGATTTCCCTAGGGGTACCACTAGGAAAAATCACCAAAATCGAATAATCGTAAAAAGTGGTGAAATTTTTGATCCGAGCCCAATAATTCGGGAAAACTCGATAGGAATAGCTACTGGAAGCTTTCCGGTCACAACGCGTCGAGAATTGGCTCCGTCCGAATCCGACGAATTTTTACGGATTTCCCTAGGGGTACCACCAGGGAAAATCACCAAAATCTAGAAATCGTAAAAAGTGGTGAAATTTTGGATCCGAGCACAATAATTCGGGAAAACTCGTTCGGAATAGCTACTGGAAGCTTTCCGGTCACAACGCGTCGAGAATTGGCTCCGTCGGAATTTTTACGGATTTTCCTAGGGGTACCACTAGGGAAAATCACCAAAATCGAGAAATCGTAAAAAGTTGTGAAATTTTGGATCCGAGCCCAATAATTCGGGAAAACTCGATCGGAATAGCTAATGGAAGCTTGACGGTCACAACGCGTCGAGAATTGGCCCCGTCGGAATCCGACGAATTTTTACGGATTTCCCTAGGGGTACCACTAGGGAAAATCACCAAAATCGAGAAATCGTAAAAAGTGGTGAAATTTTGGATCCGAGCCCAATAATTCGGGAAAACTCGATCGGAATAGCTACTGGAAGCTTGCCGATCACAACGCGTCAAGAATTGGCTCCGTCGGAATTTTTACGGATTTCCCTAGAGGTACCACTAGGGAAAATCACCAAAATCGAGAAATCGTAAAAAGTGGTGAAATTTTGGATCCGAGCCCAATAATTAAGGTAAACTCGATCGGAATAGCTACTGGAAGCTTGCCGGTCATAACGCGTCGAGAATTGGCTCCGTCGGAATTTTTACGGATTTCCCTAGGGGTACCACTAGGGAAAATCACCAAAATCGAGAAATCGTAAAAAGTGGTGAAATTTTGGATCCGAGCCTAATAATTCGGGAAAAGTCGATCGGAATAGCTACTGGAAGCTTGCCGGTCACAATGCGTCGAGAATTGGCTCCGTCGGAATACGACGAATTTTTACAGATTTCCCTAGGGGTACCACTAGGGAAAATCACCAAAATCGAGAAATCGTAAAAAGTGGTGAAATTTTGGATCCGAGCCCAATAATTCGGGAAAACTCGATCGGAATAGCTACTGGAAGCTTGCCGGTCATAACGCGTCGAGAATTGGCTCCGTCAGAATTTTTACGGATTTCCCTAGGGGTACCACTAGGGAAAATCACCAAAATCGAGAAATCGTAAAAGTGTTGAAATATTGGATCCGAGCTAAATAATTCGGGAAAACTCGATCGGAATAGCTACTGGAAGCTTGCCGGTCACAACGCGTCGAGAATTGGCTCCGTCGGAATCCGACGAATTTTTACGGATTTCCGTAGGGGTACCACTAGGAAAAATCACCAAAATCGAATAATCGTAAAAAGTGGTGAAATTTTGGATCCGAGCCCAATAATTCGGGAAAACTCGATAGGAATAGCTACTGGAAGCTTTCCGGTCACAACGCGTCGAGAATTGGCTCCGTCCGAATCCGACGAATTTTTACGGATTTCCCTAGGGGTACCACCAGGGAAAATCACCAAAATCTAGAAATCGTAAAAAGTGGTGAAATTTT